>OY757546.1:17130145-17148775 GCA_963584105.1 Alviniconcha strummeri | reverse complement strand
TGATGCAAAGCGCACAGGAAGAGAACTGGATTAAATATGCTGTCATTAGATGCCAGTGTATAAGAGCTGCTCACCAACATGTAGGAAGATCAGAAATATAGTTTAAATTTTAATCCAGCAGCGCTCCTGGAGGAAGACGACCTGCACCCTTCCCCACGCCACCTTCAAAATGAAGCAATTGGCCTACTTCCAGGAGGTCTTGCCATGACAATAATTCTTAGCTGAGTTTGTTTTTCAGGGAGCAACAGCCTGAGAGTGAAGGTGTTTTTCCTCTCTTAGATCTTACTGTAAGGATAATGGCTGACAGTTGAAGTTGTTTGTCCTCCAGGATGATCTTCAACCATGGGAGAATCTCAGCCATCCTCAACCGCATCAACACATATCAGGGTGGCATGCAGCCCAACATCACAGACGTGGAGAAAGCCACCACCCAGGTAGGTTCAGGATGATCAGACATCTCTGCCTTTCTCTACATGTTATAGTTTGCATCAGAATAAACTGTACAAAATCAGATGGTCTTTACTATTTGGTAGTCAGCAAAAATTATGTCAGCTATTTCCTCCAATTGCAAGCAGCTGGGTTCTCTGTTTTTGTTGTTGTGTTTTTGTGTTGTTGTTGTTGTTTTTTGAGGGGGGGGGGGGGCATGTGGAGGACCAGGAAAATGTGACCCTCCATTTTATTTTATATTTTTAATTCCATTTTATCATAAAAATTCCATTGTATCTTTCTTTCTTTCTTTTCCTTTCCACACTTGATTCTGCAATGTCAGGCTTTTTATTTTGGGTCAGCTTAAGCAACATTTGCTTTGGTGTGAAGTAGAACTTGCAAGATGATGATGCTTTTGTACATGCATTTTTGACTGCATGAAAACATGTAAGTATGTAATGATGAATACTGGGCTTTCTGTTGGATTATGGTTACAGCTAGTATGGTGCACGTTTTTGGACACTATAAACATTGTCAGTGTCCAACTCTCCATGATCATATTGTTACTTACTAAGCTTTAACTGTTCAGGCCACTTTCAGTGACCTTGACTGTATTTCAAAGTCATGGTGGTGTTAAAACTGTTAAAACAGTGAGCTGAAAACATTTCCTAATTAAGCACTTTTTTCTTTTTAAATTGGCCAACTTCAATTTAAATTGGATAGTAAACAAAATATACATGGACAACATCAGTGCAACTGACAGATTGCTTTTTTGCAACTTTGACATGTATTTAAGGGATAATGAATGTGTTTCTAGACTGGAAAAAAAAAAAAAAAAAAAAAAAAGAGAGAGAGAGGGAAAAAAAGAAGAAGAAAAAACCCTTTTAACATTGGCTTCTTCTTAGAGGCTAGTTAAGAGATATTTTTCAAACTGTATGTGATTAAACATTACAATCTTCATTGAACTTTACACCTTCTACCATTTTCAGTGACTTTATCAACATCAGGGTCACAATATTTTGAGAAACTAAGATAAAGGCAATTATGGTTTCTCGTTTTGAATGTGAGTGGACTGAACATTTGTTCTCTGTGTGTATCCAAGAAGTGAAGTGTTTCTACTTTGATGGGTTATAGTTTGTGGTGTAGTTACAGTCTATGTAAATAGGTTAGCCCTAACAGTTTATTTTCTGGTAAAATTCTGTTTTATTTTCTGTTCCACATTCATCAGCAAATCTTAGTCAATTAGACTAACCACAAACTTAACTGGTTATGTCTGTGGTGCACGGTTATTTCCTTTTAGTTTTGGCAAAATGACTTGTTCTCTAACTCACGAAGCATGGCTTACAAAGCGTATTTTTGAAAATAGAGTTGGTCTCTTAATTGTTGTCTTTAGTTTTTAACATTGTAATGTTTTTGATAACTCTCATTCTTTCTCAGACACCCAGTCACACTTTACACAAAGTGTAAGTAGTTGAAGCTGCATTCACCCTGTGCCCTTGTTGTTTTGTTTTGTTTTGTAGTGGATCAGTCAGTGTGCCGTGTGTGCCACAAACTTTAATGAAATTAATGCTTATAAGAATTCTGTATAATAGGTGGGTGGCATTCAGAAAGTCCTGTATGATGGATGCATGCAGTGACATTTTCAGATTCCCCACCCCATCCCCACCCCCTTTTGGATGATTAGACAAAACATAATCAAAGGTGTGAATGCATCTTTAAGCCAGGACAATTTTTGTTTTATTTTTTACCATTTTGTAAAACACCATTTCAGTTTTGCTGGTGCAGAATAAACTGTGTGTGGTGAGATTGTTTAAAGATAACAGTATACCTGACAGCAGTACATTTGACAACATCAGTACACCTGACAGCTGTACATTTAACAACAGTACATTCTGTTTGCAGTGGTGGTAATTAACACTTGATATAGAAAATATAACCTCTAAAACAAAAATGCTGTTTTTTTTTTGCCTTAATCTGTGTTGCTTTTCATCTGTTCAAAACAGTATTCACATGTCCAGGTTGAACTTTCTATTCATTAAGCAGTTAAGTAAGTTTATGCATAGGCAGAAAAAAACAATATTCTTCTTTAGTGCATAATCGCTTAACAGTTTCAGACTAAACACACAAAATAAAGGTTAAAATATCAATGCTTTTTATTCAGCTAGGCATGAAGACTAAACCTGGAAGTACAGTTTTGTTTTTGTGTTTTTTTGTTTGTTTTTTGTGTGTGTGTGGCAGAATTGCCTTTGACAAGTAACAAACAATCAGACATAAATTTATTTTACAAGCATTGTTGAATCCTACTTTTGGCTGTTTTCTTGTAGTCATTTTGCTCATTGTTTTCTGCTGTGGGAATTTAAAAAAAGCATTAACTTTCTAGCCCTCTGTGTGACCCAGTTTTAGATACTTTTCCTGAACACAGTAGTGGCACTGGCAGTCTTCTCTGTTTAAAGTATTAAAAAATAATTGCAGCAATATCCCTAGTTAAACTTAATCAGAAGTTGTTGGCTGCTCTAGCAGCACCAAAGTTCCAACTGGCAGTTAATAACAGTGACTGTTTTGGGAAGGCAGGTAG
Organism: Alviniconcha strummeri; assembly: GCA_963584105.1. Taxonomy (NCBI): domain Eukaryota; kingdom Metazoa; phylum Mollusca; class Gastropoda; family Provannidae; genus Alviniconcha; species Alviniconcha strummeri. The sequence goes on along the minus strand of OY757546.1, from coordinate 17,145,774 downwards.
TATTTGGTCACACCAGTATTTCCACCAGAAGTGAGATGAAACATCAGACTTTAGAACAGTTGTGAGATGCACAAAAAGTGCATTTGTCACTGTTAGGTGCTGCCACAAGATTCTCTAACCCCAAAATGATTAACATATTATATATTACAATATATGCCTTTTGAGGGTGCATTTTATCCCCACAGATGTTGATATTCTGTGGAGACTTTCCCCCCTGTTCTTTTTGTTTTTCCTTGATAAATTTTCAGAAATGGTGAGAGCGAAGGGGAATTTGTGCTTAATAAGACTCATAATCTTTTAGTTCTGAAATGAAACTTTTTTTAATTGGTTAGTTATATAATTATACACAGAGATTGATTTTAAAAGAATCAACATCTGTGCTGGACACTCCCCTCAAGTCAATGGCTGAGATTATTAATCAGAATAAAGAACAACAACAACAACACAGCGAAGTTTTGCCTGAACAACATGCAGGCTTCATCAAGCTCAATGACTGCAGTGATTATACATGACCAATATTTCAAATAAGGTAAAAATTCTAAAACACTGACTGAAATTCTAAATTTATTGACCTAGATATATATTATTGACTCCCAGCCATTTCAGTTACTATTCAAATTGTTAACAACAAATATTCAAAAGGAGTGGGTGGTTGCTGCATTTGGGTGTTTATTACTTGACATCTGTTTTGTTCTCTCATCTTTGCAAAATTATTTATTTGTTGCTCTTTTTTGTGTGTTTCTAACATTCACAGGCAAAAGTGAGTATTCCAGTTTACTTTATTCACTGTTGTCAGTATCTGTTCATGTTGTCTGATGTTTTGGTGTGAATCATTGTTGATCAACAAATGTCTGTATTTGTGAAACTACAAACAGTTTAGTGACAGAAATCTAAGCATCAGGGGCAGTGGGTTGGGGTGGAGGGGGGTTAAGCGGGCACATCAACACTTGGCAACATCACAGCAAGGTAGGTAGGTGGTGGGTTTCTTAGATGTTTGCATACATATACCATTTGTCAAATTTTGGTTTAGGTGCAAAAGGATTTGTTTTTGTTTGTTTAGCTGAAGCAATCGTTGGCCTCTTTTCCCTACATTTTTTTTTTTTTTTATTCCCTTGGGAGGTGATTGGCAAGAAATGTGCATTAGTTGTTTGTAAACCTCATGTACCCTTTTTTTATTTTTTTATTTTTTTTATATTGGTGTGTTTCCTTTTCTTTTTCTTTTATATATATATATATACTTCCTGTCCCTCCTGGTTTTCTTGGGTTGGCAGCTTACTGCACCTTATGCTATGCTTATGGTATATGAAACAATGTAATAAGAGCCACCAATCTGAATTATGATGGCTCTAACTTGTCAGTCTTGTCTTGATTCTGTATTTATACAAACATTCACTATTTATTCACACATGTATTCATGTACCAGTTGGTGATGGTGTCTCTTTAATGTATTTATCAGCGACTTTTGGGTGCCACATTAGTACATTCTTTGATTGTGATTTATTTTCCTGATCTTATGAAGTTTTGGATTTTAATTTCCTTAGTTGGTCATGCCATGAAATACAGTTTGGGAAACCCATGTTTGACCATTATGTGCATGGGTGCTTGTGGGAAATACGATTGTTTACAGATTTGCGCAATTTCACGCCTGTCAGTCAGTGTCAGTTTTTAGACTGGGTCTGTTTTACTCAGTGCAAATGAATACATAATTATTAGTCAATTTGATGAGAGAAAAAAATGTGTTGAATGCTGGACTTCCTATGAACAAATATTTCACATTAATGACAACATTAGGAAAACATGCCTGGAAACTGCAAAACAGTGATGTTCCCTGAACTTAGATACCCAATACACTGGTCACAAGACTACCCAGTCCTTTCACAATTATTCAGCACAGTGCGACAGTCACAACTTGAAATTCAGTCATATGATCAACAAACAGGTCATCTTGCCAGGCAGCAAATCCCACTTCTGTTTCCTCAGCAAACAACAGAATTATCCGAGAATGAAACCCAGATCTTACCTGAGAATGAAACCCAGATCCCCAACAGCATTCTAGTCAAACATTTGTACTCTCCACAAAGTTGGCATTTCTGGCCACATCCATATCCACAAATGTTTTATCACTAACCCAGTTGGCATCATTTGACTGATGTGAGGTGAAGACCGCGGTCAGGTTCCAGTTGCAAGAAATATATAATTATGCAGAATAGGAGAAGCATTTCTGCAGTGATGACCAAAAAGGTGCAAATGAACAAGTCTTGTAGCCAGAGTAAAACATATGGGTACGTGATGAATAGGTGTTTGTATCACCAGCTCCAGTTTAAAAACAAAACAAAAAACACATCCTTTTTAACAAACTCCATGACAACAATTTGCCAAGAGTATACTAAATAAACTGCATAGTATTTTATTTATTAGCTCCTGTTGGGAATCCCTTGAGGATTATTGTCTTCAGACACCTGGCATGGGGGTCTCAGCTTAGCCTCAGTCCTTTTGCAGGGCCTCTGAAGACAACAATACTCTCAGGATTTCCAAGATGAGTGAAAAATAAAAAGATCTGTATGGTAATCTACCTTTCATATATATTTCTTTTTGTGTTCATGTATCAACGTGTATATTGATGCAGGTTCCTGGGTTTGTAGAAGCCATCCTTGTGCATAATTTGATATATATAATATATACATATGATGAACATCAGCTTTATACATTGTACTAGATTTCCTCCAGAACAAAAACAACAAATGTTCCCAGTGATTATCAAGCTTAATACATTGTATGTTATAGCTGTCCCCAAGAAAAATAAAATGTACTTGGTTGTGGATCTGGGCTGTGGGTGGAGATCATGTTTGTTATCAGTTCATTCTAACAAAAATAAATTTAAAAAAACTATTTGTTGGCAGCTGCCAGGTTAAATTGTTTTTATTGAATCCAAGTGTTGAGTGAATAACTGCTGAACTTGTGTTTCCTGCATGCATGCCTGTCCAGCTGCTTAAAATCACATAGTGTATTCATTGAAAACTCTTCTCTTTTCTCTCTATCTCTGTCTCTGTCTGTCTGTCTCTCTTTAAATTTAATTTAAATTATTATTATTAATTTCTTCCTTTTTTTTTTTTTTTTTTTTTTTTGGGGGGGGGGGGGGGGGGATAGAAATTGAATTTAGTACAAACCAGTTCTGAACAGCAATTTTGGCAGGTGAATGACAGTAGCTGTTTTGTTCACTTTTTTAATGATTTTTTTTATTTGTGTCAAGTTTAAATATTTTGAATTCCATCACCGTGCACTTTAGCACATTTATGTCCATGTACAGTGCTTATCATGCACAGTCAGGATGATCTGTTATGTTGAATCGGCTGTTGGTGCTGCAGAGGTTCCAGTGCCAACTGTAATGAGCCTGATCTGTTTTCCAACCATTTTTAATGCACATACACAAACCAGACAGAATAAATAATAATAATAATGTACATTTATCATGCGCTCATCAACGCCCTGAGCGCTTACATGATACATATTAACCTAAATATGATATTCTATACACATGTAGAGCGTAGTCCTACCGAAACAGTTTACATAAAATATTATATAAAAATATTTATTAAATTTAAAAAATAAAATAAATGCACCACAAACACACACACACACACACACACACACACACACACACACACACACACACACACACACACACACACACACACACACACACACACACACACACACACACACACTCACACACACACACACATTGACTGTAGCAGAAACTGGGTACTAATATTAGTTTGGATAGAAATACTGTGAGAAGAGGAAGGTTTTCAGTTTGGCTTCAAAAGATGACAGGTTGAGCAGTGCCTAAGGTCTTGTGGGAGTGAATTCCAAATGTGGGGTCCAAAGCAAGAGAAGGTGCAAAATAGATCACGTGGTACCACTGTCCTAATGGAAGATAACATATTTGTACTTCTCCAAGGTTGGGGGGGGGGTTCAAACAGGTTTTGCTGTCTCTGTGACTGTCTTTAAGAATGTTTCTTGTTTGTTTCTGCATCTGCTGTTTTTATTCTTTTTCCACTCCAACCTCCTTGCTGAGTTGCCATTGCACATTCCCTTCCATTGCACTTCTTGATGGATCTTCCATTCCCACCTTCCACTTTTGATCAGCACACACACACACACACACACACACACACACACACACACACACACACACACACACACACACACACACACACACACACATATGCATGCATGCATGCATACATATTCACATACTTATGGATGCTCATGCACATGCATATACACACCCAGTACATACATATGCCCACTCCCAGTGCACACACACACACACACACACACACACACACACACACACACACACACACACACACACACACACACACACACACACACACACACACACACACACATCCCACCCCACCCCCAGCCCCCTAAACAATATGAACGGGAAAACTAGATATTTAGTTCCCAGCTTCCACTTTTGATCCACACACACACACACACACACACACACACACACACACACACACACACACACACACACACACACACACACACACACACACACACACACTTTAGTTTTAAGATAAGGATTGCATTGTACTGAATGATAGGTGTTTTAAGTAAATGAGCATGCATGTTGTTAAGCAGGAAAAAATAAAAGTCTTTGAGAGTTACATTTAATGGCTAATTCAGTTGGTTAGTATGTTCTTTGTTGGATATATATATTATAAAGATCATTTTAATAGAGTTGTCATCATTTTTGTTGACCATAAAAAAGCAAGTCTTTAAGAGCTGAGGTTAATGGCTAATTCAGTTCGTTAACTTGTACAGATAATTTATTTATGTATGCTAATAGAGTAAAAACAGAAACATGTTTTGGGTATCCTTTTATTGTGTGTGGTTGGTTAAAGTATATATGTTTTACTTTGAAATCTTTTTAATCACTTATTATGTTTTCTTGGTTGGTCTTTGCTTAGTAGATATTGAGACTGTTACTGTCTTAAAAGAACCAACAGTTGTTGATGTTGTTGGGTGTCTTTTGCATTGTAGCATCAAAAGAGCCAACAGCTGTGGATGTTGTAGGGTGACTTTTCCATATTGTAATTGTTGCATATTAAAGAGCTGACAGTTGTTGGGTATTCTTGAGTCTCTTTGGTACTGTAATATCAAAAGAGACAACAGTTGTTTTTGGATGTTGTTGAGTGTGTCCTCATAGTATGAAAAGAGCTGACATTTGTTGCTGGACGTTGTTGAGTGTGTCCTTGATGTTGTACCAAAAGAGCTGACATTTGATGCTGGATGTTGTTGAGTGTGTCCTTGATGTTTTAGTATCAAAAGAGTTGACATTTGTTGCTGGATGTTGTTGAGTGTGCCCTTGATGTTGTATCAGAAGAGCTGAGATTTGTTGCTGGATGCTGTTGAGTGTACACATTTTATGTTGTAGTATCAAATGGCAATTGAAATGTTGGATGTTGTTGAGTGTTCTTACTAATTAGTGTTGCTTACTTATCAAGGGAGCTGACAGTGGGTGCTGGTTGCTTATAGCTACTTATCAACAGGGCTGACAGCTGTAATCTGTATGTTATTGATATGTTGCAGTACAAAACTACAAATGTTTGTTGTGTGTTAGTGAGTGTTTAATTTTGTAGTATCAGAGGAGCTGATAGTAATGTTGCTGAGTGTACTTGAGCACAGTGTTTGATGTTGTAGTATTGGAAGAGCCAACAGTTGTTGCTGGGTGTTCTTGAGTGTGTGTGTGTGTTTATCATTGCAGTATTGGAATAACTGATTGTTATTCTTGTGTGTTGTTGAGAGATTGTGTCTTTTTGATATTACAATATTAACAGAACTGACAGCTAGTTGTCGCTGGATGTTGTTGAGTGTGTCTGTGTATGTTTAGTACAAATGGTGTGGTGTGTGGTAGGCATGTAAGAAATCACCCCACTATCTGCATCATTTGACATGTAAAATATGTTTTTCTTTCTAAGGTGACCCTGTGTGGCTGAGGAGATCTTAAAATCCAAGAACTATACCCCCCACACCCTTTCTCTTTCTGACAAATCTAGTGCATTTATGATGAGATTTGTGGACAGGGCTAATGAATGTGTGTTTATAAATTAAATCTAAAAATAAACTGTCAGTCTATACTTATGTACTGTATAATGTTGTTGTCAAGATCTAAAGACAGAATTTGATCACAGGTGTTTCAGGTGCTGCTAGAATGCTTGTTTCACATTCTTCTTTTTAAAACAAAGGTTCAGTACTAGAACCTCATATATAGCTCAGAATGACTGTTATTTCAGCTTTCAGGAATCCTGTTATGTACAAGTTTCATGAGGTCATTTCAGTTTTGTTTCCTTGAGAGTCAAACACTCATTATTTGATGACCTGACACATGTTCCTTAAAGTACAAGAAGAATTATCATTGTAATAGTGTGTGTGTGTGTGTGTGTGTGTGTGTGTGTGTGTGTGTGTGTGTGTGTGTGTGTGTGTGTGTGTGTGTGTGTGTGTGTCAGAGAGAGAGAGAGAGGGCTCCTGGCTCAGCATTTCAAATGATGCCATAAACATAAAAGTAGAAGGCCATGATGTGCATGGGTGGCTGTTCACATATTTTACAGCCCAGTTGAACAAGGCCAGATAGTTCATTTAGCTTCACAGATACCTGGCTCTTCAGTCAGGTGCATGAAGTTGACTAAAGGGGCTACACGGTGTCATCATTTTCTTCAGAGAGGGACTCTGGGGACGCTGCTGGGTGTGTACCTACCCACGATTCAAAACATTTTTGGTATCCTGCTCTTCGTACGGATGACGTGGATTGTGGGCATGGCTGGCTGTGTTGAATCTTTCTTCATTGTTCTCATCTGTTGTTCAACAGTAAGTCACTGTGCTGTGTGTGTGTGTGTGTGTGTGTGTGTGTGTGTGTGTGTGTGTGTGTGTGTGTGTGTGTGTGTGTGTGTGTGTGTGTGAGTGTGTGTGTGTGTGTGTATGAGTGTGTGTGTGTGTGTGTGTGTGTGTGTGTGTGTGTGTGTGTGTGTGTGTGTGTGTGTGTGTGTGTGTGTGTGTGCCTGAAGTAATCAGTTATTCCAGAGTGACATTGCTATTAAGAAAAATGGGACAGTGATCAATTTAACATTGTTTATGGGTAATGCACCATGATATAATATTATTCTACAGTCCATTTCCAGGAATGAATTTGCCATTGGTTCTAGAGTGATGTACCCTGATATGACGTGAATGTTTCAGACCCTTCTGACCTCCATTTCCATGAGCGCCATCGCCACCAATGGCGTGGTTCCAGCTGGAGGGTCCTATTTTATGATCTCACGGTCCCTGGGGCCAGAGTTTGGGGGTGCAGTGGGTGTCCTGTTCTACCTCGGCACCTCTGTTGCATCGTCCATGTACATCATTGGTGCCATTGAAATCTTGGCTGTGAGTTGAAACTAGAGAGGGTGTGCCTGGTGCTTTCAAAGTCTGTGATTAATTTGAGGAGGGAAGACTTGTGCCTTCATGAGTTAGTTGTTTGTTTGGAGAAAAAGAAAATTGTAACAGCATTGTCTCGTTTGAAAGTTACTGTAGAAAAGAATGATTCAAGAGTTTTTCTCTGTATATGTGTGTATGCACTTAGAATAGTCTCTATGGACAAGATTCTGCACTGCTTTATTATGATTATATTTTTTATTTTATTTTTTATATATATAATTATTGTGTTCAAGGGAGATAACCAATTTTGGTCTCAACTAGAAACTTTAATAATAGTAACATTCTTTCATGTGCTGTTTGTTTGTTTCCATATTGGAGAACATAGCCCACTGTAAAGCAAAGAACAAAGAATTGTTCATGCTACTGTAGCAGTAGCTTTCAAACTTTATATGCTGATATGTTCCTTGACTGTGTTCTTGTTACGAAGTTTTGTCTGTTACTCTGACTAGTTTTGGTGACAGCGACCCATTTTCAGGTCACAGAGAACCCAAAGATGAATGAGAAATGTGGATATTGACATGTCCAACCTGACATCCATGGACATGAAGCCCCACATCATCAGCATTATTGACATGTTTTATTGGAGACATCTGAATTTTTATTATTATTCTAAAGCAGTAAAGGTAAAGGAAAGTTTATGTGAATGGTTTGTGAACTGGCTTTTGATGGGGTTTCTTGGCTGTATGAATAAACTACCGCAATTTACGTGGTGGTTCCAGTAAATTGCCATAATTAACTTGATGACTGTGTAACTACAATGGTGATCATAGCTTCACAGGTTGTGTGTGTGGCAGGTGTACATGGCGCCAGAGGTGGACATGTTCGGGGACATCACCAACAGTTTCCGCTTGTATGGCACCGTGGTACTGATCCTGCTCTCCATCATCGTCTTCATTGGCGTGGGATTCGTCAGCAAGTTTGCTGCTATCTCCCTCTTCTGCGTCATCATCTCCATCATCTGCATCTACATTGGCATCTTTGCTGCTAGCCCTGACAACAGCGTAGAGTGAGTGGAAAGCTATAGCTAGCAACTGCTGGGGAGAGAGTGGCAAGCTGAAAACAGCAAGGAAACTGTACTCACCACAATGTACTCACCAGTAGAGGTGGTGGTGGCAGTTGTGGCTGCTGGCAGCAAATGAACAGCTTTACTGGCTTACACACTGCATTGACCAAATGCACACAATAACAGCTGACACTTTTTAGTGCATTTGGCATTATTATGGTCCACATTATTGAAAACATGAAACCTCTCTGTGTCTGTCTGTCTCTGTTTCTGTCTGTCTGTCTCTCTGTCTCTGTCTCTCTCTATCTATCTCTCTCACTCTGTTTCTGTGTTAACACCCACATCATCAAAAACAGCTTCAGCACTTTCATTCCTGCAGAGAGCTGGCGGAAGCATGTATGTTGCTGGTATAAAATGTTGTGGATGGTTGCCAGTTCCCCAGATAAAATGTGAATGGTTGCCGGTCCCCCAGATAAAATGTTGTGAATGGTTGCTGGTTCCCCAGATAAAATGTTGTGAATGGTTGCTGGTTCCCCAGAAAAAAAGGTTGTGAATGGTTGCCGGTTCCCCAGATAAGATGTTGTGAATGGTTGCCGGTCCCCCAGACAAAATGTTGTGAACGGTTGCCGGTCCCCCAGATAAAATGTTGTGAATGGTTGCCGGTTCCCCAGAGTGTGCCTGCTGGGCGAGCGGCTGCTGACCCTTGACAGTGTCACGCTGAATGGCACCCTCATGTGCACCAAGAACTCCACAGGGCCCATCTACCAGCACTACTGTGAGCTTGTCAACACCACCACGGGGGAGTACAAGTGTGACGAGTATTTTGAGAGTCACGAGACGAAGCTCCTCAAGGCTATCCCTGGTCTTGGCAGCGGCATCTTCCTCAGTGAGTCTTTGTGTTCTGTTTTGCAGGCTTTCAGAGCAAACAGGGGATGCCTGTCAGGGTTTGAGTGATATGCGTTCTCTGGAATGCTGGTCATGGGTTGTACTTTGCTTCAGTGACTGACGTCTTGCCAGACTGTTGGGTTTACACGTTTCGTTTTTGTTGTTTCTGGCATAATTGCTAATGGATGGGACAGACAGGGTTCTTGCCTCCCTTGACTTTTGCCTGGCATCAGTTAGTTGAATGTGCAATTGTATGTGAGCATAGTTCATGAATGGATGATTATGTATGTGTACTTTGTGAATGTGCAATAGTATGTGAGCATAGTTCATGAATGGAAGATTCTGTATGTGTACTTTGTGAATGTGCAATTGTATGTGAGCATAGTTTATGAATGGATGATTCTGTATGTTTGATTTGTGAATGTGCAATAGTATGTGAGCATAGCTTATGAATGGATGATTCTGTATGTTTGATTTGTGAATGTGCAATTGTATGTGAGCATAATTCATGACTGGACGATTCTGTATGGGTGCATAGTTCATGAATGATCATCGGCATGGACGTTGTGGGCAACAGAGACAGGGGAGAGATTGTCACCGACATCTCCACATCCTTCATGGTGTTGCTTGCCATTTACTTCCCATCATGCACAGGTGGGGTGATTTGTCCTGATGCACTCAGATACTGCTGATGAACTGTAATGTAATGTAATATTTATAAAGCACCTACACCAGGAGTGGGCCCCAAATGTGCAGTGCAAAAACATCAGGGTCAACATAAGTATCTTTCTTGAGGGCAGACTTTAAATGATGTTGTCTGTGGAAGAAGAGTGTGGGGAGAGAGTAATTGTCACAGTAGGCTTGCCAGTAAGATCAGTAATAGTTTTTTAGTTTTTTTAACCAAGGAAATTGCTGCATGGAGATTGGATGACTGACTGAAGGAGATGAGAGTATGGTTTATGATCCCTGGCTGCTTAATTCTTGCTGTGTCCCATTTCCATCACTTTCATTTCCATCTTCTAGTAGCATCTATGTGTGTGTGTGTGTGTGTGTGTGTGTGTGTGTGTGTGTGTGTGTGTGTGTGTGTGTATGCATGCACATGTGCGTGAGTGTGTGTGTGTGTGTTATGTGTGTATGTGTGTGTGTGAGCATGTGCATGTATGTGCGTGTGTGTGTGTGTGTGTGTGTGTGTGTGTGTGTGTGTGTGTGTGTGTGTGTGTGCACATGCCTATATGTGTGTGTGTCTTTGTGTACGCTCATCCTGAGGTGGCCCTGTACAGTTGCCAGGTGGTTAAAATCCCCAAACCAGCTAACGTGTGTGTGTGTGTGTGTGTGTGTGTGTGTGTGTGTGTGTGTGTGTGTGTGTGTGAGTGCATATATACACATGTGTTCTTCTTCCTTACCAGAGCTTCATTTTCTTTCCCTTCTTTGTGTGTCTCCAGTGTGACCTGTGTGGATGACTGTGCAAAAAGACAAACACTTACTTTCCCTTCTCAGTGCTTTTCAGTTTTTCCAGTGCTACATTTTTTTCCTGTGTAAGTGTTGTCAGAATTTGTGACCATTTGAAGCTTTCCGCTGTCGCAAGCTAGGTCATTTTGTTTCTTCTAATTTTCACTGGCAGCTCAATTTTTCTGCAACTTCTTCAAAGCTCATACACTCATAGCCACAATGTGAAGTTCAAACAGATTGTTGTAGTCAAGGCTGAGTGCAGCTACTGTCTAACCTGTTGAATTATGGTACTCATCCCCATCTGCTATGTTTTGAAAACAACATAGTTTTTAACACAGAGAAGTGTAGTTTAGATTCAAAGCAGTGTCCACATTTGGCCCTATCAGTTCTTTCCTTGGGTGCATGTGTCTCTGTGCTTAAAGTTAAGATGTGTCTATGTGGTGAACAAACAATGAATTCTGATTTAAACTATTTCAACATGACAAGTTCAACTTCATTCACATTCATTCCTTATCATCCCTGCATTAATGTTAATTAACCTGACAGAGCTAAATGTGGACACCACCATGCAGACTGTGACTTCCTCCTAACCACCTAATCATAATATACACATTTTGTGGGGGGCTGGGGGTTGTTTGTTTTCCCTTTTTTTTTTTTTTGGGGGGGGGGGGGGTGCAAATAAACGTTCTGTTGAGATACAGTGACTCCCCTAATGAAAGATCAGTCTGAAAGTCAACAAATGGAGTTGAATAAAGAGAGAGTGGTCTTTGGTGAGGGGATAACATGTGACTCCATGATGTGAAGGAAGCTGCAGTGGTGTTGCAGATGTGGTCTCAGAGGCTAGAGGGTGGTCTCCCATGAACATGGTCTTTCACTAGAGACTTATTTACTCTGCTCACATTTTTTTTTTAATCAGTCAATACATTTGTTTTGAAATGTCTCTCTACTGTACCATTTTTGTTGTTGTTGTTTAGTTTTTTTCTTCTAATTTTATTTAATCAAGTATTTAATTATTTATAAAGAATGTGTATCTGCTGTTCACTAGAGACTTATTCACTCTGCTGCCATTTTTTTTAATCAGTTAATGCATTTATTTTGAAATGTCTCTCTACTCTACTTCCTTTTTAGTTTTTTTCTTTTTTCTTTTTTGATCAAGTGTTTATTTATAAATAATATGTGTCTGTTGTACTGTCTGTTTTGGGTTTTTTGTAAGTCATTTAATTAAAAATTGTTTTAAATATAATTAGTTTTTCAGCGTATGCTAGAGTGCCTTGCCAGCAGATGAACAATAGACAGTAAAATACACTAAAAGATTGGGGGGCAATTTTCAGTGATGCAGGAAGGTTGATGACAAGACCTGATGAGATGAACAATGCTGGAGGTAAAACAGGTTACAGCATGCAGTGGTTCATACATTATAACAGATTTGCCATTGAGGTTGTGCCAGCCAGAAAGATTTCACTGGCTTTATCATTGGTTTTTTGTTTCTTTGTTTGTGTTTTGTTGTTTTTACTGATACAGCTGTTGATGCTGGTGTTGTTAGCATGGTTCTGGTGTTGGTAAGGCCATTTTCTGTTAGACTGGTAATTACTGGGGTGGGGGGGGGGTATTGGTAATTTTGCACTGGACCAGTATATAAAAATGTCTTTCTCAGTGACCAATAAGCTTTTGTAAAGAAATCTCTAAACACCACTCCACCCCACCCCACCCTTCCAGCAGAAACACACGCACAAACTGTTGCATCCTCACCAACTGGGATAATTGCTGCCGCAGTCTCTGTAAACTGTTGTCACTCAACACTACCAGCATGTACATTGTGTTCATATCAGATGTTGTCTCTGTCACTGTTTTCTCTCTCTCACACACACACACACACACACACACACACACACACACACACACACACACACACACACACACACACACACACACAAAGGTTTATCAATTTTGACCAAGACCAGTAGCTTCAAAGGTGGTCATTGGTCTGAAGACTGATTGCTAAAAAGAAAAATCTGAGTGAAAACTATGCATGATGCTGCTATTGGTGATCAGTCCTCTCCCTGTTGTTGGCGGTCAGTCCTCTCCTTGTTGTTGCTCAGCCTTGTCCCTGTTGGTGTTGTTCGGTCCCCTCCCTGTTGTTGATCAGTCCTCTCCCTCTCCATGTTGTTGATGATCAGTCCTCTCCCTGTTGTTGATCAGTCCTCTCCCTCTCCATGTTGTTGATGATCAGTCCTCTCCCTGTTGTTGATCAGTCCTCTCGCTCTCCATGTTGTTGATGATCAGTCCTCTCCCTGTTGTTGATCAGTCCTCTCCCTCTCCATGTTGTTGATGATCAGTCCTCTCCCTGTTGTTGATCAGTTCTCTCCCTCTCCATGTTGTTGATGATCAGTCCTCTCCCTGTTGTTGATCAGTCCTCTCCCTGTAGTTGATGATCAGTCCTGTCCCTCTCCATGTTGTTGGTGATTATTCCTCTCCCTGTTGATCAGTCCTCTCCCCGTTGTTGATCAGTCCTCTCCCTGTAGTTGATGATCAATCCTCTCCGTGTTGATGATCAATCCTCTCCCTGTTGTTGATCAATCCTCTCCATCTCTGTGTTGGTGTGCAGGCATCATGGCTGGGTCCAACAGATCAGGTGACCTGGCTGACGCCCAGAAGTCCATTCCCATAGGAACGATCTGTGCCATCATCACCACCTCCTTTGTCTGTATCCTTCACACAGTCCTTCTGTTGCCCTGCTGCCCATCGGTCTGAAAGTGGCAGTCACAAGTCACAGGCTGCACCTTCGTCTAGCTGGTATATGTATATCAGAGAGTTTGTAGTGACAACACTCTTCCACAGTGGTCTGCTGAACCAACGATGAGCTCATGCTATTAACAGCTCTCAGCTGGGCTGTTGTGGAAGCACAGTTGTGGATGTCTGTTGATTTTTCTGCTTTGTGTGTGAGAGAGAGAGAGAGAGAGAGTGTGTGTGTGTGTGTGTGTGTGTGTGTGTGTGTGTGTGTGTGTGTGTGTGATTATTTTTTGCAAATCTGTCTTCAACTTAGTGTTACTTTATCGTTATGTACACTGTGGCAAAAGTGTGATTTTCACATAAACTAGCATGCTGCATACTGCAACACACACAGACACTGGGAAAAAAGACGCATGCACTTTACTAAGACCTTATTCTTTCCATGCAATAGACCTTAAGAATAATAGATTATGAATGATAGAAGTGTGCAATCTTGTTACGTCTAAAGTAATTTATGAATGGTTTTTACCTGTAGCAGATAAATTTTTCCTATGTACACAACAGATTTGACAAGTGTTTTATTCTTCTCTGGAGCCATTGAAGGGGATGTCATGAGAGACAAGTGAGTATTCCTTGCCACATTAGGGATGGGGATGTAGCTACATTAGGGGTGGGGGTGCAGCACATCAGACACTTTGATGTGCCTGCTACATTAGGGGTGGGGATGTAGCACATCAGACACTTTGACGTGCCTGCTACATTAGGGGTGGGGATGTAGCACATCAGACACTTCTACTTGTCTGCTACATTAGGGGTGGGGATGTAGCACATCAGACACTTTTACTTGTCTGCTACATTAGGGGTGGGGATGTAGCACATCAGACACTTCTACTTGTCTGCTACATTAGGGGTGGGGATGTAGCACATCAGACACTTCTACTTGTCTGCTACATTAGGGGTGGGGATGTAGCACATCAGACACTTCTACTTGTCTGCTACATTAGGGGTGGGGATGTAGCACATTAGACACTTCTACTTGTCTGCTACATTAGGGGTGGGGATGTAGCACATCAGACACTTCTACTTGTCTGCTACATTAGGGATGGGGATGTAGCACATCAGACACTTCTACTTGTCTGCTACATTAGGGGTGGGGATGTAGCACATGAGACACTTTGACATGCCTGCTACATTAGGGGTGGGGATGTAGCACATCAGACACTTCTACTTGTCTGCTACATTAGGGATGGGGATGTAGTACATCAGACACTTCTACTTGTCTGCTACATTAGGGGTGGGGATGTAGCACATCAGACAGTTTGACATGCCTGCTACATTAGGGGTGGGGATGTAGCACATCAGACAGTTTGACATGCCTGCTACATTAGGGGTGGGGATGTAGCACATCAGACACTTTGACATGCCTGCTACATTAGGGGTGGGGATGTAGCACATCAGACACTTTGACATGCCTGCTCCATTAGGGGTGGGGATGTAGCACATCAGACACTTTGACATGCCTGCTACATTAGGGGTGGGGATGTAGCACATCAGACACTTTGATGTGCCTGCTCCATTACGATTAGGGGTGAGGGTATAGCACATCAAACACTTTGACGTGCCTGCTACATTATGATTATGGGTGGGGATGTAGCACATCAGACACTTTGATGTGCCTGCTACATTACAATTAGGGGTGAGGGTATAGCACATCAAACACTTTGACGTGCCTGCTACATTATGTGTATGCATGTCTACAACTTTCCAACTTGTGCATGTAATTTACAGGTATGGAGAGAGTATAGGAGGCAGTCTGCTGATAGGCAAGTTAGCATGGCCGCACGAGTGGGTCATTCTGATTGGTTCCTTCCTCTCCACCCTGGGTGCAGGCTTGCAGAGTTTGACAGGTGGGTCTGCTGCAGAAATGTCATGATGCGTCTTGTTTGCAGCCTCTCCCATTGCAGCTGGTGTGAGGTTCAACAATCTTTCCATGTGGGAAAGTCATCACCAGTCAGAATTTTAAAAACTACTTTTTACCACATTCATTCATTCTTTACCCAGATGTGTGGTGCAA
>OY757546.1:17092192-17127445 GCA_963584105.1 Alviniconcha strummeri | reverse complement strand
GCAGCCTCCTGCTAACACGGTAGCCAAGTGACGCGACGCAGACAGCTGGCTCGCAGCAGACAAAGGGTGCAGCGCAGCTTTGAAGATACGAAGCAAAAGAAGTGACACTAGTAGTAACAGTAGTACAAGGAGTTAGTAGTAGCAGTAGCGGTAGGGAAACGGTTGAAGAGGACTGTAGCAGGAGAATAGCAGCGGGGCCACGGCCGAAACAGCCGTAGTTTCACACGGCCTTGGAGAAGTGGCGTGCAATGCAGTCAGTCAGTCAGTCAGTACTTCGGCCCCTCGAGCCATGTGACAACAGCCTGTTGCCAGACACAGGGGCTGGGCACACCTTTCCCGCCCCTTAGGTACCGCATAGTCGTGTGTTTACCTGGTTAGTTAGTTCTTGGACTTAACTTTCCACCAACCGCACAAGATCACCTCAGGACCACGCATTCAAAATTCATGTCGCCTGTTCAAAACTTAAGTCACCAAATCACAAGCACGAAGCTGGCTCACAGCCCAGGACTTTACACAGTCAACAGCAAACGCAACCAAGACATCACAAATAAGCCTATATTTCCATTTTGACTTATTTACAGCTGAGAAGAATCAACTGGTTTCGGATGCGGTGTGACTGCATGTAGCAGCCTCTCGCTTCGGTGTTAAACGCACGGCACTCTGGATCGAATGTGCCACAAAATAATAATAAAATAGACGACTAAATACTAATAACGTAACAAGTTGTGAGATGCTGAACAAATACAACGTGGATTTGTCAGTTTCAAGCCCCTGTGCGATTTGCTAGCTGTAACTAGAGGTACACGTACGTTATCAGACACGGAAAGGGTTAGGTCACAGCTCGCTATATTCACTATCTTGTCTCATCGTCCAGTAACTCTCCACCTATCTATTAACACTCCAGTCTCCAACTCCAACCGAATAACATTATGACTAGACACCGTATGTGGACTGGTGCATCTACCTCTGACAGTGCAGTGTGATCATACCCCGGCTAGTCAATGAAGTTCGACAAAATCAACCACAACGTAGTATATATAAACATACTGCATGCAAGCTGAAAACTTTCCATTTTCTTCCAAGTACCACCACAGCTTATAGTTCGTTTGACATTTAACATCCAGTCAACCGCGAAGGTTACATCAGGGCGAAACGCAGGTCATCAACGGGCAAGTCAAAGTCTGGTTCACCGTTACAAATGAAACAGGTCACGGGAGCGTGCTCTGCAGCTGCAGGCCTATTGTATAAACTGCCCTCAACGGAGCAGACTCGGTTTTTCTTTTTTTAACTGGACTTTGAAGATTAGTGCACGGTTTGAACTGTGTGTGTGTGTGTGTGTGTGTGTGTGTGTGTGTGTGTGTGTGTGTGTGTGTGTGTGTGTGTGTGTGTGTGTGTGTTGTGTGTGTGTGTGTGCGTGCGTGCGTGCGTGCGTGCGTGCGTGCGTGCGTGCGTGCGTGTGTGTGGCCACTTCTTATATGTTCTTTCTTTTCATTTCAACCATTACCAAGTAAGCCAGTAACTTTTTTTTTAACGCCCAGTCAACCAGGACGGTTATCACACGGACGCGCAAAAGCCTATAATGCATAAAGGGCAAAGTCAATGAGCTACAAAACTTATCTTCAATCTTTCGGTGGAGTTCAGTTGGTGCAATGTGAATAAAAGCTTCTTTCGTGAATAGAAAGAAAAGTAACAAATCACATGCTTTAGAGAAACTAAATCTCTCTCTCGATATATCTGAAACGAGGATGACTGCGTTCTAAAAGAAGATCCAAATACACAAAGGGTTAAAAAGAACGCTAATATGACAACACAAAATGTGCGATTATGCGGGGTAAGCGACAAAACAACGATTCAACGGTGACAAACGAAAATGCACTTTCCCGGCTTATGTTGTGGTTGGTTCCGAGAGTCTGCAAGAATGTTTGCATGACAATGACGTGTAGCGAAAATTAATAGGCGTGACACGACGTTTCGCACTGTCATGTTAAACTAGCGTTCTCTTTAACTTTTTATATATTTGGATCTAATATATGTATTAATTTGATCAGTTGCAAAAAATAAACCCCCGAGGAAGGCAGTTGTTCCAAAAATCTGGGAAATGTTAAAGCCAACTTGTTTTTCTTTGACTTTCTGTGTTTTATATATATATATGTCGGTCGTCGAGGAACGACTTTCCTTGTATCTAATTGCTCAGGTCCAGTCACTGGTGGCTTCGGCTTACGGGCTCATGTGGCGTTTCCATACTGCTATCTGGTGACGTATCTCTGTTCCACATATAGACCTCACTTTCTCGTAAACATTGCCCGTGTAATGCCCTGTTCGTGCGCTAAAATAATCACATAGCAGAACAAAGACAAGCAGCAAAACACGTGATGCATGCGACATATAAGATAATAATAATATTCATTTGCGCCACTTCTCAATCAGCGCAGAGCTCTTACGTTCAGAACTCTCTCTCTCTCTCTCTCTCACACACACACACACACACACACACACACACACACACACACACACACACACACACACACAACGATTTATAATCCAGTTTGTTCAGAACCGACGTTTGAAAGTCGCGTTGAACGCGGACGCAGGTGAAACCGTTACAAGCAGTGATTTAGACACAGTTGGCAGAACGGACCGATGTTTGTTCGACAGCGCCACTGTACCAGACGAGAAACCCTGCTTCAAACACAAGCTAACAGTTTCAATTTCGGAGAAGAGTGATCGCTCGCAAAAGTGCCGTTGATCAGACCGAAACTCTTGCGCGAGAAGTGCTCTTCACACATAAAAATCAGCCCGCTTCCACAAATAGTTGCTGACTTTCCTTGGAAGTGATCCATTCTTCCGGTTATCAGTTAGCCACTTCTAACAGTCTTTCTAGCTTTCATGGAACGGCTGGCCTTAAGAAAGCTGAAGAAACCTTTCCTGATCTTGCTTCGCTCGTTAAATCAACCGAAAGCTTAAAGTGCTTTGCGGCATATTTACCATCGCATGGCGTCCGTATCTGTGACGTCACAAGCCCACCCTTTTCTAATTTTCATAAGAAAAGAGCGAATCAACATGGCTGCCCACAGAAGAACTCAAATTCGAAGCACTAAGGTACGTCTGTTGCATAAATATTGACAGAACGACCATACAAAGTTTGCTAATAAAAAATATATTCACATTTTCGACATTTGCAGGCCTAGGTTTCCTCGGTTCGGTCCCCCTTTAAAGGATCATACCCTTCACCTCCCGCAAGAATCCTTTTCTTAAAGACGGTCCTAGGGCGTCAGAAAATTCTCTACGCCATCTTCCGCAGCAGGGCTGGAACCACGCAGTGATCGAGAGGTCGCTTACAGCTTTGTAAGGAGCTGCTTCGTGATCCTTACAGGAGAAATCTTCCTTATTTCCTGTTCATTCTGGCACCACACAATCATCACTGGAATGAGCGGCGAACTCCTGATCCTTCGGATCCCAGTGCTGACGTTTCTGTTTTGCATTACATTTGACTGTCTCCCTAAAAATAATGTTGACATTTTTCTTGGGAAATTCCTTTAGCTTTCCCCGAGGAAAGCCAACTGCCGCACGGTCCTGCTATCCGGCGTACTCGTCAATTCCTAACGTTGGTGGAATTTCAACAGAAGCTTCAAGGATAGCGTTCTTCCGCTGCCGTAGGGTCTTTAATATGCACAAGCCTGCAGCACACACGGTCCTAGTTTTTTTCGGCCGCCTCACCCGAAGAAATAGACACTGTGTCTACGTGCGTGCGGGCGCGCGCGCGCGTGTGCGTCCGTTCGTCCGTGCGTGTTCCTATCCTGTGTGTGCATATGAATCTTTGTCGCTGACGTATACACTTGTACATGTATGTAAAACTAAAAGAATTTATAAATGTTTTGGGTTTAGCCCTGTAATAACAGCTATTAAAGGTTTGGTACGATCCGTGCCCTTTATTATTACTATTATTATCCCATCACCCTCAGATTAAGTCACTTATAACAACAGGCAAGATAAGGAACCGGAGTTCGAAACCGCAGGGTCTAATATTGTTCACACTGGGCCGAGCCACCACACTGAAGTTCCGCGTGGGAAATCAGAGATCATTACGTCGTGTGCTCCCTCCAAAATAAATTCTCTTAACCCCGTTTTTCTTCTTCTTCTTCGTCTCTCTCTCTCTCTCTCTCTCTCTCTCTCTCTCTCTCTCTCTCTCTCTCTCTCTCTCTCTCTCTCTCTCTCTCTTTAAGCTTCTTTCTTTCCGTCTTTTTCCAGGAGAGGGGGACAAGAGGCGGCGGGAGCGGGAAGGGGGTGCCTCTGATACAGAGACACCGTCTGATTGGTTTATCCACCAGTTTCAGCCGGTAGGCGCTGGGCTGGGGAAAGATAAAACTTGCCTCCTCCAATTTGCTACGTTAAATATTGGGAAATGAACCAGCAGTTTGCCGGCGATTGCTGCACCAGACGCGTGTGCTGGAAAAAGTTTTCGCTTGCCGATCTCTCACAAATTGGTGGGAGTTCTACACTAAAGCAAAGAAAAACAAAAATAATGACAGAGGGAGCACTTAAAAGCGTTCAGGAAAGAAAAAAAAAAGTGAAATAATCTCTCTCTCTCTCTCTCTCTCTCTCTCTCTCTCTCTCTCTCTCTCTCTCTCTCTCTCTCTCTCTCTCTCTCTCTCTCAATAGTTACATGCTTTTTTGTTTTGTTTTTGCGTTTATATTTTGTCTTGGATTGTTTGCGCAAGGGCTGGATGTAAAAAAAGTATTGTATTAACTATTATTTATTCTATTACCCTCGTTAATACAAGCAATTCGTTCTTTCGTTCTCTCATTGTTTTCCTTCTTGTTCTTCTTCCTCCACCTCCTTCTTTTTCAATCCAGCTTAACGTCCGTTTCACCTCGGTGGTACCAACTTTCTCGCAGGCAAGTGCTTTTTGTTCACAGGTGTGATGCCTACACAGAAAAAATACAGCTGCACACGCCAACACTTGCACATACATAACACTTATACAGTTACATAATTATATTTATAGTTAATCTCTCTCTCTCTCTCTCTCTCTCTCTCTCTCACACACACACACACACACACACACACACACACACACACACACACACACACACACACACACACACACACACACACACACGAGTAAGAATATTAAAGCGTACTGAAAGGTTACCTCCGCTTATTCTTCCGGTCACAGAAAGAGTTCATAATTTTTATGAAGGAATACTTATATTGCTAACAAATCTGCTGATCTTGTCGTTTGTTTATGGTGATGGTGTTTTTTGTTTGTTCTTGGTGTTGGTGTTGTTTCACCCCACCCCCTTCCCGCCCCTTCCCCCAAACAATGACATCAGTACTCAATATCCGTCAAGCACATGGTAAACTGACCTTCCTCCTTCAAGATGAAGAACACGATCAGCAGGGATGAAAGAATGACAGCAAAAACAGATTTTGCCAAGTGCCTATGGCATCTACTGATGTCATTCTAGGGTACAACCGCTGTAAAAGGCTTCCAAGAGACGCACAAGTCTGGCGAAGAAGTCAACAGTAGTCTGGGAGCGAGCAATGGAAACCACCCAACGAGTGCTCCAAATATGGGCCAAAGAGCGCTCCAAATATGAGCCAACGAGTGCTCCAAATATGGGCCAACGAGTGCTCCAAATATGGGCCATCTCATGTATGGCAAAAGACAGACGACATGTAAAATGGTATACAGCCTGCATTTCGAGGTTTTAACCTTTCCTGACACAATCGGATCATGCCCCTTTCACCTTAGTCCAGCAACGAAAATTGTAATCGTTATAAATAAAACAACAACAAAATATGTAACGAGGATGGAGAAGGAGAAGGAAAAAAAGAAGACGAAAAAGACATTTTATTATTGGAAATTATTCTGCTTTTCTTCACATACACCAGGCAGTCGCTTGTGAATAAATCGTGGGAAACAATTTACTGAACGAGTGACGAATGGACTCATTTCGCTGTGGAAGTGAGCAGTGAGCGAAGGAATGACTTTAAGTACAACACGCAGCTTCTCTACTGCTGGACAAATGCAAAAAGATAGTACATAAACATGGGAAGCGAAGAATTAAAAATATTATGGGTCCTATTAACTGGAATGGAATGTAAGAACGAAACAAAACAAACTAGAAATATATATTTAAAAAAGCAGCGTTCTGTTCTTTTAAATTTAAACCAGACTCTTTTTTCTTTTCTTCTTTTAAGTTTCAAAGGCCCGAAAACACGGCTGTGAGAGCTGCCATTTTCAGTGGCAGCTGTGTACATTCCGTCACGAGCCAACCCTTTTCTGTTCTTCATTGATAAAGAGCAAAAGCAACATAGCTGCGCCTGGAGAAACTCAAATTCGATGGGGGGAAAAAGAGGACAAAAAGCGCACCCCATCTTCGCTCGGGATCTCCTTTAAAGTAAAAGTCCAAGGTTTTTAAGTATGCAAAATGACCAACGACTGACAAATGAGTCACTAGTTTCAGATTTAATGGAAAAAAAGAGAAGTTTTTTGTTGTTGTTTAACTGGGTTTTTAATCGATTTTATTTTCTGTAGGCTTCCCCGGAAGTGACGTCAGTCTGGGGAGTCAGTGCGGTTGCCATCTTATATTCTTCAGTAAACTGTGTATGCGTGTGGTCGACAAAAAAGTTAACTATGCCGGCCTACTGTGTTGCCGCGAACTGTAACAATTCACAGATGACCCCAGGTATAACAATGCACGAACTCCCGCGCAATCGACCCGCAGTGAGGCGAAAGTGGATTAAGTTTATACAATTCAAACGAGCTGACTTTCTTGCTGGAATACCGCATGGGGTCTTGCTTCGAAGCTGACACGATGTTCCGGTACTCTTTCAAAATCCTGCCTGACAGGCTCAAACTGATACGGCTGTATCTTTGTGGGTCTCTCGGGCAAAGTGTCAGTTTCGTCTTAGGAGCTCGAGTTGGCCATTTTGCAGCGACTCCCCAGAGTGACGTAGTAGGCATATGGTCACGTGATTTGGGCGTCATGGCGACGCTTTCGGTACGACAGAAAATGCCTTTTTTTCGTGCATTTATAACCCTCAGATCACAGTTTCACCTACATCATCGTTCTCAGCGAGCTTTAACGGAAATCGTGTCAAAAATCACCCCTAACCTTGGACTTGTCCTTTAAGATATCATGGCTCTGTAGATGTACGCAGCCATGCTGCAATCAGCAACCATCAGTCTGCCGATTTCACGAACAAAAGTGGACTGGCTGTCGATGCTTGCAGTACGCCATGAACCACAATATGCAAAGTCTCTACCAGATTTGGTACCTGTCGAGCAGCTGCTTTATCGAGGCAACCTCTGAAATACACCTTAATCAAAAGAACAAGGAAGGAAGGAAATCTGTTTTTAACGCCCAGTCAGCCATGACGGGCGACTCAAAAGAACAAAGGCAGAAAGAAAAGGGGAGAAAAGAAGAAAGAAGCGGAAGAAAAAAAAAAAAAGAAAAAAAAAAAAGAGTTATCTATCAAACTATTAAACAAAAAAACAAACAAACAAAAAAACATTAACTGAAGGAGAACAAATTGCGCGTAATTCACAGTACAACACTCGGCACCACTGGTGATGGTGGAAGAGGACGAAATATGTGTTCGCTTCAAAATCATGTCAATGGGAACACATAACAAAAGATTAATAATAATAAAACAGAAGTCCCCCCCCCCCACCCCCATGGGAACACATAACAAAAGATTAATAATAAAAACAGAAGCCCCCCCCCCCCCCCCCCAAAAAAAAAAACCGACAACAACAAACGTCAAAAAGGGGGGAAATGATTTACTTCAATGTCAAACTCTCTTAAAGTGAAAACAGAAAAGAAGAAGAAAAAAAGGGGGGGGGGGACTAAACGTGGGTAAATGAAAATGAAAAGTATTTCACACCACCTGTCACAAACATTCTCGATTCCAATTTTCTTGTGACAAAAGCAAAGACCATTCCTAACAAACAGGAAAACTAGGTGGCTACTGCATAATCACAGTTGGATTTCTTTAAATGTCAAGGTCCCCTGGCTAAATCCCCCCATCCCCACCCCACCCCACCTTTCTCTTGTGTGTATAAGAAACAAAGAGCGAGAGTGCGTCTATGTGAGTGCATGCATGTGTGCCCCCGCGTGCGTGTGTGTATGTGCTCAACAGTACGGTTTTTGTTTTGTTTTTGGTGTGCGTGCGTGCGTGCGTGCGTGCATGTGTGTGTGTGTGCGTGCGTGCGTGTGTGTGCGTACGCGCGTGCGTGCTGGGTGTCTGAATGTATATGTGCCCGTCTGTGTGTTTGTGCGCGTGCATGCGTGCGTGTCTGTATGTATATGTGACTGTCTCTGTGCAGGCGCGCGTGTGTGCGTGTAAGAAATCAAAAACAAAAACAAAATAACAAACAAACAAAAAAGCAGAGACAAAAGACTCCAGTTCAATGGCAATGGGTCGATAGCTGCTGATGGGTTGATGGCAAGTTCGGACCCCCAAATCACCTCTCCTTCACTGGCCCGCCAAATTGCTTTACAATCCCTCGACCCGCTTCCTGCCCAACGTGTACCGGCACCCAAGTGAAAATTCAATTGTGAAATGAGATTAGGTCGATATTACCTCACACCGACTGTGGATACTCACAAATCAGGGAGGAAGGGAAGGGGACGAAGAAAGAGGGTAAAAAAGGGATGGGGGAAAAATGCGGAGAAGGAAAGGGGTGTGAGGGGCTGTAGGACTCGGTATGCAGCTGGAACTCAGCAAACAGACAAGGGACATAAATTGACCTCAAAGTTTCAGTGACACTACCATACATCAGTCTCTCTCTCTTTCCTCGGGAACATTCGCAAAATCAATATTTAAACCAAAGCAGCAGCAAAAAAAAAAAAAAAGCAAAAAAAAAAAAAAAATGACAGAAGCCGGAAAACTGCACTGCTCCGCATCCCCATCCACTCGAGTTTTCCGCTTTCGAATGTTTTCCCGCTTTGTTTTTTTAACATGCCGCGTCTTCCTCCGCCAGATTCTTGTTTTTCCAACCATCAAAAGATTGACAACACTAGTCCATGACTCCCCAGCATAATTATCACACTACGCAACCACTAAAACGTCTCATACACCGGTAGAACTGAGCAGCGCTGCTCTTGCGGCTACCGTATCCTTAAGTAATCAGCTAAGCTGACCTGAAATTCTAGCCAGGGGCTACTCGCGTGTTTATTAAGTAGATCACTAAAGAGGTCTTTTGGTCGACTGAACCATAAATCACTCTTTTTGTCCAGGACAGTTTCGTAGGATTCACTTTGGCGTAAGTGAAACAATTTTCTTAAAACCTGTAAACCTGACCTGAAGTCGCAGCGGCTGAAAGTTGACACTTTTTGGAGATAGAGGCCAGGGTCGGCAGATAATAATAATAATAATGGCAACAATAATTTGCATTTATAAAGCGCCTTTTCTCATATCTCTTTACAATTATCAGCAACATTTAGAACTAATACAAAATATCACAGATGCATTCAGTGAAGCATATATAACCCGCCCATCTCTCTGTCTGTCTGTCTGTCTGTCTGTCTGTCTGTCTGTCTGTCTGTCTCTCTCTCTCTCTCTCTCTCTCTCTCTCTCTCTCTCTCTCTCTCTCTCTCTCTCACACACACACACACACACACACACACACACACACACACACACACACACACACACACACACACACACTTCAGTGGGGTGTTGATCTGAAGGAAGGGTCGGATTGAGAGAATCTGATTTCTTTTGGAATCGGGTTCCAGAATGTTGGAGCAATGTAGGAGAACGAACGCTCGCCGTACGACTTAGTACTGACTGATGGAATACATTGTATACGGCTGTCTGCGGAAGATAAGTTGCCTCGAGGGTATAGACAGGAGACGAGACATCACACCAAAGACAGATGTCAAGGACCACAGGGGCATCCCACCAAAGACAACGCACAGCTTTGAATTTTTCTCTGGCTAATTCTGAGCCATTTCATAAACACACATACACACACACACACACACACACACACACACACACACACACACACACACACACACACACACACAGAGAGAGAGAGAGAGAGAGAGAGAGAGAGAGAGAGAGAGAGAGAGAGAGAGAGAGAGAGAGAGAGAGAGGAGAGAGAGAGAGAGAGAGAGAGAGAATAACAAAAAAGAAGACACAAAAAAAGAAGAAAATGCAGACGAAGAAGAAGGGATACAGAAGCAGATGCAAAAGAGTTCTTGGTTTTCAGCGTTTCGTCAACCGCACAGAATCACTTAAGGACGACTACAGAAGACGAAAAAGAGAAAGGGAGAGAAAAAAGAAAGGGAAGAAGAGTTAGTTAGCTGGTGCTCTGAGCCCAGTCAGCCACAAAGGGTTATATCAGGGCTAATAGGCAAGAAGAAGAAAAGGAATATGCGACAGAAGACGAAGATAGGATTACATGAAACACGGCGCCAGAAAGCGATGTCCTTTGATGGCCTAAGCCTACAAGCATAAGCCACAGTAACCAGTCCAACAAAAGACGGGTATAGTAAACATGGTGCTTAACGTCCACAGAAACCATAAGGCTTATTAGGGACGGGGAGAATGGGGGGAAGGGGGTATGGAGGTGGGGGGAAGAGGGAAAGTATATACCTATCGCTACACTGTCATCACCAGAATGACCTGCATTAAGATGGGCAGCGATGACAGCCATTTTAATGTTTCAGTAGGAAGTGATGGAAAAAGTCACAAGACAGTGTCCACAAACCACAACCTTTCTGAAGAGAAAGGAGAGCCGAAGCAGTATCGAACTGAGGTCGATAGCTGTATCGAACCGAGGTCGAACCGAGGTCCTTCCGCTTACCAGCCTAACGCCTTACCGCTAGGCCAAACCGGCTCACTGAGACGGGTATTCCCTGTTTGACCACTTTCAGCCTCAGGGACTCAGACGGACACCTAGCTTCCACCCGTGCACTGTTGCAGCCATCCAGTCACGGACCAGACCCCTCTGAACAAACAAATAGCTCCTTCCTCTTATCGACGCAGTCACGCAATGAAGCTCCAAAATAGCCACGCGAAACCTCACGCATGAGTTTTTCTTCCGACTGGAGCACGGAAAACGAAGCGGAAAGCGTCAGATTAGTTTCTCCAGAAGACGTATCATCAAAGCAAGCCCTTCCAACTTGAACAAGCCCTTCCAACTTTAAGATTCCCTTCCAACTGAAGAAGTCCTTCCAACTTCCAAATATATTCTAAAGACATGCCCTCCCCGCACCCCCACCCCTAACTTGTAAACATACATGCAAACTTACATTATCCTTCAACGAAACACATTAAAAGCACACCATATTATTTTCTATATATTCCTCCTACAAAAGAACGCCTCAAAGAACAACACTTGAGTTCGTATATGATATATATATACGAACTCAAGTTTTTCTTTGTGGAAGATATTTCCACAAACACCATGAAAGCATGCCTTCCAAGCCTGCATTCCCTCCAAGACGACATCATAAAAGCATGTTGCAACCCCTGAGCTTGTATCTTCTTTCAAAGAGATGCTGCATGAGTTTGTATCTGTCCAAGGAAAGGCCCCATCAAAGCACACAGCCTGCACAATGGGCTTGTATATCTTCCTCAATCGACTTTAAAGCATACCCCTGAAGGTCTCTCCGCATGACGGAGCTTGTATGTTCTCGCAAGAGACACTTTCAAGGCACGCCCCTACCTAGTAGGTCCACGTCTGCAAAACACTGAAGACTGAAGCATAACTACTTGGCATCAGTCTAGCTAATGTTTAAGAGAAAATGCCAATGAATGCCGTGCCCGAGACAAGATAAGTCAAGGAATCTCTGTTCTGTACTGTGTATACATGACGTTCGTTCAAAGCAGATCTTGTGCGGCTGACTGGACATTAAAATCCAATTACTTACTTACCTACTTTCCATTGCTATATGTACTTTAATGTGAACAAGCATCCCATTTCTCTCCCATCTCATTTCCCTCCCATCTGAAGGACTAGCAACACTACGCCCACCGCCCTAAGACCCGAGCGAAAATGAGAGACGTTTACTGCCCGAACGGGAAGTTCTGAGTTTCGATTCCGAGTCCCTACCCGGCCACGCCACTCCTGTACAACATGTAGTGTCAGTGCAACTGTCTTTCGTCAAGTCCACAAACCTTCGCTCTTTGCGTAGAATCGTCAAGAGTCGTCAAGCAGAGCAGCACAGATTATTCTTAATGTAACTGGTCATTAGGTGCATTTGTGTGGAGGGGCGGGGGGTGGGGGACGGCGGGGAGGGGGCGGGCGGGTGGGGGGGGTGGGGGGGGGTGTAAAAAGGAGATCGAAAATTGGACTAGGAATAGGAGTGTGGTTAAAGACTATCAATCATTTACAAGGTCTGCCAGCGGTCACAGAAAAAGACGAAAACACGTTAAAGTTGTGTGAATGAACGGCCCACCGAGAAACAGTCTAGCATTAGAGCCATCTCAAATTCCGCCCCGAGGCTCTGTCACGCTAACCCCACAGACTCCGAGAACGTACTTCCTCGCCAGACTTTCGCAGACACTTAAAAGCTCATCAGTTACCCGCAGAGTGCAAATTGTTGTATTCACTGCATCCCCCCCCCCCCCCCCTCTCTCTCTCTTTCTGTCTCCGTTGGGCTTTTCTTCACTCTGCTGTGTCCCTATGAAACTTTACTGCGCCGTGAGCATGACTTGTACTGAGTGCTCCACAAGTCTACAGCCATCATAATCACCACACAGGTTAACTGCCTGTTAACGGGACATTATAGCATCAAATGAAAGAAACAGCACAAAAACGTGACGGCTTGCGTTTCAGTGACCGTTTCGTTTCATCTGCGGTCCTTCGCCGCGTCGAACCGTGGTTAGGCCTATAGACATTATCTCCTTTCGCCCGACAAGGGAAATAGGTAATACGGTATTACGCTGTTTTTATTGTTATGGGCTTCGATTTCAAATTCAAATTCAAAAAGAAAAAGACAAAAACCACGTGCTACGCACCAATATCCGTAGGACTTCAAGCGTTTTCCCCAGCATTCGTGCTGATGCAGCAATCTGTCGTCTGCATTTGCCTTCTCAACCAGGCTTTCTTTCCTTTTTTTCTTCTTTCCTTCTTTCTGTCTTTCTTTTTCTTCTTCTGTATTTTGTTGCTATTGTTTGTTGTTGTTGTTGTCGTTGTCTTTCTTTTTTACATCTATTCTACTCAACCCGATTTTCCATTTGCCTCACGAACAAACCTTCAGACTCGGACTGGTTCATAGCTGATCATTATCACACATGTTGAATAGCAACAGCTTGAGCTTCAATGCAAGCGGCCCTAAAGCCGATGAGATCAATTCTCGTATGAAACAGGCATTCGGTCCATTCCACAGCGCAAACTGAAGAGAGACGTACCTGAAACTGTTTCAATACTTTGTCTCGGCCAATCGCTTGCTACGTTAAAGTCCAGGTGTTTGATCATATATTTTGTAAAAAGGTTGTTCTCGTCTGAGACAGAAATCCGAGAAAGAGCCATCGTCAATCAGACCAACACTGGAACTGTTTCAACGGCAACGCTAGGAAAACGGTTAAGAGAAGGGGCAGCGCAAATAGCCTTCCCCAAGCGCGCAGATACTATTTTCAACTGAACTGAACGGAACGGAAATGCGCATGCAGTGCGATACTAACAGGCAATAAGAAACGCGGATCTCTTTTCAAAGCAGCACTAAGCTGCTTGCATCGGTTCAGGTTTTAGTTAGTTTAGGCTTATTCATGTTTGAACAAGTTAACACCTAATCATTAATGTATCTGCGAGAAAACTATTTTCTTACGCCCAATCAACCATGACGGTTACATCGGGGCGAATAACTCTGCGAACAAGCGTGATGTCCAAACGGAACGCCAAAGCAGCGGTCGTATCTCGGAATACACTTTTGAAAGTCCTCCGTAAAATCTGAGGAGCTACAGCAAGGACTTCTGCTGATACAATGCCAGTGGCCACTGCCATTGCCACGTTATTCTTATAATATTGCAGAACGCTTAGTCAAAATGGTCTTCGGCACAGAAGTTCAAATAAAATCATCACGGTGTTGTCGTATTACTGCGGATGTAGGTGGTACACTGGTAGCTGATGTGGGTGGTAACTGTCCGCAGAATAACCGTTGTTTATGGTTTAGTGTATTCAGTTAGGATGGTTTTGATGAATCCACGCAGCCTACATCGGGGTATTGCATGCACAAAAATTGGTTTGTGCAACGACAACAACGGTTAGGTGTGTGTGTGTGTGTGTGTGTGTGTGTGTGTGTGTGTGTGTGTGTGTGTGTGCGTGCGTGCGTGCGTGCGTGCGTGCGTGCGTGCGTGCGTGCGAGCGTGCGTGCGTGCGTGCGTGCGTGCGTGCGTGAGAGAGAGAGAGAGAGAGAGAGAGAGAGAGAGAGAGAGAGGGGAGCAGACGCTGACTCGTCAAAACAGGTCACTGGGTACGCAGCCAATTAAACCACGTGGGCTGACTCATCAGCTTCAATTATACTTCTCGTCGAGCAAGTCAATTCCCTCTTTAGTCAGTAATAAAGAAAATGACCTAGTGCGTGTTTGCTGTCTGTTAGTACATGATCAGAAGAGACAGCCAGAGAACAAACTGGTCCTTCCTAATTTGTGAGATTAAGAACAGTAGCTAATCAGCTCCCAGAAAGAAACTTCAAAGCAGAAAAGGCGCGTGTCGACGGACAGACGGAAACGGCATCGCACGCACACGAGCGCATGCAGCCTCTTTGAGCGCATCATCAGGTTCTGCGTGGCTAGTCGAGAAGACTAATTGAGTAACTCCTACTAACATCGCCTTATTGCCTCCCAGGCTTTCAGCTAAATATACTTACAGGATAGACTCCTAAGATGAACTCGCGTCTTTTGACTAAAGCCGAAGATGCATGCACGAGTCAAATAACCCACAGAGCGTTTTAGTCGCACGCTGTTACCAAGTGACAATGCAATCAGCGATCTTCACACACCCGACGGTGTCTCCGTTTTCTTGCACTTCTGATTCTGCCTCAATTTTCATGCACTCCTGATTATGTCATCATGATCCCGCACTCCCGATGCTATCTCAGTGCTTCCTCTACTCCTCATTCTACCTCAAAACTCTCCGAGGGGCACTCCTGGTAAGCTCAGTGTCGATGATTATGCACTCCTGATTCTACTTCAAAACTCGCGCTCCTGATTTAATCTTCACCATCTTGGACTCCTGGCTCTGATGACCTCGCACTGCTGCTTATGTCAGCTGTCATCCTGCGCTCCTGGGAATATTCAAGCTCAATAATTTACAATTCCTGATTCACGCTCAATAATCTCACACCACTCTTCACTCACTTACATTCCCGATTTTCTCCCAATTCAGATCACACACACACACACACACACACACACACACACACACACACACACACACACACACACACACACACACACACACACACACAAAAGCATCTATCACAAAGTATCACCTCAAGCTGGAAACACCACACTGGTCGCAAAGCGAAAAACATCGAACACGCTAACACACCTTTCCAATTGCACGCGCTAATACCGCGTTATGAAAGACAAAAGACGCAACTCACTGGCATACCTCCGTGCAAACGACACGCACTAATATTACGTTATGAAAAGCGCAAGCCGCGACAGCTCCAATCGATGGGGATATTGCAAAGCTGTCGCCGATCCAATGGACAGTCGTGTTACATTCTGCTCCAAGAGTGAACACTGAAAGCAAACACCGGTGGCAGAGGCAAAAACAAATATACACTCACGCTGTCGGTGTTGGCGGTACTGTAGCCACTAGGTACTGATACAACAACAAAGCGGTGTAATTGGGAGAAGAAGAAGAAAGAAAGAAAGAAAATCACACACACAGTCAATACTGCACGGCGCTGAGGAACTGAGCCCGCTTTGTTTGACCCGCCACTGAGTCCACGCTGACGCCGGCTCTCAACAATGCACTTGTTCTCCTGCACTGTGAACGATCCGGAGGTACGGCACGACAATGCGCTGCAAGACTCCTTTCTCCTTCTTCTTCCTCGTGCACACGAACGTCTTGGGCGTGAAACTTAGAAATACACTCAAACCTGTTCGACAACACACTCTGGGAGCTGAGAGGAAGAACTCCCCCCCCCCCCAAAAAAGCTCTCACAGATTTCTCCGCCACCTTACACGTGAAACACCCACAAGGAACTTTGCAGGCGTCTAGCTTGAATATACGGAAATCTTTCCCTACTTACTCTCCCACGCACGCTGGGAACATTCTGGCACGAAGTATAGCAAGAGACTGACGAAACGGTTCTGACACTTGAAACTCATCTCCACAGGTGTGAGGTGGGGACCCATTCGCGCACACGGAGGTCGACTCAGTTCATAGTCAATTATTAAGTTTCACGGACTGCAGCAGAAGCCGACACCTTCGTCGCTAGAACGTTAGGGAGGAACTGAACTCAATTATTTCACTGCCGCAGAAATTCGTTCTTGCCGTCGCTAGACTGAATTTTATCAGTTCAGCGCGGACTTTAGCTCCACGCGTGTTTTCCTAACGGGTTCTCTGAAAGTCAAGTTACGCTCGGCACCCACAGCGCAGACACCGAGGACGACTACGCTACGACCACGGCCCAAAGTTTCAGATGCAGTCGCTGCGGCAAGCCCGCACCCGCCGCAACAGCCAAACGGGGCTCACAGACAGGAAGGTGTTTCAGAACCACTCCCTCTCCCGCCTCCTCTCTCCACCACTGAATCTACCAGCATCAAACTTTGGCAAGTAGGGAAAAACCGTGCATCTGTAATTCCCACACCAACCTACATAGGCTATACTCCCGCACCGCATAGTTAGGGTTGCATCAGCACCTTACTCACGAAGACCGTTAAAACTACACACACGCAAACGAACATTTCAACAACAACCCTTTTTCCTTTTCTTAAAGACCGGCGTCCCAGACTGACTGTGAGTGAAAAGAAGGCGCGGTGCTGGCTAAAGTTGGACTCCCATCCCTTCTGGGCAATGTGTCTGAAGCGTGCCTGGAAAGTCTTGGAGTTTTCTAGAATCGAGCGGCGGTACACGACCGCCAGGGAGAGCGAACCCAGTTTACAACGCTAGGTTCCCGAAGGCGGATGGAAGAAGTGAGGGCAGGCGGGGGGTGGGGTGAGTGGGGTGTCTAGGCAAGTAATCAATGCGGGATAACTTAGACCTATCACCTCCGTTGCTAACCGGTGCTCCGCAGTGGTCCAGCCTGGAATTTAGGGACTGATCTATGGCCTGCCAGGAGGTTCCACGTCGTCAAGATTGGATTGTCAGACTCCCTGCCAGAGATTTCTTTTTTTCTTTCTTTCTCCGCCCCCCCCCCCCCCTCCCCCCTCTTCCCAAGTCTTTCTGTTTGAACAAAACAAAAAACAAACCCCACGCTATATTCATTTTATTCTGCTTCCGCCCTTCTGCAGTTTCCTGGTTCGTTTCTTCGCCAGTCGTGTTATTTTCCTTATTTCTTTGCTCGCCGCTGTGTTCAGTGTTATTTCTTCATTTCAACTTCACTTCTGTTTGGTTTCTGTTGGTTTTACTCCCATGGTTACTCCCCCTCCACCCCCCCACCCCCCAACCCAGCCTCCGAGGACGCACTACCAAAGCCGGCATCGCTGACGGCCAACGTTCACCTCCGTTATTCCAAAAGCTGATCATTCAAACATCTCATTTTATCCAGCCGCTGTCTTTTATTCTTTTCCTTTCTTTTCTAATCATCACATGTAGCTCTTACATCAGTCTCTGGTGTATCACCCAAATACTCACTGTACTCTTTCTTTGCTGCACTCGAAACATTCGTCTTCCACTCCTCCACGGTTTCACTTTCCTCTCCCTCCTTGAGGCAGCTCTTCTTTTTCTTTTTTCTTTTTATACTTTACCTTACGTAATCTTACATGTTATTTCGCTGCAGTCACTGATTTTGCATCGTCACTCACGGGGCAGCACCCATATATTCTGTATTCCTTCTTTGCTGAAGAACAGCTCTTTTACTGGAAGTACTCGTCCGTCTTCCTCTCGGCCTTCTGCGGCTTTACATTCTTCTCCGTTCTTTGGCCCAGGTTTCCCCCTCCTTTAGTTTACCTTGCAAAATTAACAATTTATTCCGCTGCACTAACTGTGCACTGTCATTTACGCCAAGCTCGCTGACAATGCGCGGCAGTTCGCGCTGCGATCGATCCAATGGGTCTGGACTTTTCCACAACGGTGGGGATTTTTCCACGACGGAACATTAATTCGCACGTCCATTACTAACACCACGTATGCACATCCACAGTATAAGAGGCACACAGAAGATCCGCGAGTGGTTATTGCTGTAGTTGTCACCATCACAACACACACGCAGACACGCAAAATTCAAGGCAGACCTGCTTAAAGTTTCCACTCCGGTTCGTCGTCGCCGCGTGAACACGACTGCACGACATGAACAGCTGCACACGTGGCTCACGCGCACACAGACTCGTGTCATACTGACTTGGTATTATTAACCCACACCTAGCGCTGGCTCTCCCATGACGTCATACCGACCGGTCCTCTCGTAGCAAGAGGCACACTGGCACACAGAAGCGGGTCATAATGACTCGGTAACCCACACCTAGCGTTGGCTGTTCCATGACGTCATACCGACCGGTCCTCTCTAGCAAGAGGCACATAGGCACACAGAAGCGGGTCATAATGACTCGGTAACCCACACTTTGCGTTGGCTGTTCCATGACGTCATATCGACCGGTCCTCTCGTAACAAGAGGCACACAGGTACACAGAAGCGGGTCATAATGACTCGGTAACCCACACCTAGCGTTGGCTGTTCCATGACGTCATACCGACCCGATCCTCTCCGCGTAGCAAGGGGCACACAGAAGCGGGTCATAATGACTTGGTAACCCACACCTAGCGTTGGCTGTCCCATGACGTCATACCGACCGGTCCTCCGGTAGCAAAAAAGACACACAGAAGCGTGCCATACTGACTCTGTAACCCACACCTAGTATTAGCTGTTCTATGACGACATACCGATGTCCGATGAGTTTGTGACCGCTTAACTATTATAGTTTTAGCAACAGGCAAGGAAGCGCGCAAACGCGTGTCATACCGACTCGGTAACCCACATCTAGCGTTGGCTGTTCCATGACGTCATACCGACCGGTCTTCTGCGACCGCTGGTAGCAAGAGGCACGCAAG
Source organism: Alviniconcha strummeri (assembly GCA_963584105.1). Taxonomy (NCBI): domain Eukaryota; kingdom Metazoa; phylum Mollusca; class Gastropoda; family Provannidae; genus Alviniconcha; species Alviniconcha strummeri. The sequence goes on along the minus strand of OY757546.1, from coordinate 17,108,256 downwards.
CACACAGACGCGTGTCATACTGACTTGGTAACCCACACCTCGCGTTGGCTGTTCCATGACGTCATACCGACCTGTCCTCTGTGACCGCTAGTAGAAATATCACTGTTAATATGACGTCATACCGACTTGTACCTTGTGATCACTGTTAGCATTAGACAATTACAAGCAGACAGACGGCGTGTCAAACTGAATACGTATCCCACGTCTACTGTTGGCTGTGTTGTGACGTCGTGCCCTCCTGCCCTCTCTGAATATTGCAAACACTAGACAAGCACAAAGATGCGTATATGCTGTGCCGACTTTGTATTCCTCAGGAGTACTGGCTACAACGTCTGCCAATGGCTTTAGACATCGACTTAGCATCAAACAGAAAAAGACGCCTGGTGTACCGTCCTGCTCTCTACGAGTACTGTTACCGTGACATTAAACAAGACGCGTGTCCTACTGACTTCGTACTCCAGTTGGTTGTTCTCCGACATCATCTTGATATGTCATCTCTGAGCACTGTTAGTGTTAAGTTACTTCGTTATCTTCTTGTATTTTAACGTCCCGTCAATCGCATAAAGTCGTAACTTCAAAACGAATCACAATTCAAAATTATTTTACACCAGTTGAAAACGCAACGGACCAAATCATAAGTCAAAAGCTGGATCACATTTCTGGACACAACGCAGTCAATAGCAAACGCAACCAAATAAAAAACAATCAGTAACAAGCACATCTCAATATTACCACTATCTGCACTGTGTGTCAGTACCAAGCACATTTCAGTATTACCACTATCTGCACTGTGTGTGTCAATAACGAGCACATCTCAATATTACCACTATCTGCACTGTGTGTGTCAGTAACAAGCACATCTCAATATTACCACTATCTGCACTGTGTGTCAGTACCAAGCACATCTCAATGTTACCACTATCTGCATTGTGTGTGTCAGTAACAAGCACATCTCAATATTACCACTATCTGCACTGTGTGTGTCAGTAACAAGCACATCTCAATGTTACCACTATCTGCACTGTGTGTGTCGGTAACTAGCACATCTCAATATTACCACAATCTGCACTGTGTGTGTCAGTAACAAGCACATCTCAATGTTACCACTATCTGCACTGTGTGTGTCAGTAACTAGCACATTTCAATATTACCACTATCTGCACTGTGTGTGTCAGTAACTAGCACATCTCAATATTACCACTATCTGCACTGTGTCAGTAACTAGCACATCTCAGTATTACCACTATCTGCACTGTGTGTGTCAGTAACTAGCACATCTCAATATTACCACTATCTGCACTGTGTTGATTCAGCGGGGGCAAGAATTTATTATTAAATCTCACACCTGCCTGATTCACTCTTACAATACACAGCCTCCCGTTTCGGCAGCCGATTTATATTCCGCGGGCACTTAATTAACACGGAACTTCCATCAATCGGTTGTGACGGCACGCAGGGTGGCCTATGTTATTCCGCGGGCCAACAAGGGAAACCGCGTTAGCTGTGCAAAACAAAAAGCAGTTGAAAAGTAGGGAGAGGCTTTGGAAACATTAAACAAGCAGACAGGCGCGTGTCATAACAATGTCGTGTACAACATCTACCGTTGACTATTTTGTGACGTTATACCGGCATGTACGGCCTGTGTTCGCCCTGATATAACCGTGCTGGATGATTGCGCGTAAACTGTCATCACCGTAAGTTATTCGACAAGCAGGCAGACGTGTCATATACTACCGGTATATCGGAATATCTCCACTGTGACATCATACCGACTTGTCTTCTTTCAGCACTATTCGTATAACACTACTGGGATGAGCAAAACCGATGCGCGTCATATTTACTTCGTATACCATCTGGCTGTTCTGTGACGTCCTACTGACAATGTCCACTCTGAACGTTGTTAACATAAGGCAAGCAGAAAGACGCGTGACAAACTGACTTTTTGTGCCAACTGGCCACTCTGTGACGTCGTACCGACCGGTCTTCTATAAGCGTAAGTAAGTAAGTAAACATGGTGCTTAACGTCCACAGAAACCGTACGGCTTATTAGGGAGAGGAGAAGGGGGAGAAGGGGTATGGAGGTGGGGGGAGAGGGAGATTATATACCTATCGCTACACTGTCACCACCAGAATGACTTCTGCATTAAGATGGGCAGCGATGAGAGCCATTTAAATGTTTCTGTAGAAAGTGATGGACACAGTCACAAGACAGTGTCCACAAACCACAACCTTTTTGAAGAGAAAGGAGAGCCGAAGCGGTATCGAACCGAGATCCTTTCGCTTACCAGCCTAACGCCTTACCGCTAGGCCAAACCGGCTCACAAAAGCGCTGTTAACATTAGAATTTATACAAGTAGAGAGACACAGAACTACCGACTTCATAGTACTATAACCACTCCACTTTTCTCTAACGTCGTATCGACCTGTCCAATGTGAGCAACTACCCTTTGTGCTACACTGTACGCTAATGATTTCGTATTCAACGCCTACTCATAGCTATTCTTTGATGTCCTAATTGTTCTCCGTAAGCACTGTTAATGTGGCAGTGAAAATTCCATATCGAAGACTGCATCCGCCCTCGTTTCCGAATGCTGTGTGACGACATGATATCGACATGCCTGTCGTCTGTGAGCATTGTCAGTGAGTGTGGGAAATCAAAATCGAAATCACTTCGTATTCCACCTACAGTTGTTATGTCACGCCGTATCGATTTTTAAGCACTGTTTCGTGCTACAAAAAATAATTCTTTCAAATCAAAGGCCGTTGTTCACTGGGAAACAAACGAGCATCGTCTCAAAATTATACTGAATCCGATAACTGTTTGCAATTATGTTGTACGGGCAACACGCACACACACACACACACACACACACACACACACACACACACACACACACACACACTATTAAATTTAAGTACCGATACCCAAAGCCTCGATGTTCTGAAAGACCGTCGCTGACACTGTGACAGACACCGATCAATTGATGAAACCACGCTTCGCGAACATCAGATGCCTCAAGCACCATGCTGAATGCAAACGTGATAGGACTACACAACAACTCCCTCTCCAAAGACTTTCTTACACTGTTCCCCCCCACCCCTCTATGCCGATTGTACCCCATTTCCATGAGATTATAATTTAAATTACATGATTCTGACGGATCACTTTTGGTGAAATCTAACCTACAAAATGTCTCTATTGCTCCGTTTTGAGTAACCAAGGAGTATGGGTCTGCTTTCTGCGTTTCGTTATGCCAGACAAGCTGCACGGAGCTGTATTCTCAATTCCGGTACAGCTGAATGTTTTCCGCAGGCGTTGTATTGGCTCTCCCTGTGATCAGCAATTTCCTCAGCCCACGAGGGGAGGGAGGGGATACGTCTGTCACTACTTCGTATTACCTTCATCAACAAGCACTTCCCCAGCAGCCGCCATTGCAACATAAGCACTCTCAGTACTTCTCGAATCAAACTGGACTGTTTCCTGTCATTACTTCTGCTAGCGCCCGACAAGTACTTCCTGGTTCACTCTTTCCATGGCTACAAGCACCACATTTCTGATGCCTCTTCCGCCCAGGAAAATCTTCGAAGAGAGGTTTAGCTAAAAACAACGACAAAAACAAACACATATCTTGAAGACTCTGATCTGCACAAAAATATATCAACAACACAAATTAAGCAGGGCGCTTCGTGCGATCTCCCAAAGCAAACGCGCAACACTTTACACGCTCATCGTACGGCGTCCAACCACCATAGTTCAGGAGCTGTGTGAGAGTCGAGGTGGCCGGCCTGGGCTGTCCGTCCTAACGAGCCTTATGGTTTCCGTGGACGTAAAGCAATACTGAACCATGTTTCGGCAATGGTCTCAGCTTGTCCCTAATACGTCAACCGACATCCGAGGATATTCAGCAACAAAACCGAACCGTCCAACGGCAGGGAGCAGATCCTAATTTACAGGAAACAGATTAACGCCCACCGTCCAACGGCAGGGAGCAGATCCTAATTTACAGGAAACAGATTAACGCCCAGTCAGCAGCAACGGGGGCATCAGGACACAATATTCAACAGATCACGATGGTACACGTCCGATTCACTGTCCCTGACACACGCCGCGTTATCAAGTTAATACTGTTTGAATAGAATTGGGAACCAAAACATGCGGTTGACAGACGTTAAAAAAATCCAATTATTAAGAACAAAAAGGAACTGCATGAGCCCGGCAGGCAAAGATCAGAAGCAAATAAAGCACACAAAACTACATTCCAGCAAATCCCAGGGTTAGCCGTTCCCTTGCCCTTAGCGCACAATGATAATAATTGTGTCTTCATGGCAGAGTATCGGCTACTTACCACTTGCCAGTTTGACGTTCTACGCCATCCTGCTAGGATACCAACCTTTCGCTCAGCAACAGTTTTAGCCGAATGAACGTTTCTAGCTCCCCGAACATCTCTTTGAAACCATTCTTACAAGGAGCTAGGAGCAGCAGAACAAATTCTTTAGCAGGTTGATAATCATAATGATAGCGTTAGGGAATTTATAGTGATTTCGGCAGGTCAGAATGCTTTACAACTTTGTTACACAAAATTATTTAGCTATCAGTTATAGTTACACGGAGGAAAATAACAAATGGCATATTAACACAGTGACTTAAGTATACCTATTCCTTCAACGCATAATGAAACACACACGCACGCACGCACGCACGCACGCACGCACGCACGCACGCACACACACACACACACAGAGCCGGGAAACAATTTTTATCCCAAGAGGGAACGCCTCCGATGGTACTGGATTCTCAAGTAGACATGGCCCTAATCTCTGCATCCGCGTTAGCCCATGGCGAGCCTTAGTGAAAGCAAACTATACATTCATCGTAATAATAAAGGGCTTTCCATTGGGAACACTATAGTGATGTCTGGAGCTGAGGGAGTCTGCACGGCCCCTTGCTAAGTGGCGCTGATAGCCGTCAGTCACATCCCGCTGTGTACTTAGCGCCTATGTGCTGGGGATCTTAACGTCCGCCTTCCATACCTCCCGTTCACGCTCCAGACAATCCGCTAATTAATCCATTCCTCCTGTGCCAGCAACGTTCCTTGGAGGTGCCTGGACGAGTGGAAAGGAGGGCTGGGATAAGAGGACAGAGATGAGACAAAGAACAGGACGAATCAATGAATAATCAACGTCGCACCACCGACTCCTGGTAACGTTGCTATTGTGGTTACGTTTTGCTTTCTCTCGCTCTGTGTGTGTGTGTGTGTGTGTGTGTGTGTGTGTGTGTGTGTGTGTGTGTGTGTGTGTGTGTGTGTAGACGGGCAGCTGCGACAGGTACGCTTCAGTGGTTTTTCTATGGAGTGGGGAACCAGTTGTGTTGTTCCCGTTACTCATCGATCTGGATCCAGATCACGCTCTCGTTCACGTTGTACACTCTGAATTTGATCCGACTACTGTACGTCCTGATCGAGTCACGTCAGCGACTTGGTCCCACGCTATACAATCCGCACTGTTTTGGTCTGTACATACCGACATTACTTCCGGTGGGTCTGTCCGACATTGTACACTCGGGTTGTAAGGTCCGACACTTTGCACACTCTATACATTATTTGGTCGAATACTATGTAATTATACACCCGTATCTGTTTCGTTCTCACACTGTACACGCTAAACTAGTTTCAACACTATACTCTGACCACGACAACACGGGTGAAAGCCGTGATGTTATCCGCCATGTAGAATTAATAGCAACCACAGGCGGCGGAGTGCTTAGTGGGATTCTAATGGTTTGAGGGACCACCGAGAAAACAACCCCTGCACGCATACCATCAAAAACAGTCTCATTTCCCAGTATGGCTTACACGACAGTTAACTCGCTCCGATCCTACTTGCAGGGGTTTCGATCATACAGCACAGGGGGGATCTCGCTTCAGTGTTTACGGTCTCACAACGCACGCACACACACACAGACACAGGCACACACACACACACACACACACACACACACATGCACACACACACACACACACACACACACACACACACACACACACACACACACACACACACACACACACACATGCACGCACACACCCAACTCACTAACTACAAAACATGAGTATTCGGCCTTTTCTAAAACAGAGCTTTTATCATGCAGACACTGAAGACTTCCGCCGAAGCAACTGTGTCTGAACGGAGCCAGTGGCAAAAAACAGAAAACAAGGTCATAGACAAAAAGCTGCCCTGCCACCCAAAACGTCACCGTTTTAGGGCTTTGGACCTTGTATTTGTTCCCACAACTGTTGTAGTCTTTCAGCTGCAAGAGATCGAGTCTCCCCCTCCTCCGGCGCCAGAATGCTCTCTCTCTCTCTTTGTTCCAGAACAATCGGCAGATTGATTAATTATTGATATAAATCACCCAACCACCCGCAAAGATCATATACTAGAGCGAACGCAGTCCATCAAATCACAATTAAGTAAGACTGTTCGTGTCACATGTCATTTTATGCTTGAGAAGATGTTTGATTTAGTTTTTTAGTTTTTTGCGCCCGATCACCCATGATGGTTATAATTATGAAAGAACCGGGGAGGTAGAAGTTAGAACGGCAGAATGCCTGGCAGTAGGAATGCATAACTAGATAAATTCTGACCGACTCTACCTTCTAAATACAAGTCTTTGACAGCTCTGGGTCTGCAACTGGAAAGGTTGGGACGGACAAGCTTGCTAGTGTGGGGTTTTAAATTGTATTTTAACCTGCTGCCAACGCACAGTGTCATCTCTGGACGAACAAACACTAAATCGCACACTGAAAAACTGTACCAGGGCGACTAAAAGGTGTAAAAAAAAGTATATATATATAGTGTTTTACAAAAGTTATTAAAAAATAAGAAAGAAGATTCACATCAAAGTCAAAATTATATACTTTTTTGTTTGTTTCTTCGATGTTTTCTTAACAGCTTGAAGAAGACTTTCATCTCCTCCAGGAAGGCCAAAATATCTCCAGCACAGGTACTCACGAACAACCTTCCCTGAGCATATATATCTGAAAGTATCTATTTATCTCAGCTTGCTAAGTCCACACAGTGCAATAAAATGTGTTCTAATGAATGTCATCCTACAGTCGAACACGGACACTCAATGGGTAACGAAAGCAGCCACACACTGATCCCAGCCCACACCGTCAGCGTGCATGAATTATACATAAAAGCCATCCTCCCACAGCAATTCACTTTAAGCGTCGGTTTCCGACAGTCCTTGACGAAAAAGTACCAATTCCACAACAAGACACGCACGCAAACGTCTTCTGAATCTTACCGATATCTTCTTCTTCTTCTTCTTCTTCTCTCTCTCTCTCTCTCTCTCTCTCTCTCTCTCTCTCTCTCTCTCTCTCTCTCTCTCTCTCTCTCTCTCTCTCTGTATATAAATGATGCCTGTAATTTTATATTTACTCATCAGTAGCTTCGCATGGACTAGCCCTAAACTACAATCCTTGTAAAACAAAGTTTTCTAATTCGAGTTCGAGTTCTCTCTCTCTCTCAAATCAAGTAAACCGAAGGAAGATGATAAAGAACAGAAATAAAACAGACAAAAACGCACCGCCACCGCATCAAAGATGACAAAAAGAGGATGAGAAGGATGAAGAAGGTAGTTTGCTACATGATATTTAACGTAACGCAGATTCAGCCACGAAGGTCACCTTATTCAGGGCTAAACAACAGATCCAAACTCAGGAGTAAAAAGGTCCGATTCATTCACTGGATACACGCCATTTCTGACAATTACCTGACTACAAAAGGGGAAAATGAAGCAGAATGAAACAGGAAAACGAAATTAAATTCAGGAGGCAAAATCTGTCAACCGGCGTAGCACGCGAAACTATATTCTGACCCACAGCAAGGGGAGTAAGCAAGTGATTAAATATGTTCCTGTCCTGGCAATCGCACAGGGCTACCTCAGGACGACAGAGGGAATGAAAACCTTCGGCAGCCCTCCGTGGGCTCTCAGCATCAACGGTACTGCACCACAGAGACGAAGAACGCAGGCCAGCAAGGCTAGTTTCAGGCACCAACTACTGCCGAAAGCGAATCAAAACTCGGTCTCAAGAGAGCAACAGCCTCGTTCCACAACGTCCCGCCCTCTGCAAGGAGAGTTCCTCAACGCACAAGACTCAACGCAATAAAGGCGGCTACCGTGTTAGCTAGATATCCAGTAACGATCGATCCACTCGGCTTTTTGCCGCTTCCGAGACCAGACCAGACCCGACTCATGCTGGACAACTCGCACGGTGGTTCTGAGCTTCGTCCACGGCACTGATTGTCACCTGAGTGCGTTTACACAGGCGATTATCACAACAGAACAAGAGTCGCGAAGCATGGAAAGCAACTGTCACATCTACTCCAGACCTAAAAGACAGAACCATTGACACAGTTCTGGTTTCTCAGCAGTGGGGCTGAGTTCGCGATTCCTCATCGCAGTGGGAAGCAGAAGAAGACAAATTAATCTTGAATATCCACTTTAAAAATGCTCTATGTCTGCAAAGCCCAGAAATCAAAGACAACAGCAGTGTGGCCATCCCAAAAGAGCTCTCCACCTCGTCATGCCAGATCTGAGAACGCAGTTCATTCCAAAAGGTTACTACGGCAAAGCATGGCACTCCATGAAGCAATTATGCCCAGGTCTAGAAAGGCTCCTTGTCTACACGATGTGAATTAAGCATGTCAATAGACGCTTTTCTGAGCTACGTCAGCTCAGATTCAAGACAAACGAAGGGTGACAATACATTTTCTGAACGGCTCTATGTCAAAGAGATCGCAATGCAGTCCGCGCCGAAAGAAAGAAATTCTGAACAGGTTCTCGAAGACACCACTTTACATTCCAAAGGTCAGTAAATAGTCCTTGGATTTTAACCTCCCTTCAACACATTCAAAGGTACCGGACGGTGCTCTCTGTAAGCAGCCCGTACACAACCGTTAAAATCACTCAGACATCCGAGACAAAGGGCAGACAGATCAAATGGGTACTGTTCTCGGACTACGGCGTCGTTTTACCAATATCCAAGACAGAGAAGCGAAGACTGTTCGCCGCCAAAGGGTTCTCCGTGACTTGGGCAGTGTCGAGGCCAGCTCGTTCTTCCCATCCCGCGGCTTCCTGATCAGGGATCGTCATTGATCGGGCCGCGGTTTCGGTGGCCGGGGCTATAGGGATGACATTTGTGCCGGCAATGGGAACAAACCAGCGTCTCGTCACATTGCCCCATTATCTCCGCAACCATCCACCTGCCCCAAAAACACAACACACACACACACACACACACACACACACACACACACACACACACACACACACACACACACACACACACACACACACACAGTTCCGTCCCCTCCCTTCCCAACCTCTACAAAGAGAAGGAACATTTAGAGCATTTGTAATAGCTTTTCACATCCTTTTTATATCCTGCTTGAGCGAACGCGTGCGCGCGCGCGCGCGCGCGCACACACACACACACACACACCAAGACCCGCGCGAGCCTCCCCACAGGCACACACGAGGACATTCTAGTGGTTTGGCTTAGTTTTTTTTATACCAGTTGACATGTCCTTGCGGATGTTCTTATTATGCCAAGTCTAAAAAATCTGGCTTAAATGAACTCCGAAATAAAGTCCATGTTAACGATGATCCGTAAAGCCTGACTAACAGAGAGACAGACGAACATTCAAATGCGAGTCAACAATGTCGTGAAGTGTGCGAATGGCGAGGGACACAATGGGACCTTGCCAGGAATGAGGGAAATGTGCTGATCTTATTAACTGTCAGGGGATTTTATTTCAAAACTTATAAGAAAGGAAAAGTGTACCTTTTACACGGACAGATGTGCTGAACTTGTCAGGAGGAAAACGTACAACTTTCAAATCAGAAAAAGAAGAGGAACTATGCAATTGTTACAGAGAGATATGCTGAAACTGTCATGGTGGCAATGTGCAATCTCCTAAACAGAAATGTGCAACACTTGTACATGGGGAGGTGTGCTGAATTCATCTTCTCAGGAGGGAAATGTACAACTGTTTCGCGGAAGGCAAAGCTGCAGATCATGCCAACTATAACATCTCTCTCTCTTACCAAATGTTTGCAAAGTCTCATAGCGGTACATGGTGGCCATCTCGTCTTGCCGTCAGCTGTGAGCCAGATCAAAAGCAAACTTTAATCTCTCCCCTGATTTTGCTATCGATGCCGCCACGATATACATGTCATCATCTCGACATCGGATGAAATACTACAGACAGGTCAGAACTACCTAAACAGGTTACAGTTACATACACCTATCGCCGTGTAATCAGGCATGTGTCTAAACGTGTCACGGATTGCAGTTACAACCATGGGATGCTTACAAATGGCGTGTACGTGCCACTTGCCTGACGCGAAGCGAAAGCAAGGCTCAAGCTCTCGTTATCAGTTCAGTGTAAATCATCATTTTATCTAACGGGGGCGGTCGATTTCGGTGTCAGACACACACACACACACACACACACACACACACACACACACACACACACACACACACACACACACACACACACGAGAGAGAGAGAGAGAGAGAGAGAGAGAGAGAGAGAGAGATCCCCCTTACCCTTCAACCTAACAACTACCTAACACCACCGAAAAACAAAAGACAAATTAGGCCAAAAAGATCAGAAGACTTCAGGACAACAAACACTGTAGACCGATCACCCGCTGCTATGCTGTAGAAACCAAAAGACAGCCATCTTCAGAAACAGCTTTTTTTCCAAGGACAGACAGACTAGAACAACCTGGAAGACAGCACAATCTGCGCTGAGACAGTTGAGAGATTTAGATCTTCTCTCCTGTCATCTCCAATCTAAAAATAATTAAAAAATCAATCTTTTTTTCAGCCTCTCCCCATTTTTCCGTTGGGGGGGGGGGGGGGAGGGTTATGAGGAATAAGACTGGTCGGTACGTCATTGTGCCTTCCATACCTCTCACTCTCAAACATACACTCATGTGTGCGCACGACCGCACAGTGAAAACGTAAATTGAAGCCGTACATGAAAAAAGCAAAAGCGAACAACTGGAAAACTGGAGACCGATACAACCCAAGATCAAGATCAGTGTTGAGTGGGGGTGGGGGGTGGGGGCAAACACGCAAAAGCCAGATGAGTACCTCATCGTTTGTTTTACCTGCTTATCACAAACTACGCTTGCCCAGGCCGGCTTTTATCGTTCTGACCACTTTGTCCTCTTACGCAGACTAGTTTACAACATGCAACTGTGACACCGCAACAACTGCTCCAGCAAAAAACGCTTGTCGTGCGATGATCTCGTTCTCGAATGTTTCCTTCTTTGTGCGCGTTCATACAGACCCCATCTCTTGCCCCAGTTTAACCGTACAACCGAGCCGGTTAATTGTCGTCCCCGGCATTCTCATTTCCATTCTTGCCCTTTGAGAAGAAAGAGTACTAGATATCAGTAAAAATATTTCCACAGGAAATTCTTCCCAGATCGATAGTAACTGTTTGGTGTGTTGTTTTTTGTTTTGCTTGTTTGTTGTTGTTTTTGCGATGACGGTCGGATTGTCTTTAACTTTCAGGAAACAGTCGGAATCTGAAGCAACCAAGAAAAAAAAGTCATCAGCTATTCTGGGAACTTGACAAAAACCGACCTGGACGCCAGAGAATTGTTTAATCTGTCTGGGGCGGTTTCATCTTTCCCTCGAAAACCACTCTCCGCACCTTATGAAATCCTTTGCGAGAAAATTGAATGCATTCCAAATCAGAATCAATGATCACGAAAGCTTCTAAAAATAAAATATATTAAAAAAAATATATAAAAAATGAAACCGCCGTTCCAAATCGAAATAGATTTTTTTTCCCTCTCTTCTTTTTCTTCTTTCTTTCTTTCTTTTTCTCAAACGACGGGTCCATTTTCATTTTCAAAGAAACGTATCTGAATTAAGCTAAAGTAACCGCGGAAAAGCCATCAGCTGTCCTGTCAATTGGACAAAAAATATAAAATTAAAATAATCATAATAATAATAACATGGAGGTCCAAGAGCGGTGTAAGTTGTTTGGTTAAGTTTCATCTTTCCCGCCAAACTGCACTCTCAACACTTTAAGGTTCGCCTTACAAGAAAAAGGCGAATCCTGTCGGCACGCTGTAACCAGTTAGGGTCAGCTTTGTTTTTCCCACCTAACTGCACTCTCAACACTTTAAGGCTCGCCTTACTAGAAAAAGGCTAACAGACGCGTTACCCAATCCTGTCGGCTTGCTGTAACCAGTTTGGGTCAGATTTATCTTTCCCACCTAACTGCACTCAAGGCTCGCCTTACTAGAAAAAGGCTAACAGACGCGTTTACCCGATCCTGTCGGCACGCTGTAACCAGTTTGGGTCAACTTTATCTTTCGCACCAAACTGCACTCTCAACACTTTACTAATCCCTTGCCGGAACTTGGCGTCGCCTTACCAAAGAAATTAAGGCTGCACAACGGTTAACCCAGTCCTGCCTGTGCGTGCGACGTTTGTGTTTAATGGTGATGACTACATCTAACCCAGAGTAATGTCGACCTGGGGGTCTATTAATCACCATTCCCAGCTCACTGTGCCAATCAGAATGAAATGGATTATTCTCTGCTTCACAGACATCAGCAGCGTGTCCTTGTTTGACCTGCTGTTGTTTTTTGTTTCGTTGTGGTTGTTATTTGTCTTTTGCTTACAGTGTGTTCTGTGTATTTTTCTTTGTGCTGTACTTTCCGTATTAATTTTGTTTTTTAAATAATTAATCCTCTCTCGATTATCAAAGTTTTCCTCTTTCCACTATAAAGGTTTTCTCAGCACGTCGAGCAAAGTTCAAGAAAGCGTGACATGCCATCCATACAGTTTGCTCCACAAGGGGGGGGGGGGGGGGTTATGAGGAATAAGACTGGTCGGTACGTCATTGTGCCCTCCATACCTCTCACTCTCAAACATACACGCAAACATACAAACATACCGCACAGTGAAAACGTAAATTGAAGCCGTACATGAAAAAAGCAAAAGCGAACAACTAGAAAACTGGAGAAAGAACTTTTGCACTACACTGACTTCATCTTGCACCACTGCCTGCAGGAGCCTTCACAGTGCAGCTGTTTTTAGATTGCACCTGGCTGTTTCTCGGGTTGAAATCACTGAAAAACGCACAGTAGTGAAACAGCAACGGAACTGGCAGAAGTACGAAAGCAGGGCTGTGAAGGAATACGGTGTAGTTTTGACAAATCCCATTTTCTTTGGTCTGGGTTCTGCTCGCCAGAATCGCCCTGATATAACCGTACCGGGCGACTGGGCATAAAACACCAACTTACTTACTTACTTACTTGCTCGCCAGCTTGAGAGGGAAAGTGTGTGCGTGTGTGTGTGCGTGTGCGTGTGTGTGTGTGCGCGCGCGCGCGCGTGCGGGCGCCCGTGTGCTCGCGCACGTGCGTGTGTTGCATACATGTCAGTGTGTGCGTGTGTGCGTGCGTACATCTGTTTGTGAAAAGCCAGGAATAAGCGGTTGGCATTCTTTCGTAGTGTGTCAGACGATTGGTGCACGAACACTGAGTCCAGTTTTAAATCTCCTTTATCTTGCTGACACAGACAACACAAGAGGAGAATCGAGCAGATGACTGGCAACTCAAGCGTTTGGTCAACAAGGAAAACATTATCCGCCTCAATTCATTCCACACCACGAAAGCAATATAACAAGTTGTACACCGGCGCAATTTATCAGATACCCTACTTTTACCGGAACACACCGCCGAGGCGCGAGAAAAAAACAACCCAAGGTCGTTTCGTTTTAAAACAACTGTGGTATGTACTACACCACAAATTACCCTAAGTAACTCTCCTATCCCACTCCAACAGCATAAAATAGAACACAAACGGTTCGGACACAAAGTACCAAAAATGACACAACCTGCCTGCCTTAATACTAACAATTATTGATGCCTGGCGTAACCCATTCACTGCCATGATATCACTTGAAAACGACCAATAAAATTGCGAAATTTTAACCCCTTAAGCCTTTTTGCCTCCCTTTTCACACTGGCATGTCAAAGGATTTCCATCAAAACGCATAGCACTGAAAATAGATGTTACAGGACCGGAAAATATACTGTTTGCTGGCGCGTCCGTGCATAATGCAGCCCGGAAATTTTACAGGCTGGGGCAGTGAAGTGGCTAATACCCAAAAGTATGTCAACAACCTCCGTTGAAACGTCCATCAGCGGAGAGGACGATAGGTATAACGTACACATTCCCCCATCCCTTTCCTGTCGGGGCAAAACAGATTATATCAACATCAAACACTACCCTGTAGTATCGAGCGAAAACAACCCACACAATGCAACGGCGTCAACTAAAAAAGTAAACTTAATCAACTTTACCGAAATCAAGCAACTACGGCTTGTAAAAAACACTATCTCTTTGAGACAGTCGAGAATGGATTGAATCTGCAGGGTAATCCCTGAACAACATCCTCAAAGAGTTTGCATGTAAGAGTTGCTATTGTTGTTACTTTCCAGCGAAAGTTGCTGACAAAAGCTACTTGATATGATAAGGACATCGAGTGGATAACTATTCAAAATAATGTATAAAGCAAACAATATCAAAATGTTTCACTTCATTTTACAGCAGATTGTTTCCTGCTAAGTTTGAATTTTGGGCTCTGCTGGGAAAAAGTTCACGCTGAGTAAACAAAACTCCAAGAGATTCGGCCGCGAGAATAAAAACAAAACAAAAATGTATATAATTATACGAGCAAGAGTTAACAAACCGAACAGCTATAAGACGCATGGCTAGCATCTTCGGGTCCAAGAGATGACCCAAAACAGTCACTTCTCCTGCTCATGTCTTCATAGTAACAAGCGACCGATGATTCCCACTTAGTTGACGCCATCGTCAGTGTTGACATTCGTACAACAGTGTAACAAACGACAAGTCTCCATATATCAGGCAGTGAACGGGTCAAGGGGCCACTTCCTGGGGGTCTAAAAGGTTTGGAGGGTCCCCCGAGAGGATAATCTCCAAGGAACAAGAGGTGACTGTCCAGACCATATCCCACGACGCGACAGCAGCCTCGTCGTCAGTTGAGAAAACCAAGTCAAGTGTGTGGGCCACGCCAGGTATCGCTAACGTCAAAGGCACTTGAGGACCGTAGCAAAGCAGCCACGTACACCACTTAAAGAAACCATACCCGGAGATGAACAGCGAACACAAAAACCAAAATGTCTGAACACTGGCTAAAACACAAGAAAGCTGGTCCGAGTGCTATATTTTTTAACGATTACCCGGTCTGATTGCTATTCTTCAACGATTACCCAAACAGCCAACAGGTCCCAAGTTTAAAAGCGCTGCGTAATGAAACGTTCACTAAAGCCACATCTAGACGCGAGGCTACAGACATTGCGTGCGTCGAAGAATATCCTAAAAATAAAATTTTAAAAATCCGAGGAAGAAAAAGAAAGAGAGGACGCCATGACAGGAATGTATCTAGCCACACAAAGAATGGAAAGAGTAAAGAAGCCAATAAGCCATTGATTTCATGGATCCTGTGCTCCTAAAAGACACTGGCGTGTCAATTCCAGCTTAGGCCGACTCCAGTTTATTACCTACACGTTCCGGAAAACTCATACACGCGCTTCACCCAGTCGCTCAGAAGTGTCCTCCAGTGTGGCCGTAAAACCCTTTCTAATGGTCAGGCTGACTGACGACGGCTCCTACTGATTCACTGGCGAAACGAGGACGAATTTCGACCGTCACAGTCACACCAGTCTAGCTGAAGATCAACAGCAACATTACTGTCTTCAAAAGCCAAGCATTCGCACGTCCAGAGCACAAACAAGATTAGTGTCCTCTGCTGTTGTGGCATATTTTGTCGCCGGATGTCGACGTTCACGGCACATATTGTCGGCAATCATCAGAGCAAACAATTAGAGATGACAATGATGATAATGATGATGATGATATCATGATGATCATCATTGTATCTATAGAAACATGTTAGTTCAAGTTGAAAGTTCCGTGCAACCTTTGAGTGAAATA
>OY757546.1:17066001-17091992 GCA_963584105.1 Alviniconcha strummeri | reverse complement strand
GAGAGAGAGAGAGAGAGAGAGAGAGAGAGAGAGACAGAGAGACAGACAGACAGACAGACAGACAGACAGACAGACAGACAGACAGACAGACAGACAGACAGACAGTAAAATGAAGAGCATGCATGTATGCATAATATACATTTCTGACACATAATTATTCACAAATATTGAAAATATAAATGTTCAAATCATGTTATTTTTTTTTATTTTTTTAAAGTGCACATATCCTTAATCAATGTTTGTTGTGATTTTTTCGATTTAGTACTGTTTAAATGTTTTTTTTTTAATGCTTTGTGATCTGATAAAATTTTAATCGATAATGGTAAATTGTTCCATAGTTTTCCCCCGGAATACATCAAGCTGCATTTAAATAAATCTAATCTAGGACGGGGTACTACAAGTTTGTGTGAATGTCTGTTCTGATTTGAAACAAAGTTTAATTTGAGATTTGATGGTGCATAACCAAATACTATTTTATGCATAATAATGCCTTTATTAAATTCTAATTTTAGTTTTAGCGGAAGGACATCTAAAAGTTTATAGTCGTGAGCTGTCAAAGATGTGGATTTTAGAAGGGTTAATTTAAGGGCTCGCTTGTGAATACTAACAAGAGGTTTTAATGTGTTTGCACTAGCAGAGTCCCAGAGTGTTGAAGCATAGTCAATGATTGGTTGGATATGTGCATGAAAAAATAGTTTTCGAGCATGAGCATTTAGAAAATGTTTAATTTTTGCAAGTTGATATAGCTTTTGAGAAACACGTTTGGTTAGTTCATTTACATGATTTGTCCAAGACAAATTATTATCAATAGTTACTCCTAAAACCTTATGTGTTGCTACTTCGACAATTTTCTCATTTCCAATATAAAGTGGCATGCGAGAAGATATGTTCTGGCGTTTTTGTCTTGTTGTTATGGTCATGTATTTGGTTTTGTACGAGTTTAGCGACATATGATTTAGTTCAGTCCATTGAAGAAGGTTATTTATACTTTCCTGTAAGCTAAGCAAAAGATGATTTAGGTTTGAGTGACTAGAGTGGATAGTGGTGTCATCAGCAAATAGTTCACATAAAGCTTTTATGAATAAGGGCAAGTCGTTTATATAGAGAGAAAAGAGAAGCGGGCCTAACACTGAACCTTGTGGAATACCGTATTTTACCGGAAGAAAATCGGATTTAATTGTGTTTATACAAACAAGCTGTTCTCGATTTGACAAAAATGAAGAAATTAAGTGCAGGTTAGTCATTGGATAATCCATAAAGAGTTAATTTCCTCAAAAGTAGATCATGATCAATGACATCAAATGCCTTTGCAAAATCCACAAAAAGTACTCCCGTAAATTCATTTTTGTTTATGTTCTTATAAAAAATATCTACTAATGTTGTAAGTGCGGTATGGCATGAGTGGTGTTCCCTAAATCCAGATTGGTTGGGGTGTATAAGTTCATTTGTTTTAAGATAGGATAAAAGGTTTTTGTTAATATGTTTTTCTAGAGGTTTTGAAAGAACAGACAGAATTGAGATAGGTCTATAGTTTGAAGGGTCTTTGTTATCTCCTGATTTGTAAATGGGTATAACATTAGCTTGTTTGAATGCTTTTGGAAAATAGTTTTTGTCTATGCAAAGATTGTATATGTAGGTAACAGTCTCAGTTATGACGTGTGCAGACATTTAAATAATTTTGCCGTCTAGGTCATCCAGACCTCGGGTTCCTGTCTGTTTCAGTTGTAATAGAGCATTGTACACTTCATATATTGCAATTGGTGGAATCGTTAAAGTAGAATTTGATATTTTTGATTCGCAAAAGCGTTTTAAGAAGCTTAAATCATTTAGTTTTGATTGATCGTTGGTAATGATTGTGTCAGATACATTTGCAAAATGACTGTTTAGCTTATCGGGGGGTAATTCTTTGACTGTGACTTGAGGTTTTGATGCATCTTTGTTTGTTAGAGTGTTAATGGCCTTCCAAATAGAGCGAGAATCATTTTTTGAGGCGACTAAATTTTGAAAGTATGTTTTTTTGGAAGCACGTATTAAAGATGTCACTTTGTTCCTCTGCTTTTTGAATTCTTCGTGTTTCCTTGCTTTCAGTAGCCTATCTCTTTGATGCATGGCCTCTTCTATCTCCTTTGACAACCATGGAGGTTTCCTTGTGTACCTAACACGCTTGGTCATAAAAGGAGCGTGCTTATTATAAACAGAACTAAATGTTTTATACCAAAACTCAAGAGCTTCATCGGGGTCTGTATAATGGTATACTTGTGAGAGCTGAGAGTGAATCAAGTCAAGCAAAAAAACATCTTTGTCAAAATGAGTAAAGCATCGGTACCGTATTTCTTTATGTGCAGCTTTAGGAATTTTTACACCTTTTTTAAACCATGTAATGCAAACAGGTAAATGGTCACTACAACCACACACTGGGGAACATACTTCGGCAATATTCTGTTTGGTAGTAACATAAATATGATCTATCAGAGTTTCAGAATTCGTAGTAATTCGAGTTGGGTTATCTATTAGTTGATGTAAGTTAAAGTTTTCATACAGATGATTCCATTTGATATGTGGCTTTAAAAGATTAATGTTAAAGTCACCTAGCAATATTATTTCTTTTGCTTCTAGACAAACGGCATCCATCATTAAAGTGAATCTATCAAACCAGTCAGTACGTTCGGAAGGGTTCCTGTAAGTGAATCCCACGAGAATTGGTTTACTTCGCTTTAGACATACTTCTATCCAGATAGATTCCGTATTGTGTTGTTCTAGAAGCGAGGCACGCTTTAGGTTAACTGAGTGGGAAAAGTATAACAACAGACCTGTGTCTTTATGGGTTTTGGGGTCTAGGCGCATAACGTTGTAACCAGGCATTAATACGTCAGAATCAGATACATGATTTGATAATCGGGATTCTGCAAAACAAAATACATGAAAGTTTCTTCCAGAATTGAACAAAATTGAGGAGATATCAGTAAGTTTGTTAATGGCATGATTAATGTTTAAGTACCCTATTCTTAGTCCATCCTTAGATGGCCAGGTGTTTATAGTTATAGGCATAGTAACAAAGAAAGAAAAGTATTGAAACCTAAATTATGTACACCGTGGAGTAAAGTCGAAAATTAACAAAACAACACTTAATGACCAAAGTTAAGTAATGAACAATGTGACACGCGTAAGTAATCAATAATTATACAAAACGTTTCACACGATATTCAGCCTTACTAGAAGAGCAATGAACGGCAGCAAAACACAATGACAGTCAAAATATAAACTTGCTACAAACAATCAATCTTAATTATCCGCTTCAGTGACCACACAAGTATTAGCTATTACAGTATAAGCAAACCAGCCCAGCCATCTGCAACATACAGAGAGAGAGAGAGAGAGAGAGAGAGAGAGAGAGAGAGAGAGAGAGAGAGAGAGAGAGAGAGAGAGAGAGAGAGAGAGAGAGAGAGAGAGAGAAAGAAACAAAGCGAAAAAACAGCAACTAAAGGAGTGAATGGAATGAAGGTTAATTACACTGTTTTCCAACCCCCTTCCCCTCTCCCCCTTCCTTTTGTCTGTCTGCTTGTTTGTTGCCTGGTTAATTGGCTTAACGCCCGCTTGTCTCGGAAGAAATACTAGCAGGGACCGAGATCCCAGGAGGTGGGAGGAAGAGGGAGACTACTGCATTCAGATGGGAAGCGATGAAAGCCTTTTTAGTGATTTGTTAATTGTGAGGGACAAAGTCACAAAGGCAGTGTCCATAAACCACAGCTTTTGGAGAGATAGCAGAGCCGAAGTGGAATGGAACCGAGATCCTTCTGTTTACTGGCCTTACCGCTAGGCCAAACCGGGTCACTTCTGTGTTTGCGTATTTGTTTGATGGCTCTGTATAATTATGCAGTGGCCCTGGAATGGATGTTGTCTTCCCCTCCCCTCAGCTTTATCTGTCTTGAATCTCAGGGCTGTCCTTTGATTCGCCCTTTCTGTCTCCTCTCTTGTTAATCTACCTAGTCCTAATCTGCTGTTTCTGCCTTGTCATCTGTCTGCTAATGGCCCCATCTCCTGACTTTTCCACACAAAATTCTCCAATACATTTCGCTTTTTTATTACTTGCTTTTTTTCTTTCTTCGCTTCGACCTAAAAATACTTTTTCCTTAAGAGATACGTTTTTTGTTGTTTGTTTTGGCATTAGTCTTGTTGAACAGCTAAAAGATGATAGTTCGTGGGTTGTATGTGCCACTTGCTGTATAGCATTGGTTTTTGACATGTGTAATTATTTATGTCCATTTCTTTTATACTACGGAACAAACAAACAGTGTTGTTGACAGAATGGTCAACGATAGAACATGTCCTAGCCTTTTATGCTTTCTTAACAAGCTCAGTATCGCACGGACTAATTCTTTAGAAAATTATGTTTCAAGTTTGTATATATTATGTGCTTTGTTTTATATTTGTGTTTGGATTGGTATTGTCGATTTAACTTAGTCTTACATGTAAGAAGATTTTCAAATGTGTACAATGACGAAATTTGATCGTCCGGAGGTAAACCTGTGAGACTGACAGCAAGATGGAATCCAGTTTCCAACTAATTAACTTTCGTCTTCTTCTTTTGCATCTTCGCCTTCTCTTCCATCTCCTTCTCGTCGTCTTCCTCTTTTTCTTCTCCTCATATCATAGTATTTGTTGTCTCCCACCTCAGTTTTAAAAAGTTATAACTTTTTGAATACGTTCTAGATCTGTTTTTGTTTTACCTACCTTTTCCCTTTTTAATTTCGTTTTTGTTAAATTATTTTTTTACGATGTGCTAGTTTTATTATGTATATAAATATTTGCATTTGTGTTCTAATAAAATGTGTTGCGCATTGATAAATTATAACTGACATGGGTGACCTTTTTCTTTTTCTTTTCTTTTTAAAAATTCTAACTGTGCTATATTAAAGATATATTAAAGACCCAAGAACTAATTAGTTCACTCATATCAAGCAACATGAATATTTAAAGCTGTCCAAGACTTCATTGCCCAATCCGGTCGTTTTGCCATGGAATGACAAACTCAGTTAAATAGTTACTGGCAGCGCATAAGAGCATTCTCTCTCTCTCTTGATTTTTGATTGATTTTTGTTGTTGTTTTCATGTTGTTTAATATAAACATACATACCCGTTGTTGCAAAATGAATTAATTAGTAAATTATGTTTGTGATCATTGACTATAAGCCTAGCTTGTTTAATGCTCATACAATGATTTTGATTGTCCATATTTTCATGAATGTAGATAAACTTTGTTTAAACCAATTAATTCACTCGTCTGACGTGACCCTGTACGGTCGAGAGGACGTTAAAATCCAGTTTCTAATTAACTTGTGGGCGCGATGTTCTCCACGTTTTACCTGCCTTAGGTGTGGCCAAAGATTATAAATACACAATCCTTGGTATGGCTTTAGTACCTTGCCATAGTAAGTAAACATGGTGCTTAACGTCCACAGAAGCCACAAGGCTTATTAGAGACGGGGAACGAACGAACGAACGAACGGACGATTTTTTTTTATTAACGAGGGTAAAGGAATAAGTACAACATACTTTTTTTCATCCAGCCCTCGGGCAAAAACAAAAACAAAACAACAACGAAAACAATCGAAAACAAAATAATTGTGACTCAAAAACTCATATTAACTATTGAGAGAGAGAGAGAGAGAGAGAGAGAGAGAGAGAGAGAGAGAGAGAGAGAGAGAGAGAGAGAGAGAGAGAGAGAGAGAGAGAGAGAGAGAGAGAGAGAGAGAGAGAGAACTCAGAACTCAGAACTTTATTACACAAGGATTAAGATTTTAGGCAGTTGCCTATTCTTACAATCTGTCCCTGCTAATCTACATGCCAGTAGGCTACACATAAAACAATAGTAACAACGAGAGAGAGAGAGAGAGAGAGAGAGAGAGAGAGAGAGAGAGAGAGAGAGAGAGAGAGAGAGAGAGAGAGAGAGAGAGAGAGGAGAGAGAGAGAGAGAGAGACAGAGACAGAGACAGAGACAGAGACAGAGACAGAGAGACAGAGACAGAGACACAGAGACAGAGACAGACAGACAGACAGACAGACAGTGGGAGAAGGGGGGAGGGGGTAAGGAGGTGGGGGAAGAGGGAAATTTGCCATGTGCACCCGTGGACTGAAACGGGCCAGCCTGCTCCTCGTCAGAAGGATGGATGCGGAGTTCTGTGTCGGGAGCCAGCGGAATATACACAGAGTCCAAACTTTATGTTGTTGCGTAATATAACATTCAGTCAGGCATTTGGCTGTAGTTTGATTACTCGTGTTTTGTGCCTGACGCCTTTTATAAGCAGACGTTTCCTAAACACGTATTGACGAACTCGCATTTCAAATGACTCATATTAGCTGGTAAAGAATTCTCTGATATAATCGTCATCGTTGACTGGGCCTTAAAAACCAATTCTCTGTCTCTCTGTCTCTGCAAGGAAGTGGGAAAGAGGGATATTATATACCTATCGCTACACTGTCACCACCAGAATTACTCATGCATTAAGATGGGCAGCGATGAGAGCCATTTTAATATTTCATCCATTGTAAGGAACAAAGTCACAATACAGTGTCCACAAATCGCGACCTTTCTGAAGAGAAAGGAGAGCCGAAGCGAACAGCGTTTTGACCTCGCACTTTTTAAAAGTCGGGTATGGCTCATGGATCTGAGAAGAGTTTTGACCCTTGTCGGCTGGAGGCGCTGTTTTTTCGTCCTGAGCTGACCCCGTACGGTTAACGGGACGTTGGAATCCAATTAATACTTACTCGGCGACGACTGTTCTCGGAAGATGCAACTCCACGACCCTCGTATCGACACAGAGAACTTTGGTGTCGGGACAAGCGCGGTCTCTGGACGCTGGACAGCAGTGGTAGGAAATGAGTCAACAGCCTGGTGAAAGGGACACTGTTTGCATGGTCAGCAGAGCCAGACACCAGTTTGGAGAATTGATTAAGGCCGCCTGTGCCCGTCAAGAACAGGCCCAGACAACAATTCTAATAATGATGTTCTTGTTGTTATAATTCGTGATGTTTCTGTTTACGAGTACAGTGTGAGAATCCCTCTCAGATCGTTGTTGTTGTTGTTGTTGTTGTTGTTGTTAAGCGCTGTTCTCCTTTCTTGAGCAGACCCATTGTGTTCTTGTCGCATGTGATTGTGCATGAGTGACGGTAGCCTTTCAAGGCGCAGTTTTGAATATCCATCCAGGTGGTGTATTTAGCGTGCTATTTTGTCGTTGCATGGTTGGTGCCACGTGAAGCTGCTGCCGTTTCGGTGCACGTTCTGTGTACAACATACAACCATGCACCAGTTTACAGTGTCACCTTTGTTTACGAGTACAGCGCTTTAACCCCTCTCAGGTTATTATGTTTTTGTTTTCGAGTACAGTGCTGGAACCTCTCTCATATTCAGATTCTTTATTCACCAAGTTTCACAACAAGGAAAGTGTCTTGAAAAGCGGTAAGCATGTTAAAATAAGCAAACGACAACACTGACATACCGCAACTAGCATAATTGAAAATATACACCCATCCGCATCACCAGAACAACACACACACACACACACACACACACACACATGCACATACACACACCTGCGCGCACATACACACACCTGCGCGCACATACACACCTGCGCGCACATACACACACCTGTACACATAAGCGCGCGCTCGCGCACACATTCACACACTGCACGCCCCCCCCCCCACACTATTATAAGTAACTTTCCAATGTAAAATATAATCCTACGTCCAAGACTAAGACGAAGCAAAGTAAATGTTGAACACACACGTTCGTGCGCGCGCGCTCACACACGCACGCACACACACACACACACGCACGCACACACACACACACGCACACACGCACACACACACACACACACATACATACACACACATACATGCACCCCCCCCACCACACACACGCACACACACACACACACACACACACACACACACACACACACACACACACACACACACACACACACGATTGAAGAATGGCGCCGCGACCAACGAGAGAGAAGCGTGCGTCACCTAGCTATAGCTACCTAGCGCCTCGCCCCGTGGCCGGAGAGTGGGCGCCTTCGCTCGCTGGCTGCTTAACACTTGCTGCTGTATGCTGGCCACAGGGACTCGCTCCTTCTTGCCAACGCTACAGGTGTATACCGTGTCCCAAAGAGCCAGGAGCCTTCCGAGAACGTGTGTGTGAGCATGCAGCCTATATGTTGGTGCTTGTAATTTAGACGTACGGTGTTGTGTTTTTGTTTTTGTTTTTTCTTCCTCTTTTTCTTGGAGGCGTACACGTCGTGAGATAGAGTTAATTTGTTTTGTGATGACGCTGGGTGAAGCTTTGATTCTGTTGCAGATCGTTGCATTGCGAGCTGGGGCTGAATGCCGGTATTACGTACTGACTGCAGTCACTTGCATTATTTAAGGACAAGCGTTTAATCTTCTTATCATAGTTCAGGAGCTGTGTGAGAGTCGAGGTGGACGTCCTGGGCTGTCCGTCCTAACGAGCCTTCTGGTTTTCGTGGACGTAAAGATTTATTGAGCCGTGCTTCGGCATTGGTCACAACTTGTCCCTAATATGTCAACTGACATCTGAGGACATTAAGCATCAACTCATCATCTTCTTATACCTTCGTTGTGGAAGTGAGTGGGTGTTTTAGTGTTTACTGGCTGTGAGAGACCTTAATTATATCTATTTATCTATCTTCCGCGATTTTTACCAACTTTTTGTTTGTGGTTTCTGTGTCGTTTTGTTGTTGTTGTTGTTGTTGTTGTTGTTGTTGTTGTTGTTGACGATGTGTTAATTTTAACAGCTAACTATGTGCTCATTTAAAGTGCTGATTGATTTATATGTTTTTTTTTTTTATAGCGAGTATTGTGTTCTGACCAATGTGTCGCCCCCCGATATAACTGTCATGGTTGACTGGGCGTTAAGAACCAATTATTTGTTTACCTGTCTGTGTCTGTCTGTCTGTCTGTCTATCTGTCTGCCTGCCAGCTTGCCTGTCTGGCTGTCTATCTATCTGTCTGTCTGTTTGTCTGCCTGCCTGTCTCTATTTATCTGTCTGTCTGTCTGTCAGTCTGCCTGCCTGCCTGTCTGTCTGTCTATATCTATTAATGTCTCTCTGTCTGTCTGTCTATATCTATTAATGTCTCTCTGCCTGTCTGTCTGTCTATATCTATTAATGTCTCTCTGCTTGTCTGTCTGTCTATATCTATTAATGTCTCTCTGCCTGTCTGTCTGTCTATATCTATTAATGTCTCTCTGCCTGTCTGTCTGCCTGCCTGCCTGCCTGTCTAGCTGGATACCGCGTGTGCAGAAATGACGGTCCCGTTTGCTGATTATTTCCCCAGAGCTATCAAGAACTCGCTTATCTTGACAGCTTGCCTTAGATCAGAACATAGCCATAGCTGCACCTTCTGCCTGTTCACTGTCGCCACCCCAGAAGGGAGGCGGGAGATGTCTGCGTGATGTTCTTCTCCTGTCTGGAATCTCAGGGCTGTCGTTTGAATCGATTCCCCTTACGTATCTCCTTTCTTGCTCTTCTACCTAATCCCATCGCTGTTTTTGTCTCGTGTCTTTTTCTGCTAATGGTCTATTCTCATGACCATCTTTAAAAAAAAAAAAAAAATTCTTCAGAAAATCTCCCAATTTTTTTTTTGTGGGGGTGGGGTGGTGGGGTGGTGGGGGATGGTGGTGGTGAAAAGATACTAATAGGTTTTTGTCTTCGGTATGGCTGTTGTTGAGCAGCTAGGAGATGATAGTTGGTTGGTGGCATTGTGCAGCTTGCCACCATATGGTACTGGTATTTGCCACTGTGCATTTATATAATATTTATTAATTTGTTTCTGTCCATTTTCGGGGGATACCTTTCTTTAACCTTGGTATCGATAAATCAGACGGAAAGGTCGTTAGTACTAAATTGTCATAGAGCCTCGTAATAATCTCTGTCTGTCTGTCTGTCTGTCTGTCTGTCTGTCTCTCAACAAAGACAATACTGAAATACTGAAGGGACTAACTCCGAAAATGCGTGTTAGATGTTTGTGTATGCAGGTTTGGCTTTGTATTTGTGTACGGGTACAGTTGTAGTTTATTTTGACTTGAGAAAGGGCTTACATTTAAGAAGACTTTCGCAATGTGCATTTGCTTACGACAGAGTTTGGTCGTCCTGAGGTGACCGGTGTGGCTGACAGCACGTTAAAATTCGTCTTACTGACTGATGTTAGAACACATTATTTTTGTTGCATTGTCTGGACTCCGCAGGACATAAGAGAAAGATATTTCACACATTTTCTCTGAGAACGTTATTCATAAATGTTTGTGTGGAACAAATTTCGCCTTCCTGAAGGAGATAAATGTCATTTTCCAGCTGTTAATATTTTTAAAGTTATATTTTACTTTATTTTAGACTGTGGTATTATGTATTATGTGCTCGTACTAACAGAATAGAAGAGGCTGTTAACTTTCGACTGTACATTGAGTGTCTGACGACAAAACGTACACAACGAGTGTTTCATAGTTCGCGGTAACCCACCCAGAAAACCCATTGCGTGAGCTGTTTATTACATGTACGTACTCCTGTACCATCCTGGTATGGATACAGCCGTGAGCGTGAAATGACAACGAAATCTTCAGATTTTGGTTACAGCCTTTTTACGCTGTGCAGGTGAATGCGCACAAGGAGTTAGTCCCACTTTCAGTGCATTTATCATCAGATGTTTCTATATGTGTCTTGTCTTTTTAGTGACACAGACAGAAAGGAGACAACACACACACACACACACACACACACACACACACACACACACACACACACACACATACACACATACACACACACACACACACACACACACACACACACACACACACACACACACACACACACACACACTTAGGTAATAGTGTTTACAGACAAGCGAAGGAGAAAGAATTTCATTATTTCATGCGATGTCTCCGTAGGCTTATACCTACACTGACAAACAATCGAGCAGCGGTTTGTCAGAGGTAGTCTACGGAGACATTGCACAGAACGACGATCTTAAAGCCGACCAACAAAATATGTAATCGAACTGCGAAGAACAGTCGTTGTTTGTCCGTAGGCCTCGTTGTGTAGGTTTTGTGGTAGCCAACTCGTGTTTCTTATTTCGCGGTATCCCAGTCAGACCATTGTGTAAGCGCTCTCTGTCTGTCTGTCTGTCTGTCTGTCTGTCTGTCTGTCTGTCTGTCTGTCTGTCTGTCTGTCTGTCTGTCTGTCTGTCTGTCTGTCTGTCTGTCTGTCTGTCTGTCTGTCTGTCTGTCTGTCTGTCTGTCTGTCTCTCTCTCTCTCTCTCTCTCTCTCTCTCTCTCTCTCTCTCTCTCTCTCTCTCTCTTATCATGAGTAGCTTAGCAAGGACTAGTTGTTAGGTTTTTGAATGAACCTAAACTTAGCAAGGACTTAGCAAGGACTAGTTGTTAGGTTTTTGAATGAACCTAAACTACAACCCTGTACAGCCCTGTTTTTGAATGAACCTAAACTACAACCCTGTAAAATAAAGTTTTCGAGTTCGAGTTCTCTCTCTCTCTCTCTCTCTCTCTCTCTCTCTCTCTCATCTCTCTCTCTCTCTCTCTCTCTCTCTCTCTCTCTCTCTCTCTCTCTCTCTCTCTCTCTCTCTCTCAGCTCTGGGTGCTCAAATAATGTCTGCGTCCGCATTCCCCTACTGTGGGACAACCGGACAACTGTGGGACAATTTTAGTTTGCCACAGTTATTTGTATTTCTTGTTTGATGTATTGAATGTTGCTGTCTTTGTCATCGAGGACAGATTTGTAAAAAAGCCGACTTGTGTTCAAATCTTTATCCTTGTGTAATAAAGTATTCTCTCTCTCTCTCTCCGTCTCTCTGTCTTTGACTCTGTCTCTCTGTCAGTCTCTCTGTCTCTCTCTGTGTCTCTGTCTCTCTCTCTCTCTGAACAGTAGCCAGTCGTTTGAGGGTGAATTGCTGATGTTTTGCTCGCGTGGACATAGTTTCTGAATGTGTGATTTCCAGTTGCATTAGTTCGTCCTAAGGTGACTCTATCCGGTTGTCCCACAGTGGGGAAATGCGGACGCAGACATTATTTGAGTACCCGGAGCTGAGAAGTGTTCTCCCTTTAAAGCCTGGAGTAGGTCCGAGAATAGCCATACATTCCTTGAACATTGCCGGGAATTTCTCCCTTGTCCTAATTTCTTCCTTCCTGGTCCATTCATCTTCATTTTGTCCAAACCCTGTACCTAAGTTTTCACTGTGTTAACATTCATTTACAACTTTTACAACTAACCTCTCCAACATCCGCAAGCTGGGTTGTCAGATTTCTCAACTTTTACAACTGACCTCTCCAACATCCGCAAGCTGGGTTGTCAGATTTCTCAACTTTTACAACTAACCGCTCCAACATCCGCAAGCTGGGTTGTCAGATTTTTCTCATTACGTTGTATTATAGTAGTATCTGCTTGTTTGTTACTTGAAAAAGATACCTGCACTGAATATTTGCGTCGTTTTGTATTGTCTGATTAACATCAGTGTACATGCACAGGAAGGCGGCTTAGAGGGAATTGCAGTAGTCTGGGCGAGAAAGGGTAAGATTTTTATATTATTTTTATATTTTTATTTTTACGATCTATCAACCATGGTGGGGTAGAGGAGAGGGGGGGTTGGAAGAGGGGGGGGGGGGGGCGGACATGAGGACGAGGTAAATATCTGGTAGCAGTCGTAAACAGATGAAACTGTACATAATTATATACGCTTTATGAATTTCATTTTTTTTTTTTGGGGGGGGGGGGGGGGGGGGGCTATTTAGGTTAGGCTTAAATGTTGGTCTGACCTAAATGCGGTTTAAAGACGTGAGAGGAATTATGATGTGTTCTGACGTGTGAGGGTGTCCGGTCCGGTCCGCGATAACACCATGCTGCTCGCATGACTGATTGTACCCTCAAGTCCCAGCGACAACTAATTTGGTCGTTCTGTCTCTCTGCGCCTCCATCACTGTCTCTCGGGAGCTAGCTTTTCACTTGTCATTTTGTGGGGTTTTATGTTCTCAGCTTCCTGAAACAGGGTACCGAGGATACAGAAATTAAGGTCTCCTCCGTTGAGAACCCTGACATGACAAATGGCTCCCGTCAAAGCCTGGAATAGGTCAGAATATAGCCATGCATGCTACACTCGCTGTCAGAAACGTCTTCTTTTTTTTGGGTAATAATTCCCACCTTTCCGGTCCATTCACCTTCATTTATTTCAAACCCTCTCTTTACTTTTCTACTGCATTCGTTTTAATTGGCTAACGAGGTTTCCTCTGCTTGGCTGAGGAATAAAATAGATTACTGTACTCGTAGGCACTAATGCTTTAAACAGGTTCCCGAAGAGAGTGCCTTCGGAATATTAATAGGCACCAAAACGTGTGTTATTGTGCATCATAACAGTAAATTAAATATGTTTGTGGTTTGATCAGTTGTGATTTAATTTAATACCGAATACATCTCTCTGAATATATCCGGAAGTGTCTTTCTAAGCTGTAAATAAGTGGAAAGTAGTTATGGAGATGTGTCAATAATTATTGACTGTTCTGGTTTGATTTTGTTTGCTGTAGATTGTGTTGTGTATTTAGAACTGTGAGCCAGATTAATTCTGTACTTGTATTTTTGGTGACTTGCCTTTCGATCTGGTGCTGAGTGAGTGTAAAAGTGCGATTCGTCCTCAGTTGATCCTGTACCACTGACAGGACGTAAAACTCCAGGAACCAAGTGACTTGTTCACAGCTGATTTATAATACTTTGTAATGTGCGATTCGTCCTCTTCGGTTGACAGGTCATTAACGTTCAGAATGATCTAATAACTAAGTGTCTCTCTGCGTGCGGGCGTGCCTGCCTGCATCCTGCCTGCCTGCATCCTGCCTGTCTCTGAGAACCTCGCTCTTCCATCATCTTCGCCTCCACCCCCACCACCCACCCGCTTCCATTTTTGCTTCTTCTTTTTTGTTGTTGTGCGTGTGCTTCTGATTTGACCGAAGGAAGGCAGCGGAACTTTACAGCTCGGTCTTTGAGAATGTTGTTGGAGGAAGTATCTTTGGACTGCATCTTTGACTGGTCGAAGGACATGTTGATCTCCTCCATACATAACTTGGCGTAAAATGCCGAGTTACTTGTCTGACGGAGATCAACATTTTGGGAAAGTTATTAGTTTTCTGGTACATTTTGGATCTGATTTCTTTTTTTCTTTTTTTACCCACTCTTTGCCTCTGTTTCTTAAAAAGAAAAAAAGAAGAGTAATATATATATATATATGCTAGGAATCAGTCAAACGGACCGTGCAGGCTTTAAAAAAGCCCCAAGACGGGCGAACTTGTAGTAAAAGGTTTCCAATACAAGACATGCTTGGACTTTGTTATACTCCTTCTCTCTCTCTCTCTCTCTCTCTCTCTCTCTCTCTCTCTCTCTCTCTCTCTCTCTCTCTCTCTCTCTCTTCGCCCCGACATAACCGTCATGGCTGACTAGGACGTTAAAAACCATTTGTATATCTATCTACCCCCCGCCCCCAACTCCCTCTCCCTCGACCCCCCCCCGCCCCCACCTCCCTCTCCCTCGACCCCCTCAGAAATGCCTGCCAAGCTTACATGTTGGTGTATTGCGTTTTCGGCAGGAACTGGTTCCCACGGAAAGTTAAACAGTAAAAGAGATCAAAGACGGTACAAGTCCTCAGACAGACGCCTTGAAATATTCATAGAGACGTCTAGCTATAGCGCGGGCCGATGCGAGGCGATTGTGTTCAGAAATTTCGTTGGCAATCTCGTCTTAGCAGGACCGTGGGAAATTGGCTCGAAATGAAACGGGGTCGTGTATCACAATCTGTTAAGTATCCAAACACTGAGACAGAGAGACAGAGAGAAAACAAATTTCTAACGCCAAGTTTGAATGCTCATGACACAAATATCCGTCATTCCTTCAATCTGTAAAATATCGGTCATTCCTTCACTCTGTAAAATATCGACTCATTCCTTCAGTCTGTAAAATATCGGCCAGTCCTTGAATCTGTGACCACCCACCTACAGTGACGTAACAGGTGTTAGTTTGGCCGGCACAGTCTTACGGTGATCGCCTTTTGATTTGTGGTTTAGTCAGTTGTGTTTTTGAACAGATGTAAAGGAATTTGATGATGTGATTCGTCCTGTAAAAAGATCTGAATCAAAGTTGCATGCTAGCGTTCTGAAACAGGATCCAAACACATAAAAAGTTATAAAGAACGTTGATTTTAATAGAACACAAAACTTGCCCAAGTTTTCAGGGTGACCCAACAATCAGGCAGATAAACGATGATAAATGAACATTCTCTACAGACACGCCAGATCAATAACTAAAACCGGATAAGTCGACAATTTTGATCTATTACCGTTAATCTGTCTTGATTTTGTTTGTTGTTAATTTTTATCTGTCCCGATGTTGCTGTTAATTATTTATCTGTCCTGATGTTGCCCATACATGTATGCTAGCTGATGTACGCATTGTGTGCATTTGGCACTGTGAACATGCTGTTTTCTTTTCGTTTTTATTTATGTGTGTGCGTTTGTGTGTGTATGTATGTGTGTGTGTGTGTGTGTGTGTGTGTGTGTGTGTGTGTGTGTGTGTGTGTGTGTGTGTGTGTGTGTGTGTGTGTGTGTGTAACTACTTATGTTGGTTTAAACAAAGTTTATTTCTTATATAACAATTCATTAACAACATAACAGTTGGGCCGTGCAACAAGCAAAGATACTTATATTAGTACGGCCCGAGTCGTACGTAAACTGATGACATCACAAACATCTATTTGACTAACAACATGGCGAACATAAGAGGAACTTATAATAATTACTACTTATGTTCCATGTATAAATCTTCATGTATAAAATTAACTTACTCATTCTTGGTTCCATGCATATAATTGTTTTAATGATGCCCTGTAATTTTATATTTATTCATCAGTAGCTTAGCAAGGACTAATTGTTAGACAGGTTTTGACTAACACTAAACTACAATCCTTGTAAAATAAAATTTTCGATTTCAAGTTTGAAAAAGGAGTTTAACCCGAAAATGTGCAGATGTTTTGTGTGGTCCTATTAGCATCAGCGTTCTTTT
Source organism: Alviniconcha strummeri (assembly GCA_963584105.1). Classification (NCBI taxonomy): domain Eukaryota; kingdom Metazoa; phylum Mollusca; class Gastropoda; family Provannidae; genus Alviniconcha; species Alviniconcha strummeri. Next base: position 17,075,859 of record OY757546.1, on the reverse strand, counting down.
CTGTTTTTGTGTGTTTGGTTTGATTCATCCTGATGTGACCCAATGCGGTTGACTGGACGGAACTAACTAACTAACTAGCTAACTACCTCCATACATACCTACCTACCTACCTAACTAACTAACTAACTGTGGCCGCTATGACTCACCCATTCTTGTTGTGTCCGCAGGAACTGACGTCAGCCGAGAGATGCGTTGTGAACCGTATTATCGTGACCGAGCATAGTGACAAACAAGCATTACGCTACATCACCATGCTGCTCAGCGTTTCATACGAAGGAAGGAAAGTACTTGGGTAACTCAATGGGTTTGACCCGAAGCAACTGATCGAATTAACTTTGGAAAACTACGTGAAGACATCAACTAAAGTGACCTTGAACTAAGCTACCGAGCCACGTGACTAAAGCGACTGGAAAATGGGCGAGTGACGAACACCAGCGGATACGACAACTTCAGAAATAAGAGGTGCGACCAGCTGGGACAAATTGAACTGAGAGAATAAGCGTTCAACTGAAAAAAGTATTTACTGTTACAGTTTTCACCAGCAACACAGTTTGACGGCTTTCCTTTCCTAGTGCATCTAAATTGGTGATGTGTTGAAATTGACTGCTCTATGCAGTCCATGGGCAGAATGCAATATTGCCACTTCACTGATGGTCTTCACTTCATACCATGTCCTGTTTTGAGGACCGAGCTCACTGGAAGTCTTTGGGCTGAACTTTTCAGTACATAGATCTACAAGCCTACCTTATTCCTCTGGAAACAGTGCAGCAAACGACAGGGCATCTATTTGGACAGTACACAGGAGTTGGTGACAGATGTTATTAACTGTGTTTAATAATTCAGAACAGTGTGCCGTGAAAATTATCACCTGTAGTGGTTTCTGAGACGCCAGATATATATATATATTCGTGTTCTTCCAAGTCCCGTTTACGGACAGAATGGATCCTTTATTTCCCAATCTTCACAACGAAAGGTGAGTGCTGTGTGTGTGTGTGTGTGTGTGTGTGTGTGTGTGTGTGTGTGTGTGTGTGTGTGTGCGTGTGTGTGCGTGTGTGTGCGCGAGTGTGCGTGTGTGTGCGTGTGTGTGCTACTCACGACGTAGGATACACTCGTGCTTTGGAAAACCGTGTTTCAGTTTTTGTACTGAAGGAGTCCCGAAGGATCTTTTCTCGCTTGCGAGTGGGTGAAGTGTAAACGTTGAGCAAAATGTCCCAGTAGAAGAGTAAATAATCGTGTGTACTTTATTGTTCCAAGAAGGGATCTTCTAATTTCTGGGGACAATGAAGTATTATAATTATGTATTTTGTTGTTCCAAATGGGGGGGGGGGGTTCCATTGTAGTACTAAGCCCAGGATATGGAGCCTGTTTGCTGATTAGAAGCGAGAGAAAAAAGAACAAAAAACAGAAAAAGCCCACGAACACACACACACACACACACACACACACACACACACACACACACACACACACACACACACACTCACACGCACGCACGCACGCACGCACGCACGCACGCACGCACGCACACACACACACAGTATACTACAAGCCCACACAACACAAATCAAAAAGAAAAAAGAAGAAACAAAGAAAAGAAACAAGACTGAACGAAGAAAAGAAGAAGAAAGAGAGAAAGAAAGAATAAAAGAAAAGAAAAGAAGAGGACAGTGTGAAAAATACAACAACAAAAACAAAACATAAACGAAGCAGAAAAATGGGATACTAACAATTCACTAATGCATCTAAATAGGTCAATGAATACACATTTCTACGAAAAATATGTCAGTCTGAGTGCAACAAAAACTAGTGTCGCGGATTTCCTTAACGGGCCTGGCATTCATATTATTAAGACTTCACAACCTCCGCCAAACTCTGGCCATCAGTACAAGCCACTTTCTCACCTTTACCTACAACGGGCGAAGACACATTAACGAACCCTAGCGAGCTGTCACGTGTGTGCAAAATGTCCATTACGGTAAGCCGGATTGATATTCCCTTCCTCATAGTAAAACAGACGAGGCCCACTTTACGACTCGCGTTGGAGACATCAATAATGGGAACAGTGTTGTCAGCAGATACACCACCACCTCCATTCTCCGGATTCTGCATCCCTCTTCTTCTTCTTCCTTTTTTATTCAGTCTTTTCACCTAAGTGAAAGAATGTGTAAGCGCTTAGGGCCTGTGCGGGTTAGGCGCTCTAAGTATCCATCATTATTATTATGATGATGATTATTATTACAAGTAGTATTAGACTGATCTTACAGTTATGCTAACAACATGTGTCAGAAAGTTGCACTAATAATAATAACAAGAATTTCTTTTAAACGAAAACTAATTTGCTATCAACAAACGTATATATATATCTGTATCCATACAGATAGTTTACTTCACTTGATCTTCATCTCATGCACACACATATTATTTCCAGCCTGTTGAAAAAATAGGTCTCGTCGTCATAAATAAGCGATTGGTACAAATTCCCATGTTTTGTTTGTTTCCGTTGGGACCACAAGGCCAACAGAAACATCATAATTATGGTTTATTGGGGACAGGGGAAAGGTGGGGAGGGGGGGGGGGGGGGGGATATGGTACCTAAGTTTTCTCGCTCCAAGCGTTTTGCGACACGAGAAAACGGTGACCAACCACCACGTCGCCTGAACAATGTTGTTCTCCACGTGTGTGTCCTGTCCGACACCCGAAAACCGTGACTGGTCACCATCTGGACACTTTTGTTCTCCACGTGTGTATCCTGTCCGACACCCGAAAACGGTGACCAACCACCACCAGAACAATTTTGTTCTCCACGTGTGTGTCCTGTCCGACACTCGAAAACCGTGACCGACCAGCACACTGGACAATTTTGTTCTCCACGTGTGTGTCCTGTCCGACACCCGAAAACGGTCACCAACCAGCACCTGGACAATTCTGTTCTCCACGTGTGTGACCTGTCCCACACCCGAGAACCATTACCGACCACCACCTGGACAATTTTGTTCTCCACGTGTGTGTCCTGTCCGACACCCGAAAACCGTGACCGACCACCACCTGGACAATTTTGTTCTCTACGTGTGTGTCCTGTCCAACACCCGAAAAACGTGACCTACCACCACCAGGACAGTTTTGTTCTCCATGCTTGTGTCCTGTCCGACACCCGAAAACCGTGACCGACCACCACCAGAAATCTTTCTGTCCCATGTGTGTCCTGTCCAACACCCGAATACCTTGACGGACCACCACCAGGACAATTTTATCCCCATGTGTGTCCTGTCCAATACCCGAAAACCGTGACCGACAACCACCAGGACAATTTTATCCCCATGTGTGTGTCCTGTCCGACACCCGAAAAACGTGACTGACCACCACCAGAACATTTTTTGTCCCATAATTATGTGTGTCCTGTCCGACACCCGAAAACCGTGACCGACTGCCATCAGAACGATTATTTCTTTTCCCATGTGTGTCCTGTCCGATACCCGAAGACCGTGACCGACTACCACCAGAATAGTTTGTTTCCATATGTGTGTCCTGTCCTATATCCGAAGACAGTGACCAGCCACCACCAGGAGAGCAGATAGTAAGGTGGTTGGGAACTCGCAAATGCTGAGTATCTTGTGTTATTTTCAGCTTAATGTTTGACCGGAGTAGGGAACACAGTGACAAGGGCAGTGTTCACAAAAACTTTGGAGAACTCAAAGCAACAAGACAACCGATTCTGCTGCAAGAATTTATTAAAACATTTCTTCCTTTCCCCCCAAACAATAGACCTGCCGTGTTTTCCTTTCCGCGCTGCTATCTTCATCCGCCTCAAGTCTCTGTTGTCTGTTTACGTTGTGTGTGAATTAAGTTTTGTATAGTCGGTGTTCTTATGTGTGTGTGTGTGTGTGTGTGTGTGTGTGTGTGTGTGTGTGTGTGTGTTGTGTGTGTGTGTGTGTGTGTGTGTGCTTGCGTGCTGCGTGCGTGTGTGTGCGCGCGCGTGTGTGTGCGCGCGCGTGTGGTGCGCGTGTGTGTGTGCGTGCGTGCGTGCGTGTGTGTGTGTGTGTGTGTGTGTGTGTGTGTGTGTGTTGTGTGTGTGTGTGTGTGTGTGTGTGTGTGTGTGTGTGTGTGTGTGTGTGTGTGTGCGCGCGTATACGTGTTTAGAATAGTCTCTACGGACAAGATTTTGCGCTATTGTGCGTTTTAAAATCCAAACAGTTACTTTTGTCTTGATCATCTAATATCATTTAGGTAAAAAGACTATCAGGAGGAAAGTAACTAACTTTCGACTTGGTGATTTGTGTGTGCTTTGGGCTGGTACGGAAGGTTTTGTATGTGTGATTTGTGTGTACTTTGGGCTGGTATGGAAATTTCTGTATGTGTGATTTGTTCCGAGGTGACCCCGTGCGGTTCAAATGCAAGAACTAAGCTAGTAACTCTGTACAAGTTCAGTTCAGTTCAAGATGGTATCTATGCGCTCTGAAAAGCCATATGCGCTCCACCCCGTCTCTCAGAAGTTTCCCCAACGTTGCCTTTGAAACGGTTCCAATGTTCGTCTGACTGACGATGGCCCCTCTCTCGTCCTTTCAAGGAAGATCATCTAGCGCTTCCTCTTCCACCGCCTCTCTCCTGCAGGCGATTTATGGTGTGGTGTCCTTGCTTGTGCCTGCATGAGTGTCTCAAGCTTCTCAACACTCAATGTGACTCTGTATGACGTGTGTTCCAAACAGCACTGAGAAAACGCGTTGTCATGACCCAGTTGCCTGTAACCTCTTCATTACCCCCAACCCATAAATCCTTTAGATTGAAAAGTGCACACAAAGACGTACAAACGAAAATTTTGCCAGACCTACAACTCTCAATAATGTGCCTTTTGTCTTCTTCTTCTTCTTTTTCTTTGTTTTGCAAATCCCTCCTCCTGCTAAAAGCTACAAGATTTAAAATTTCACATTTTACTTCCAGTCATTACATTGTCGAAAATCCTTCATAATGATGTATCCATACATCATGTATCTTTAATGCTACTAGGTGATGGTGAAGTGTTGCTTAATGTCCTCGGATGTCAGTTGACATATTAGGGACAAGTTGTGACCAATGCCGAAGCACGGTTCAATAAATCATTACGTCCACGGAAACCAGAAGGCTCGTTAGGACGGACAGCCCAGGACGTCCACCTCGACTCTCACACAGCTCCTGAACTACGATGCTACTAGGAGTTAGTTCTCTGAGTTTGACACCCCTCCTATCCCATAGGGTAACCTCAGGGACGGTGTGTCCCAGCAGAATAAGACGGACTGTAACAAACTGTGACAATGTAACTTGCCAAAACACAGGGAGGCGGGGTGATGGGGCGGGGGGGGGGGGGGGGGGGCGGTGCAGGGGGAGGGGGAGTGCACATTATGCCGCAAAGTCAAAAGACCTTGATGAAATAAGTATTGCCGTCGTGAAGAACTCGGGAAGGAGCACACCTTTCGTTTCTTTCTTTTTTAGGGTGCTGCCTGTTACTATTACTGTCCCAAACAAACGACCGTAACTGTTTACACAATCGACAGAAAGCGGTTTCAATCAAATCTATTACATATAACTTACTGAGGCAACGTCGTTTCGTTCACTGGTGTTTGATGTTCTGTGCACGAAGTGATTTCCCTTGATGCGGCCTAAATGCCGAGACTGGCTGGCCCTCAATTACCGAGCCAACCGCCCTCAACCGAAAGTCTGTAGTCTCCGCCAACGCAGCGTATCGGTAGTTAGAATAACTTTCAGATTCCCGGCGCCTCTCCTCACGCTGATTTGGTGACCAGACGGACCCCGAGATCTCTTCCACGATCAGTCTGTGTGGGGATACCACAGTAGTGTCTCTGGTTTGTATCTCTAAGTTTGGAGGGGCTTGGAGGGGAGGCCAGGCAGTGACCGTTTCCCTTTGTAATCGGAGTTACGTCTCACAGGTGGCAAACTGGACAAAGCGATGAAATGATTTATGTCCGCTACGCCAGTAATATTGCTTCCCCCCCCCCCCCCCCTCTGTCTCTGTCTTTCAGTCTCTGTCTGTCTGTCTCTGTCTGTCTCTGTGTCTCTGTCTCTCTCTGTTTCTGTCTCTGTGTCACTGTGTCTGTGTCTGTGTCTGTCTGTCTGTCTCTGTCTCTGTATCTCTGTCTCTGTCTCTCTCTGTCTCTCTCTCCTCTCTCTCGTCGCTGTCTGTGTGTGTGTCTCTCCTCCCTCTCTCTCCCTCTCTCTCTGTTTCTCTGTCTCGTTCGTTGTCTCTCTCTCGTTCGCGCTCTTTGTCAGTCTGTCTGTGTCTGTCTCTCTGTGTCTGTCTGTCTCTGTCTCTCTGTGTCTGTCTCTCTGTGTGTCTGTCTGTCTGTCTCTCTCCCTCTCTCTCTCTTTCGTTCGCTCCCTCTCTCTCGTTTGTTCTCTTTTTCTGTCTCTCTCGCTCTCTATCTTCTCTCTATCTTTCTTTGTCTCGTTCACTCCTTCTCTCTCGTTCGCGCTCTTTCTGTCTCTCTCTCTCTCTCTGTCTCTCTTAAGCTAAAAAGTGGCGTCTGATCCGGACGCCCCGTGAAGCAGAAAATACTGAGTTACGCTGCCACTCAGGCGCGAACAAATCAATCAAATCGCTTGCGGCCTTTCCATTCGGGACTTCTCTCTTTGAGTCGAGGAGTGTGAAGAAGATTAAAAGCCATGATAGCTCCTGTCGCGAACAGAGTTTCAATCAGCGAAAAATCGAACTCGCCCCGCTTTTATCAATCTCTGTCCTTTTTTCTTCTCTCTGTCTGTCTGTCTGTCTCATTCTCTGTATGTCTGTCCCTCCCCCCTCACTCTCTCCCTGCTTAGTGTGTCTGTCTCTGTTTTTGTCTGTCTCTGTGTCTGTGTCTGTCTCTGTCTGTCTGTGTTTCTCTGTCTGCCTGTCTGTCTCTGTCTCTCTGCCTGTCTGTCTCTGTCTCTCTGTCTGTCTCTCTCCTGTCTCTGTCTGTCTGTCTCTGTCTCTCTGTCTGTCTCTCTGTCTCTGCCTGTCTGTCTGTCTGTCTGTCTCTCTTTCTCTCTCCACTTTTCCTCCTCCGCAGACCGCCCGGGACCAGGGGATTTGGTGTGATAAGCTGGATCGCTGAAGTAGCGTGCGGATGAACGCTCCCAGCTGCTGTTCTCTGTTTGGTTTCCTGTGACCGACTCCAGTGACTCCCGCAAAGCCGCATTACCCACAGGCGTCTCAACACTCTGATTCACGCGAGGGACTGCTGTGTGTGTGTGTGTGTGTGTGTGTGTGTGTGTGTGTGTGTGGTGTGTGTGTGTGTGTGTGTGTGTGTTTGCTAGCGTGTGTGTATATATATATATACCGATTTGTTTCCGATTTACACACACACACACACACACACACACACACACACACACACACACACACACACACACACACACACACACGGCAGTCCCTCCACGGAAGCCCAGACAAGTTTCAGGGCGATCGGTGGACGTTTTGTGGCCATTTTCATCAACTTTATGACACCGCATGCGCAGATCAAGGCTGCTATGAAGGTCAGGATACTCATGTCGACACTTTTGTACAGAGCAAGGGACGTTGAGAAAAATCTGGTCCAACCGACCCGTGGCTTTCAAAAGCAATGGACACGACCGACCTGACCACGACAACGACACGAGTCTCTCTGGAATCGCTGCCAGCATCAAGACTCTCATCAGGGCACGGACAGACATGCAGCAGACGATGTAGCAGAAGTTCCGTTCCACAGAAAGCACACTGAAGACAAGACGACTACAAGAGATGAACACAGTCTACAGACGGCTATAACGACGACATCGCAGCGGAGCTGAGTCACATCGAAGACCTTCGCTGGAGAATGAGAGACTCAGGAAGGAACTGTAAAACAGTGGTCTAGACTGGACTATACTGAAAATCAAAGCCGGCAACAAAACATTTTATCCCCAGCATGGCAAAGAAACGACCGAATGAAACCTGGAATGGCTGCGAAAGAGCAGTGCGTGAAATGATTAAAGACAAACTGAAGATCGGTGCAGACATACAGATCGATCGTGTGGGGTCATTGATCATCATCACACTGCAGAACTGCTAAGACAAAAGACTGATTCTGAAAAACGCACACAAACTCAACACCAGGACACCAGCACTGGAATTTCTGAGGACTTTTACTGCCACGCGTAACACAATACCTTTATTCTCCTCTTATTTTTTTGTTTGCTTTGGTTTTGGAATTTATTATTTCAGTTCGGTTGTCTGTATTTTTCATTCTAACTCCATTGGCAAGGGCACAAACCGGCTAGGCTATGAAATAATCGGTTCAACCCCATCGTTATGGACTATCGTCTGCAACAATAAACCATTAAAGTGTCAAGTCTCTCTCTCTCTCTCTCTCTCTCTCTCTCTCTCTCTCTCTCTCTCTCTCTCTCACACACACACACACACACAAACACACGCACACACACACACACACATCCGCTTTATTTGCCACTGTTACGCCTAGTAATTGCTTCATTCAGTTTTCACTTCATCATAGATGGGGAAAAACAAAGAATGAAACAAACAACAACAATAACACACACACACACACACACACACACACACACACACACACACACACACACACACACACACACACACACACACACTTTTTATTATTATTTTTTATTGAGTCACCAGGGTTTAACTCTCACCTGGCATGCGAGTAAAAAATACAAAGTACATAAACGCCACCAGACATACAGTCTCAAGAAATAGACCCTTCCCCTCTTCGTGAGTTTTTGCTGCTTTAACGTCCACGGAGGCGAGAAGGCCTATTAGAGTCGGGACGAGTGGTAAAGGGGGAATAGAAGAGAGTCCCTCGAAACAGGTGCCAACCCGGAAGACCAAGGCTGCCATGGACCGCCGCCAGAACAACAGGATGTTAAGGCAGTGTCCGTCGGCATTGCGCAGCGACCACCGCACCACGCAATTGCTGTCCCAACTGCTATGCAGAACAGGGTCACAAAGACAATGTCCGTAGCTCCGCGTTGGAAACAACTGAAGCAAAAGAAGTCCAACTCTCTCTCTCTAGCCCAGCACCACCTCCCTGCTCTTCATCTCTCCTGAGCTTGCTTCTTCCTGAGAGTCCAGATCACCTCTCCCCTTCCAGGACCATTTTGCTTTACGTCCACTGACGCGAGGTTGCTTATTAGGGAAGGGGACGGGGAGGGAGGGGGGGGGGGGGGGGAGAGGGCGAGAGAGTGAAGGCTCGACCGCGGACACCGGCCGAAAAAGACCGGAGAGACCGTGGACCGCCGCCAGAACAATGGAAGTGTTAAGGCGGTGTCCCCTCGCCATTGCCCAGCGACTTGTGCACCTCGCAACTGCTGTTTCAACTGCCGTGCTGGGCAGAGTCACAAGGACAATGTCCGTTGCACTGCTGTTGAGGAACAACCCGAAGCGAAAGAAGTCCAACTTTCGCAGCCCAGCTCTGCCTTCCTACTCATGATCTCTTCTGGGTTAAGGGTCCAGCTCCACCTCCCTCCTCTTGATCTCGTCTGGAACCCTGTCCCCCCTTCCCGCCCACAGCGGCTTATATATACCTCTATTTCAGGTACACTCGTGACACAGGTGTGCACAGGCATAAGACAGAAACCTTTCTTATTATTGTAGCCGATTGTTTTGTCTTGGTGTTTTGACTTGATGCTTTTCATCTTTTGGAAAGTAGCTGAATGGTCGAAAGCAGGAAAACTAGGAAGCATAGGAATAATAATAATGGCAATTTGTAAAACGCCTATCCTGCGGCTCAAAGCGCTGAACAAACATAGTATAACACGCATAATATACATCGAGATGGAAATGTTACCAGCAACAAAAATGTATGTAAGAAAAGAAAAAAACTAAACAAAACAAAAAAC
>OY757546.1:17051607-17065801 GCA_963584105.1 Alviniconcha strummeri | reverse complement strand
CGATGAAATGATTTATGTCCGCTACGCCAGTAATATTGCTTCCCCCCCCCCCCCTCTCTGTCTCTGTCTTTCAGTCTCTGTCTGTCTGTCTCTGTCTGTCTCTGTCTCTCTCTGTTTCTGTCTCTGTGTCACTGTGTCTGTGTCTGTGCTGTCTGTCTGTCTCTGTCTCTGTATCTCTGTCTCTGTCTCTCTCTGTCTCTCTCTCTCTCTCTCTCGTTCGCTGTCTGTGTGTGTGTCTCTCCTCCCTCTCTCTCCCTCTCTCTCTGTTTCTCTGTCTCGTTCGTTGTCTCTCTCTCGTTCGCGCTCTTTGTCTGTCTGTCTGTGTCTGTCTCTCTGTGTCTGTCTGTCTCTGTCTCTCTGTGTCTGTCTCTCTGTGTGTCTGTCTGTCTGTCTCTCTCCCTCTCTCTCTCTTTCGTTCGCTCCCTCTCTCTCGTTTGTTCTCCTTTTCTGTCTCTCTCGCTCTCTATCTTCTCTCTATCTTTCTTTGTCTCGTTCACTCCTTCTCTCTCGTTCGCGCTCTTTCTGTCTCTCTCTCTCTCTGTCTCTCTTAAGCTAAAAAGTGGCGTCTGATCCGGACGCCCCGTGAAGCAGAAAATACTGAGTTACGCTGCCACTCAGGCGCGAACAAATCAATCAAATCGCTTGCGGCCTTTCCATTCGGGACTTCTCTCTTTGAGTCGAGAGTGTGAAGAAGATTAAAAGCCATGATAGCTCCTGTCGCGAACAGAGGTTTCAATCAGCGAAAAATCGAACTCGCCCCGCTTTTATCAATCTCTGTCCTTTTTTCTTCTCTCTGTCTGTCTGTCTGTCTCATTCTCTGTATGTCTGTCCCTCCCCCCTCACTCTCTCCCTGCCTTAGTGTGTCTGTCTCTGTTTTTGTCTGTCTCTGTGTCTGTGTCTGTCTCTGTCTGTCTGTGTTTCTCTGTCTGCCTGCCTGTCTGCCTGTCTGTCTCTGTCTCTCTGCCTGTCTGTCTCTGTCTCTCTGTCTGTCTCTCTCTGTCTCTGTCTGTCTGTCTCTGTCTCTCTGTCTGTCTCTCTGTCTCTGCCTGTCTGTCTGTCTGTCTCTCTCTCTTTCTCTCTCCACTTTTCCTCCTCCGCAGACCGCCCGGGACCAGGGGATTTGGTGTGATAAGCTGGGATCGCTGAAGTAGCGTGCGGGATGAACGCTCCCAGCTGCTGTTCTCTGTTTGGTTTCCTGTGACCGACTCCAGTGACTCCCGCAAAGCCGCATTACCCACAGGCGTCTCAACACTCTGATTCACGCGAGGGACTGCCGTGTGTGTGTGTGTGTGTGTGTGTGTGTGTGTGTGTGTGTGTGTGTGTGTGTGTGTGTGTGTGTGTGTGTGTGTGTGTGTGTGTGTGTGTGTGTTTGCTAGCGTGTGTGTATATATATATACCGATTTGTTTCCGATTTACACACACACACACACACACACACACACACACACACACACACACACACACACACACACACACACACACACACACGGCAGTCCCTCCACGGAAGCCCAGACAAGTTTCAGGGCGATCGGTGGACGTTTTGTGGCCATTTTCATCAACTTTATGACACCGCATGCGCAGTTCAAGGCTGCTATGAAGGTCAGGATACTCATGTCGACACTTTTGTACAGAGCAAGGGACGTTGAGAAAAATCCTGGTCCAACCGACCCGTGGCTTTCAAAAGCAATGGACACGACCGACCTGACCACGACAACGACACGAGTCTCTCTGGAATCGCTGCCAGCATCAAGACTCTCATCAGGGCACGGACAGACATGCAGCAGACGATGTAGCAGAAGTTCCGTTCCACAGAAAGCACACTGAAGACAAGACGACTACAAGAGATGGAACACAGTCTACAGACGGCTATAACGACGACATCGCAGCGGAGCTGAGTCAACATCGAAGACCTTCGCTGGAGAATGAGAAACTCAGGAAGGAACTGTAAAAACAGTGGTCTAGACTGGACTATACTGAAAATCAAAGCCGGCAACAAAACATTTTATTCCCCAGCATGGCAAAGAAACGACCGAATGAAACCTGGAATGGCTGCGAAAGAGCAGTGCGTGAAATGATTAAAGACAAACTGAAGATCGGTGCAGACATACAGATCGATCGTGTGGGGTCATTGATCATCATCACACTGCAGAACTGCTAAGACAAAAGACTTGATTCTGAAAAACGCACACAAACTCAAACACCAGGACACCAGCACTGGAATTTCTGAGGACTTTTACTGCCCACGCGTACACAAATACCTTTATTCTCCTTTTATTTTTTTGTTTGCTTTGGTTTTGGAAATTTATTATTTCAGTTCGGTTGTCTGTATTTTTCATTCTAACTCCATTGGCAAGGGCACAAACCGGCTAGGCTATGAAATAATCGGTTCAACCCCATCGTTATGGACTATCGTCTGCAACAATAAACCATAAAAGTGTCAAGTCTCTCTCTCTCTCTCTCTCTCTCTCTCTCTCTCTCTCTCTCTCTCTCTCTCTCACACACACACACACACAAACACACGCACACACACACACACACACATCCGCTTTATTTGCCACTGTTACGCCTAGTAATTGCTTCATTCAGTTTTCACTTCATCATAGATGGGGAAAAACAAAGAATGAAACAAACAACAACAATAACACACACACACACACACACACACACACACACACACACACACACACACACACACACACACACACACACACACCAATTTTTTTTTTTTTTTTGGCGAACTCGCACGTACACTCGGGCGAACACACACACACACACACACACACACACACACACACACACACACACACACACACACACACACACACACACACACACACACACACACACGCGCGCGCGCGCGCAAAAGAAAAGAAAAAATGAACACACACACACAGAGTAAAGAACTGTTTGTTTAAAATATAGAACTTTGTGGGGGGTGAGGGGGGGGGGAATGAATCATTGTCATGTGCTGATCGGACTGACCCATAAAATGTGTCTTCTTGCCAGCGCTCCCTCCCTGAGTTACCGGCAAGGGTGTCGTCTATTCTAATAGGGAGACAAAATTGCCCCCAAGTTATCGGGGCCGGGGCGGGAGGGAGGCGGTTATTAAGAAGCTTGGTTATTAGTCGTATGCGTTTGAATTACAGAGGAGCCCATGGGAGAGGCCGAAGCCTATATGTGGACTGATACATAATCGTAATGATACGATACAAACAACGACAACAAATAATAACTGAAAAACGGGCAACAGCAAAAGATCCGAACAAATACAGCAAGACTCTCCTTCCTCCCCAGAGAGAGAGGGAGAGAGAGAGAGAGAGAGAGAGAGAGAGAGAGAGAGAGAGAGAGAGAGAGAGAGAGAGAGATGTTTGCAATGAGACCTTTGAGAATTTATGCGACCTTCAGTAAAAGAAGCAAATACGCGAGTCGAAGCGTTCGGTTGGTGATTTATTGAACAGTAGTGCGGAGGTGCGGGATATATCTAATTGGACCTCGCGCTGTGCTCACACCTTTGAGCTAAATGTAGTTTATCGTCACACAGCAACCAACACATGCACATACACACACACACACACACACACACACACACACACACACACACACACACACACACACACACACACACACACACACACACACACATTCCCCATCCCACCCACCCCCACCCCCACATGCGCACGTACACCCCTCACCCTGCCCACATACACATGCAGACGTACACCCTTCGCCCCACCCCACCCCTCCACACGCACATGTATAACCACCCCGCACCCCCCTTCCACACACACACACACACAATCACGCGCACACGCACACATTCTCTCCCAGGGAGAGCGTTGATAGCTCAGTGGTTAGAGAGCCGGACTCGTGATTGAAATGACACTGCTTCGAATCCCTGCAGGAGTGGCGGGGAATTTTCTTCTCCAGGGTCAACTTTCTGTACTGACTCTGTTTCGGTATCCTATCTACCCCCGTGTTACCACAGCAGCACGTAAAAGATCCCGGTCATTCTGCCAAAAGTGCAGGTGACAGGTTACAGATAAACACGCATGCACCTTACGTGTGTGGCTTTGCATGAGGTGACATGATGCATGGTTGTATGGTGTACACAGAACGCGCCGAGATGGCAGCATGCCAATGCTGCAAGTACATCACTTCAGTGGATATTCACAAACGCGCTATAAAAAAGTGATTCACTCCTGCAGAATCACATGCGAGCGCAGTGAGTCTGCTCAAGAGCGGAGAATAGCGCGATATAAAAGCAATACAAATAAACAAACACACACACACACACACACACACACACACACACACACACACACACACACACACACACACACACACACACACACACACACACACACTTTTTATTATTATTTTTTATTGAGTCACCAGGGTTTAACTCTCACCTGGCATGCGAGTAAAAAATACAAAGTACATAAACGCCACCAGACATACAGTCTCAAGAAATAGACCCTTCCCCTCTTCGTGAGTTTTTGCTGCTTAACGTCCACGGAGGCGAGAAGGCCTATTAGAGTCGGGGACGAGTGGTAAAGGGGGAATAGAAGAGAGTCCTCGAAACAGGTGCCAACCCGGAAGACCAAGGCTGCCATGGACCGCCGCCAGAACAACAGGATGTTAAGGCAGTGTCCGTCCGGCATTGCGCAGCGACCACCGCACCACGCAATTGCTGTCCCAACTGCTATGCAGAACAGGGTCACAAAGACAATGTCCGTAGCTCCGCCGTTGGGAAACAACTGAAGCAAAAGAAGTCCAACTCTCTCTCTCTAGCCCAGCACCACCTCCCTGCTCTTCATCTCTCCTGAGCTTGCTTCTTCCTGAGAGTCCAGATCACCTCTCCCCTTCCAGGACCATTTTGCTTTACGTCCACTGACGCGAGGTTGCTTATTAGGGAAGGGGACGGGGAGGGAGGAGGGGGGGGGGAGAGGGCGAGAGAGTGAAGGCTCGACCGCGGACACCGGCCGAAAAAGACCGGAGAGACCGTGGACCGCCGCCAGAACAATGGAAGTGTTAAGGCGGTGTCCCCTCGCCATTGCCCAGCGACTTGTGCACCTCGCAACTGCTGTTTCAACTGCCGTGCTGGGCAGAGTCACAAGGACAATGTCCGTTGCACTGCTGTTGAGGAACAACCCGAAGCGAAAGAAGTCCAACTTTCGCAGCCCAGCTCTGCCTTCCTACTCATGATCTCTTCTGGGTTAAGGGTCCAGCTCCACCTCCCTCCTCTTGATCTCGTCTGGAACCCTGTCCCCCCTTCCCGCCCACAGCGGCTTATATATACCTCTATTTCAGGTACACTCGTGACACAGGTGTGCACAGGCATAAGACAGAAACCTTTCTTATTATTGTAGCCGATTGTTTTGTCTTGGTGTTTTGACTTGATGCTTTTCATCTTTTGGAAAGTAGCTGAATGGTCGAAAGCAGGAAAACTAGGAAGCATAGGAATAATAATAATGGCAATTTGTAAAACGCCTATCCTGCGGCTCAAAGCGCTGAACAAACATAGTATAACACGCATAATATACATCGAGATGGAAATGTTACCAGCAACAAAAATGTATGTAAGAAAAGAAAAAAACAAAACAAAACAAAACAAAAAACACAAAGCTAACACATAATGTAGACAAAGGTTCAAGCGTAACTATGCAAAAGGATGCACACACAGACACACAGACACACACGCACGCACGCACGCACGCACGCACGCACGCACGCACGCACGCACGCACGCACGCACGCACGCACGCACGCACACATAACGCGGAACAACAGCCTAAGAACAAAACTACAAAAGAAAAGCTACAGAATACGACTGACAAACTATAGACTAAAGATTTAAAGATAGCTAACGGTATAAAGTAAGTAAGTAAGTAAGTAAACATGGTGCTTAACGTCCACAGAAACCATAAGGCTTATTAGGGACGGGGAGAATGGGGGAAGGGGGTATGGAGGTGGGGGAAGAGGGAGAGTATATATATATACCTATCGC
Source organism: Alviniconcha strummeri (assembly GCA_963584105.1). Classification (NCBI taxonomy): domain Eukaryota; kingdom Metazoa; phylum Mollusca; class Gastropoda; family Provannidae; genus Alviniconcha; species Alviniconcha strummeri. The sequence goes on along the minus strand of OY757546.1, from coordinate 17,059,794 downwards.
TACACTGTCACCACCAGAATGACTCCTGCATTAAGATGGGCAGCAATGAGAGACATTTTAATGTTTCATTAATTGTGAGGGACAAAGTCACAAGACAGCGTCCACAAACCACAACTTTCAAAGAGAAAGGAGAGCCGAAGTGGTATCGAACCGAGGTCCCGTCGCTTACCAGCCTACCGCCTTACCGCTAGGCCAAACCGGCTCTCATACTAACGATATACCTCTGGTGGAGTTTATGTACCTTGTATTCACTCGCATGCCAGGCGAGAGTTACCGCAGGCGATTCAGGTGTGTTCATTCTGCACGAGCGCTCTGGGTCTTGTTTTGTTTCAGATTTGTGACAATTAACTCTGGGGCTAACATGCAAGTGTGTGTATTTGTGTGTTTATAATTATGTTGATCCAGTTTCGCTCTTGAATATAAATTGGTTCTGTCTTATGTCTGTGCACACCTGTGTCGCCGAGTGTGCCTGAAATGGAGGGTATATATGCCACTAGGTGTCATCCTTTAGCAGGTGAGACGGTTTGGCCTAGCAGTAAGGTGTTAGGCTGGTAAGCAGAGGGACCTCGGTTCGAATCCGCTTCGGCTCTCCTTTCTCTTCAAAGGTTGTGGTTTGTGGACACTGTCTTGTGACTTTGTCCCTCACAATGAATGAAACATTAAAATGGCTCCCACAATTACGAAACATTAAAATGGCTCCCACAATTGTGAAACATGAAAATGGCTCCCACCTTAATGCAGAAGTCATTCCGGTGGTATCAGTGTAGCGATAGGTATATAATCTCCCTCTCATTCCACCTCCATAACCCCCTCTCTCCCTTTCTCCCCGTCCCTAATAAGCCTTAAGCCTTATGGTTTCTTTGGACGTTAAGCACCATGCTTACTTCCTTCCTTTTGAAGAGTCCAGGTGAGATAATGAGGAGGGAGGTGGTGCTGGACCATCAAGAGAGCCCGTGAGAGATCAAGAGCAGGGAGGTGGAGCTGGGCTCAGAAAGTTGGACTATCTTTTGCTTCAGCTGTTCCCCAACAGCTGTGCTGCGGACACAGTCTTTGTGACTCGATCCGCTCCTCACAGCAGTTGAAACAGCAGTTGTACACTAGTTGCTTCGCAATGGCGAGGTCCCGGCTGCCTTAACAGAGCTGTTTTCTAGCGGTGGTCCACGGCCTCCTCGGTCTTTTGAGGGACGGAATGCGCGGACGAACCACCCACTCTCTCTCTCCCCCCCCCCCCCCCCAACATCCCCGTCCCTAATAAGCCATCTCGCTTCTGTGGACGTAACGCAACATATTTACTTACTCTGTCTGAGGTTGTACCTCTGGTGGAGTTTATGTACCTTGCATTTACCTGCATGCCCGGTGATATTTACCGCAGGCGACTCAGGTCTTTATTGTTGCGTTTGTGTGACGTCTTTCGAACGTTAATTAACTCCCTTGCGTACTGAGTCTTAGATCTTGAAGACCTTAAACAGAGTGAATGTGGGGAGAGAAAAACAAAGTAGAGAAGAGAGTCCTACTTCCTTCATAAAGAGCCTATTCGGTGCATCACAACCATCACCCACTCGACCCCCCCACCCCCCACCCTCCAGCCGAATCCTATTTTGGGCCCATAATACTAAGCAGAGAGCAGCGCGATGATCAAAATTCTAATTCCGGTGGGGACCATTATTATGTTGGTTGCCTCAGTCAGACACGTGTTTCGCTACCCGAGTAACTTTAGTGACCACCGGCACATAGCATTGAGAGGATATCAGCCTGTTATCAACGAAAGACATTAAAGTACCGTCTAGGTGCTAAACCCGATCAGAATGGGAGAATATTCTCCACTAACACATTTAATAGTAATGGAAATTTGTAAAGCGCCTACCCTGCGGCTCAAAGCGCTGATGCTTCTTAAGAAGCTCTCAATGAAGGGATGCGTGTATTCAGAAGAAGTGGGAAAAAAAAGTGCTGTCATTAATTAGCAGTAAGTTTTGAATGATGATGATGATGATGTGGGGCTTCATGTCTTCGGATATAGGGATGACATATTAGGGACAAATTGTAATTGTAAAGTTTTGAATGCTAAGAAAGATTCTTCTTCTTCTTCTTTTTCTTCTTCTTCAAATAGTTTTTGCTGAACTTAGAAAGTTCTTTTGAATTACTGTTGTTTTTATTTACACTAGAATTTAGAAAGTTTGAGAGTATTTGCAAAGGGAGGTAACTCTGCAAGTAGAGCTTCGAGCCTCACACATGTGTATATATATAGTCATAGAGGGATTCGGCGCATTAGAAAGGCATTTATTATGAAGTACCAGCATTCTGTCCTTAACCTATGGATCCATAAAGGACACTTGAAAATGTTAAACCTGGAATACATGGACCCAAATGTGTTAAGGCTTGGAGGCAATTCAACACTGACAAGGAAATACCAACCGCAACAGAAATTACCAGTGCTTGGATCCCCAAAAATGAGTAGAATTTTCTACATAAGAACTAATCATTTAGGTCGAAGTGTAGGAAAAAAGCAAAAGGGGAAAAAGAGCAAGTAGCTGAAGTGCCATATTTATTTATTTTTAGATCTGTAAGACTAGGTAACAGACTCAGTTAAAACACACACACGCACGCACGCACGCACGTACAACAAACAGAGCGCAAATATGAGAGAGGGGGTGGGGGGAGAGAGAGACAGACAGGCAGACAGACAGACAGACAGAGAGACAGAGACAGAGAAACAGACAGACAGAGAGAGGGAGAACCCGAACTCGAACTCGAAAACTTTAATACTCAAGGACAGCAGCGTTAGGTCCATTTGGACCTATCTAACAGCCAGTCCTTGCCATACTACAAACATAAATAAACATTACAATACCACAAACAAATATTAAAAGCACGATTAAGCAATTGATTAATGCAGTTTCACAGTTCCTACAAATGCGCTGAAACATCAGAATTAAATTTCTTTGATGGGCATACATGTATACAACACTCACATTTTTAGGCAAACGTGTGATTCAAACAAATCCGTTCATATTTGACGAAAGGTTTTCTCAGACATATATCTGTGCAGATTACGTTTGAAACAAGGAAGAGAAATACACGATTTTATATCAGAGTTCCAGAGGGACGCTCCAGCGAAGGATATGCTGTTTTTAACAAGTCAAGCCTTGGCCTTGGCACGTAGAATTTATTCCTGGAGTTGGGAGAGAGAGAGAGAGAGAGAGAGAGAGAGAGAGAGAGAGAGAGAGAGAGAGAGAGAGAGAGAGAGAGAGAGAGATGTTTGTAATGAGACCTTTGAAATATTTCCCCGACCATTAAAAGGAGCAAATGTACGAGTTGCAGTATTCGGTTGGTGATAATAATTGAACAGTAGTTTGGAGGTGCGGGCAGGGTATACTTAACTGGACCTCAAGGTGTGCTGTCACCTTTGAGCTAAATGTAGTTCATCGTCACACAGCTACATAAACACGCTCACACTCGCACACTCACGCACGCACGCGCACACACACACACACACACACACACACACACACACACACACACACACACACACACACACACACACACACACACACACGCAAACGCACAAAGGCACGCATACACAGACATGCCTCTCATATTCTTCTTCTTTTCCTGACATCATTATTATTGTCTTTGTTGCTGTTGTCACCCACCTTCCTCTTTCGTCCTCTTCATCCTCCTCTTCGGCTCGTTCATATGATTATTTGATTGTTATTGTTGTTGTTAATATTGTTATTATTCTTGTTGTTGTTGTTGCTATTGTTATTGTTATTATTCGTGTTGTTACTATTATTATTGTTGTTGTTGTTGTTACTATTATTATTATTGTTAGTAGTAGTAGTAGCAGTAGTAGTATTGTTGTTACTGTTGTTATTATCATTACTGCCTGTGTTGCTGTTATCACCCGCCTCCTCTTTCTTCTCCACGCAGCGTGATGGCCACCGGACTGCTGCCGGACGGTCTCAACGTCAGCAGCCTGCTGGACGTCATCCGGGGCCTGTCCCCGGACGACCGCGACGCCCTCTTCCGGAAGCTGGGCATGGGGTCGGAGGACGAGCTCCGGCAGCTGGTGGGCGGGGTGATGCTGCCGGCGCACGTGGCCAGCGAAGCGGAACGCATGCAGTATCCAGAGTACCGGGCCCATCGGCTGCTCCGTCTCTACGTTCCACCTGTGCTGCTGCTGCTGGGCACCTTCGGCAACATCTTCTCCTTCCTCATCCTCCGACACAAGGTGGGTGCTCGTGTGAAAGTTTAAACATGGTGCTTAACGTCCACAGAAACCGTGAGACTAATTATGGGACGGGGAAAAGGGAGGAGGGGAAGGGGGTATAGAGGGGGGAAGAGGGAGATTATATACCTATCGCTACACTGTCACCACCAGAATGACGTCTCCATTAAGGTGGGCAGCGATGACAGCCATTTTAGTGTTTCATAATTGTGAGGGCCAAAGCCACAAGACAGTGTCCACAGACCACACCTTTTGAAGAGAAAGGAAAGCCGAAGCAGATTCGAACCGAGGTCCTTCTGCTTACCAGCCTAACGCCTTACCGCTAGGCCAAACCGGCTGAGGGTGTTCGAATAATTTCAATAGTTTTTATATAAAGCACCTACTACTAACGTGAGCCGGTTTGGCCTAGCGATAAGGCGTTAGGCTGGTGAGCGGAAGGACTTCGGTTCGATACCGCTTCGGCTCTCCTTTCTCTTCAAAAAGGTTGTGGTTTGTGGACACTGTCTTGTGACTTTGTCCATCACTTCCTGCTGAAACATTAAAATGGCTCTCATCGCTGCCCACCTTAATGCAGAAGTCATTCTGGTGGTGATAGTGTAGCGATAGGTATATAATCTCCCTCTCCCCCCACCTCCATACTCCCCCCCCCCCCTTCTTGCTTCATGGCTTCTGTGGACGTTAAGCACCATGTTTACTTACATGAGCCTTAACCCGTCCCTAATAAGCCTTATTGTTTCTGTGGACGTTAAGCACCATGTTTACTTATTTATTTACTTTTACTTGAGGCTGTGTCGGAGCCCAGAAGAGATGAAGAGCAGGGAGGCGGAGCTGGGCTCTCATAGCTGGATGGATAGTTGTCTTGGTTTAAACAAGGTTTATTTACATTCATGAAAATATGGACAATCAAAATCATTGTATGAGCATTAAACAAGCTAGGCTTATAGTAAATGCTCACAAACATAATTTACTAATTAATTCATTTTGCAACAACGGGTATGTATGATTATATTAAACAACATGAAAACAACAACACAGATCAATCAAAAATCAAGAGAGAGAGAGAGAGAGAGAGAGAGAGAGAGAGAGAGAGAGAGAGAGAGAGAATGCTCTCATGCGCTGCCAGTAACTATTTAACTGAGTTTGTCATTCCATGGCAAAACGGCCGGACTGGGTAATGAAGTCTTGGACAGCTTTAAATATTAATGAGTTCATATTGTTTGATATGTTTGGATCCCCTTGCAGGAGGGTAGTAATGTTGAGTAAATTTGCAGGGAGTCTGAATATGGTGTTTTGACGTACGTGTGTAAAACGTGGGCAGTGTAGAAGGTAGTGTTCAGATGTTTCTTTTCTTTCTCCACAATCACAAGAGATATTTGTTGTTAAGTGTCTGTTTAATAGGTCGTATTTTAGGTCGCTTATTCCAAGACGGAGTTTGCAATGTGTTATCTGTGCTTTTCGACTACCGTTGTAAAAGAAAGGCGGGGGATTTGTGTCATTTCTGGAGAGGAAGTGTTTAACTTGACTAATTGATTTTGTTCGCTGTATGTTTTCTGGTAAATTATTCCACAGTATAGTTGTCGATGGGAAAAATGATTGCCTGTATGTCTCAGTCTTATGTTTTGGTACCTGTCGTTGGAGTGGTCGTCGTCGATGGTATGGATTAGTTGAGGAAACAAGTGGGGTAAATGTTCTTTCAAGTAAGTCGGGGTGTTTTCTTGAACAATCTTGTGGCACATAATAATTTTGTGTCTGAAGCGTCTTTCTCGTAAAGTCGTAAACCCTGATTCAGTGTATATAGTTTCTGGTGACTTGTTCCGCGAACAGCACCTATAATGGTTCTTATTGCATCGAGGTGTAGACTTTCCAGTTCTTCTGCTAATTTCAGACTACAATTATCCCAAATGACGTCGGCATAATATAACTGCGGTAATATAAAAGACCTATACATGGTTTCAAGAGCTTTTCTGCTAAGACGATATTTAAAAGATCTTAGGCAAGCGACTTGACATCTACATTTTGCAATTAGCATTTTAATATGACTCTCCCATTTACAGTTGTTTTGAAAAATGATTTCTAAATGTTTATGGCTATGAGTATCTTCTAAAATAGTCCTTCCAAAATTCAGTGATTGAAATTGGTGGTTTTTGTTCCTGGTTATGTTCATCAGTTCTGTCTTCCTTTCGTTAAACTCAATTTTCCATTTATTTGCCCATTGCATTATTTTTTCAAGATCATTGTTTAGAATTTCAGCTCGGATGTGTGGATTTTCTAAGCACAAATACATACTAGTGTCATCTGCGAAAAGCTTAATAACTGATTCGATGTCTTCAACAATGTCATTTATGTAGATAAGGAACAGAAGAGGTCCTAGGACTGAGCCCTGTGGGACACCTGCAGGTACAGTTAAGTAATCGGATCTGCTACCGTGGAGTACCACAGCCTGTTTACGTTCAGCCAAATAGTTTTCGAACCAATGAAGTAAAGTACCTCTAATTCCAATAGCTTGCAATTTCCGTAGTAAGCCACGGTGCCATACTTTATCAAACGCTTTAGATATGTCAAAGAAAATTGCTTGAGTAGTTATTTCACTGTCAAATGACTTACAAAAGTCATCGTATATACTTAGTAACTGGTACACGGTTGAATCTTTTGGAGTGAATCCTGATTGTGACGGTGTTATTATTTGGTTTGCGTTTAAGTAGTTAGACACATGGCGATGAACACATTTTTTCAAGAGTTTTTCCTACGCAACTTAGTAAAGATATAGGACGGTAGTTAGTACACTGTTCTTTGTTCCCCTTTTTATGAATTGGTGTAACGTGTGCTGTTTTCCAGACTGTGGGAAAAATTCCTTCATTAAGTGATCGATTGAAGAGAAAAGTTAATGGTTCAGATATGATTCCAGCGCTGTTTTTAAAAATTATATTATGTATTTGATCAGGGCCTGTCGCCTTTGCCGTGCTTAATTTTGTAAGAGTATTTTTTACTTCTTCTACACTCAAATGTATTTGATTTAAACTCGTTAAAAGTTCTGGTACATATGGAACATCATCGTTGTCTTCAATAGTTGATTGGTTGATGAAGAATTGGTTAAGTATAGTCGCCTTCTCTTTGCTAGTATTATAAATAACTCCATCTTTTTCTAATGGTGGTATTACGTCGGGATCGGATCCCTTGTTGCTCATGAATGACTTTACTAGTTTCCACCAGTTTTTGGTACCGAATGTCGCGCTGGAAGACGCACGATAATTGTCTTGCTGCTGAGATGTTCCTCAACAGTTGCTTTTCGGACACTGTCTTCATCTGACCACATCCATCTCTTTCTTGAAACTCTGCATTGGTTACCAGTAACACATCGCATTCAATACAAAACTCCAACTATTTTCTTCAATTCCATTTCTGGAACAGCCCCTCATTGTCTGTCCGATCTTCCTTCAGTCTTATACTCCAGCAAGACAATTACGATCCTCATCCAACACACGAACCTTCGTCACCCCTCGTGTAAACACAAAAACATTTGGTTAAAGATGATTTTCTTACGCTGGCCCATCTGTTTGGAACAATTTGCGTCAAACACTCCGCCACTCTGATTCTGCCTCCTCGTTTAAAGCCGCCCTCAAGAGGCACCTCTTCAATAACTATTTTTAAACTGTCTTTTTCACAACCGTGCCTATCCTCCTGTCCGACGTGTGTGTGTGTGTGTGTGTGTGTGTGTGTGTGTGTGTGTGTGTGTGTGTGAGAGAGAGAGAGAGAGAGAGAGAGAGAGAGAGAGAGAGAGAGAGAGAGAGAGAGAGAGAGAGAGAGAGTGTGTGTGTGAGAGAGAGAGAGAGAGTGTGTGTGCGTACGTGCGTGAGCGCGTGTGTGTGCGTGCATGCGTGTGTGCGTGTGTGTATGTGTGTATGTGTGTGAGTGTGTGTGTGTGTGTGTGTGTGTGAGTGAGTGTCTGTGCGTGCATGCATGCA
>OY757546.1:17039107-17041607 GCA_963584105.1 Alviniconcha strummeri | reverse complement strand
GTACTGAAGAAGCAGTTGTCAATGACAGCGTCCTTGGATGAAGATGTGTCGAGTTGTGTGCTGGTCTGGGCCACGAGTGTTTCTCGGATTATGGATTTTATGGCTGGTCCTGCTTGACGGACAAAAGAGTTAAGAACAGGTTTGTGAACGGTAAACTGCGTGTGCACTCGACTTCTGAAAACTTGCGAGGAATTTTCAGTGAGATCAAACTCTCTAGCGTGCGCGCCATTCTATGTTTGACCAACCTGAAAGGAATACTGTGTTGTTTAAAGTCATGTTTTATTGCTGTAGATACTGCAAGAACGCACCGCCGGAACGTGCGAAAGGCAAAAACACAGCGGGGTATGTACGGTGGGGAGGGGTGGGCAGGAGTGGGGGGGGGGGGGGGGGTTGGAACTATCCATTTTATGACACCACATCCGAGTGACCATAGCCCGCATGCATTGTCTGGTGCTGCAAAGGCCTGTTCCTTTCGACTTTGGTGGATGTTCGTCATGGACAGTGTGGTTGTAAAGTGGGGGGACGGGGGACTTTCGCCATGGACACAGTGCGGTTGTAGAGTGGGGGGACGGGGGACTTTTGTCATGGAACACAGTAGGGTAGCAGAGGAGGGACGGGGTACTTTCGTCATGGAACACAGTAGGGTAGTGTGGGGGGGGGGGGGGGGAGAGGGGTATTCTTGTCATGGAACACAGTAGGGTAGTGGAGGGGGGGGGGTGACTTTTGTCATGGAACACATTATAGTAATGGAGGGAGAGAGCAAGAGATCTATATGTTTTGCGATACAAGACCCGAGTGCCTACAGCCCGCGTGCATTGTCTGTTGCTGCAAAGGCGTGCTTTTCGTGAGGATTGTGGACTTAAATTCTTCACGGAACACAATGGGTTAGTGTGTGTATTTGTGTGGTGACCACAGCCCTCAGGTATTGTCTGGTTCTGCGAAGGCGTGCTTCTGTCTTTAGTGGATTTTAGTCACGGAGCACAAGCCTGGTACCAAACTCCAAGCACTGGTTTACGACATCCTTCCTTCAACCGCTGCCGTATTTAGGTACGTCCAACCGCTGCCGTATTTAGTTACGTCACAGCTTCCTCAAAACTGTCAGCAAACGAGCAGTTTTTCGTTGGTGCTCAAACAGTAGTAAACAGCTCAGATAAAACAAGGCGTGTCATTTATAGCCGGCAGCAAAGTTTACACCAGCACAAATAATACCATAATCTTTCGAATCGCGACGGAACTATTTCTTCATCATAGCGGACGCACCCAATGTTTACCTGCGTGCTTCGTCGTCACAAATGGCACTGCTTCTGACACCACTGAAGAGACCAGAGTGATGTATCTGTTTGAAAGACAGTGCAGATAGAGTGATACAGACCTCCGGTGCAGCGTGGAGGAGGCAAGCTTTAGGCGAGAAGGTCGAAGAACTATGTGACAAAAGTGTACGAGAAAATGTAGAGCAGAGTAACAATGGTATTTGCCGATGGTGTGTTAACCAGTTGTTCCAGCGCTCGCCTTCGTGGACCAGTTGGAGAACAGTTGTGCACGTAATTCAAACGTTTGGAGGAAGGTGCCGGAAAGCGGTGCTTGGAGTGTGGCCTGGTACCTCACGACCTGATAGGAAATTGGCCAAAGGGCATATGCCTCCTCTCAGTCTGTTTCGTTCACGTTCGTGATGCAGAAAGCATCAGTTTATTACCTAATGGTTGTACAACGAAACGTCTGAAACAAGGATGACTGCTAGCGTTCTGAAACAAGATCCAAGCACATGAAAGGTTAAAAGGACACGCACGCACACACACTCACACACACACACACACACAAATACACACACATACAAACACAAACAAACACACATACACACAAACACACACACACAAACACACACGCACACACACACACACACACACACACAAACACACATACACACAAACACACAACACAACACACACACACACACACACACACACACACACACACACACACACACACACACACACACACAGGAACACGTGAAGACACGCACATACACGATTGCTCCTGGCGTTTTAGAATTATTAACAGCATTTACAACTTACTATGTCATAGGTTTCTGACGTTGAGAAACTTCTGTTCAGGCATGTAAAAACTATATTCAGGCTATGTATATAAATTTGTGTTCAATCAAAGATGCATGTTAATGTTGATGTATACCTACCTAAGAGCATCGGCTTGCCCCTGGAGAATTGTCTGTGGGGACAGGCTTGTACAACCCCTCTTCCCATCCTGTTTAAACACCATTTGTACAACCCCTCTTCCCATCCTGTTTGAACGCCATTTGTACAACCCCCTTCCCATTCCGTTTGAACATCATTCGCACAACCCCCTCTTCCCATCCTGTTTGAACGCCATTGGCACAACCCCTCTTCCCATCCTGTTTGAACGCCATTGGCACAACCCCTCTTCCCATCCTGTTTGAACACCATTGGCACAACCCCTCTTCCCATCCTGTTTGAACACCATTGGC
>OY757546.1:17014288-17031788 GCA_963584105.1 Alviniconcha strummeri | reverse complement strand
TAGGGTGGGTGAGGGATTTGTGTGTGTGTGTGTGTGTGTGTGTGTGTGTGTGTGTGTGTGTGTGTGTGTGTGTGTGTGTGTGTGTGTGTGTGTGTGCGCGTTGGTGTTAGGGGAGGTGGGCAAACGGGTAGTTTTCTGATGTGATAATTTGTATTGTGGATTTTTATTTTTTTATTTTTTATCCAACATGTCTGATTATTATCAATTTAAATGCTTTTGACTTTGCTCTGAGTTCTTTTCACATGTTGTTTTTAAATTAACGAGCTTTTACTAGTTAGTTGAATTTTACCGTGAGGGATGATGAAAATAAATTTGACTTGACCATAATGTCTTAATGCCGTGGAAAGGTTAAAGGGGACACCTTTAATAACTTTAATAAACTGTTTTACTGAGACATAACAAAGGCAAAGCTGGTAAGTTTTACATACATCGGGCATGTTTCTTGCCTATCTTCCATAGGGTATAGAGTACTGTGAAACTGATTTCAGGTTAAATGGAGGTAGACCAGTGAATAAGCCGGCACCTGCAGCGGTTTTGTGGAAGTAGTTTATTGAGTTTTGAACATATGTGCATTTTTGTAAAAGGTTGCTTAACTTTTGAACTTGAGTATATTCTATACCGTGACGTCATCCATTAAGGCAGGTGTTAATCAAACATACTCTGTGACTCTTTCAGTCGCCATGATATATTTGGTGGTGAATGAAGCACTTTTGTTCAATATTTTCACACGAGCAATGTACAAAATTATGCAACGTGACATTTTTTTCTTTTTTAATCTTCATTAATCCCACGCACGTAATTCAGGCCACCATACCCGGGTAAGACAACACCAGCCGCAAGAGCAGTGCTACCCATTGATACCAGCATGTGCAGTATTTTTGTGTGTCCAAACAATGGTATAGCTGCCTGCTGTTTGGGATTTGTAAGGGACACGCCCATTTTAATACATGCCATTAAGCGGCTATGTACCATCTCAGATAATCCCTAAAAGCAGAGTAGTCCATCTTGCAGACAAGCAGATATTGAAAAGACACATACTGAGCTATCCAAAAATCATTGTCTCCAAAAATCCCCGGGGGTGGGGGTTCGATACCTGGCCCATGGACTCTCAGTGGTTAGAGCTCTGGACTCGTGTGGAAAGGTCGTGGATTCGATCCCCCGTGGGAGTGGCGGGAGAACTTTCTTCTCCAGGATCAACTTCCTGTGCTGACTTATTTCGGTATCCGTTCCACCCCCGTGTTACATACCACAGTAGCATGTAAAAGATCCCGGTCATTCTGGCAAAATGGCAGGTTACAGCTAAACACACATACACTCTACTTGTGTGTGTGTGTGTGTGTGTGTGTGTGTGTGTGTGTGTGTGTGTGTGTGTGTGTGTGTGTGTGTGTGTGTGTGTGTGTGTGTATGTGCTTATGTTTGCGTGCGTGTGTATGTGTGTGTGGTGGTAGTGGTGGTGGTGGTGATGGTGGTGGTGGTGGTGGTGGTGGTGTGTGTGTGTGTGTGTGTGTGTGGTTGTGTGTGTGTGTGTGTGAGTGTGTGTGTGTGTGTGTGTGTGTGTGTGTGTGTGTGTGTGTGTGTGTGTGTGTGTGTGTGTGTGTGTGTGTGTGTGTGTGTGTGTGGCAATCACACACTGCTGTTGACCGTGTTGTCTCCAGAACCGTGGTCTGATTTTTACCTGTAATTAGGGGCCTTGAGCTCACACCTAGATTACCCTCTGTGCTTGGCTTGGCGTTTAATATGGAGATTCTATCCACCCAGCTGTGAGGATGGAAAGCGAAGAGCCAACCTCTTCACTCCTAAAACAGGTCCGTATTGTTTACATGACTGATTTTGCAAACATTTCCAACCGATTTTTGTTGGCGCAAAAGCGGTGAGCAAGCAATCTTTGCCTAAACGACCTTCGTTGTCCGCCGATTTCATGGCGATTTTACACTGTTTTCTTCTGGATGACTCATTTCGTGCACGCGTAATGCCGTCAAGTTTCGGATGTTTCCGTCGGAGGGGAAGTAACTTGAGAAAATGGCACCCGATGAGAAGAAAACGCGTCGCTTCATGACAGTTCTGTACGGAATATAATTTTTATTGCTCTGATGCTGTGATTAACGCGAAGAGAAATTCTCTTGAGAAATCGGCCACATGTACGTTTTTTGTTTAGTTTTTGTTGTTTTTGTTTTGTGGTACTTTGTCTTATTTTTTGTTGTACTTTGTTTTATTTGTTGTTGCTGTTGTTTGTTTGTTTCTGTTTTGTTACAGCTAGAATGGGAACTGTAGATCACACAACCTTTTCAACGGATCCTTCTTTTCAGTCTGGAGGAAGTAAAAAAATAAAAAATAAAAATAAAAAAATAGCCTTACTGCTGCTGCCAAGAGTTCTGCCTTTCTAATGTCTGACTTTGTTGTTCGTGGATGTTTATTTTGTCCCAGACCGTTTCCAGCTTCTTATTTTGTGTGCCACGAACGGGGCACCGAAATTTTATTAACTGTGATTTAATGAATGTTGTTATTCTCGGATATAACACTTTCCCAGCCAACCGGATCTGTACAAATGATCAACTAACTACCTGCTGTCTGACCTGCCTCTCTCCTCCAATCGATCGACAGTGTGTTCAAAGAAATATCTGAAGGTTTACAGTCCGATCTTCCCCCGTAGCTGAGGTACTGAAGCCGCATAAATTAACCCCCACCCCACCCCACCTACCCTGCTGACAAGGTAGAGCTGTAGAAGGTCAAACTGTACATGAAGGTCAAACTGTACATGGCGTGTATACAGTGACAGTCAGTTTGATTTGCTTGGCATGATAAGGATCACGGGGTTTACTCTGCATGGCTGATTATTTTTGCCACTGTGTGTGTGTGTATGTGTGCGTGCGTGCGTGCGTGCGTGCGTGCGTGTGTGTGTGTGTTTGTGTTTGTGTGTGTGTGTGTTTGTGGTGTGTATTTGTGTGTGTGCATGCGTGCGTGCGCGCGCGTGTGTATGTGTGTGTGTGTGTGTGTGTGTGTGTGTGTGTGTGTGTGTGTGTGTGTGTGTGTGTGTGTGTGTGTGTGTGTGTGTGTGTGTAAACAAACGGAGGGGGGGGGGGGGGAGTTTAATGGGAACGTTCCAGAACATTTCACTAAACACTTTCAAAAATAATAATTTAGCTACATTAAGTAATGCGTACTACTCTTCCGCCATAAGTGCTTACATTTTTTTTTAATTTTTTTTTAATCGGTTAATCTAAATTTTGAGCTCACAGGGTGATCACGCAGACACCCTTTTTATTGCATTTTTTGTCATAAAGGGCAGCCAAATACGATGATAGATCGAATGTACCTTTGCGACGAACTAGTCGAGAGCACAGACAGCTGAACATACGATTGAGTTCCTGTGGGTCACCGTTGGCCCTGTTCGCAAAGGTTCACACTGGGGTAAAAAACAACAAAGCTGTTCATTTCTTTTTAATTCACATAATTATGCCTTTTGTCAGTTTAGATCAAGGTTCTAATTCCAGCTGAGGTGTCGCACTCTTTGGTCCTGAAAAAGTCATTGTCTGATGTTCAACCGGAAATCGAACCTCCCGTGAGAGCGATTACTTCCGGGAACTAGTCTGTTGAGCTGGCCTGGTTCTTGTCCAGTGTGTTTTGTCGGAGTTCGATACCGGAATTCAAAGACAGAAAGTGCGCAATGGGTAAGGAAGAAATAACTGTTGTGTTTTTTGTTTTGTTGTTTAAATGTTTTTGTTTTGTTTGTTTTGTCTAAGTATTTGGGGAAACGGTGACTCAATTTTCTATGGAGCCCCTGACAGTCACTCTGAGAATAGACGAGTATTTTAACAACAAGCTGCATAAAATCTTTCTTGTATTTCTTGTATCAGTGTATTTCTTGTCCCGGTACTAATACAATAGAATAGATTGTTATGTCTCGACTACAAATTGGTCACATGTATAAATAACTCACTATTTTTCAGTGAAAGGAAAGATCGAACACCTGCAGGTCCACAATCAAGCATACTAATTATTCGTCTTCTGTAAACACAGGAAATTTGAATTACAGTCACGTGCAAAATAACATGACAATAATAAATAATGTGTGCAATAAATGTTTTCCATGTGATCAGTACTTACTTACTATAGAGCAGGATTTAATTACGTTACTTTTTAAAAACCGGAGTTGAGAACGTTGTCCAAAGATATATCTTTGGATTGCATCTTTGATTATCTGAAAGACAAAAAGAAAAAAAAGAAGAAAAAAAGAAAAAGAAAAAAAGGGTTTTGCTTACATTTTGGATGTGAGTTTCTGTTTACCCCTTTTTACCTTTGTTTCTAATTGACAGCGCGCTAGTTGTAGCCAGAAGCTAAGCTAGGATTGTGGCAGCATTCAGCAGTGAAACAGACTCGAAAGCTTGGCGTCGATTTATCTGAGTGTGAGAAGGGGAAAAAAACATGTTCGACTCAGCCGAAGTACGACTTAGGCGTTGTAAAACATGTTCGACTTAGCCGAAGTACGACTTAGGCGTTGTAAAATGTTTCGCATAAAGAGCAGCTTTGGTCGGGAAAAGGGGGGAGGGGGTGGGGGTGGGGGGGCACTTCGACTTACGCGAAGTTCGACTTAAGCGTTTTTGACTTAAGCGTAGGCGACAGTATATGAGGGGCCAGTTCAACAGGTGTCCGGGAGGGCAGGCATGCGGCAGTGGCTGACACAAGGTAAAGGAGGAGCTGTCGCTGTGCAGCCGGCCTCGGTACCCGTCGCTGAGTAATTAATCAGGTAAGTGATGTGACAAGAGATAATGTCAGCGGGTCGACGATGCGTCGGCGGCCCCGTCCAAGAAAAGCTGTGGAGAAGACTGTCGGATGCTTTAATCAGTTTCGTATCATTATGAGTCTTTGTCTTGTTTCTCCAATTAATGCGTCTTTCTGGATGGTGTTGTGTCGGAGGAAACCTAGTATTTCAGATCTTGTTCTCTCCCCCTCCCCCCCACCCATTGTTCTATTGTGTCTGTCAGAGTTGCCGTACAAGAGAAAGGAACGTACAAGAGAAAGGAACGTACAAGAGAAAGGAACTGATGTGGCAGAGCGGTAAAGGAACTTTGGTTTGCAATTCGACCTGGTAAAGAGTAATTGCTATACGAGAACGTGAGATTCGTCCTGAGGTGACCCAGTTAATCCACAAAATAAATAATGCATGTAAATATTGAGCTGTGTTTTGACTTAGCTGCGTTTGCTGACTGTGACTGTGTTGTGTCCAAGAAAGATGACCGAGCTTTTGATTTGCGATTCAATGACTTGTTTTTTTAACTGGCGTAAAAGAATTGTGAAGGTGTGGTTCGTCCCGAGGTGACCCTGACGGGACTTAAAAACCCAAGAATATCTGAAGACAAGTCAGAAATGTACAGGGGCCCTGACCCTGTGTAGCTGACGGGACTTAAAAACCCAAGAATTGCTGAAGACAGGTCAGAAATGTACAGGGACCCTGACCCTGTGTGGCTGACGGGACTTACAAACTCAAGAATTGCTGAAGACAAGTCAGACATGTACAGGGGCCCTGACCCAGCACAACCCTGGTTTTAAACAGTCTTTCCATAACCTGTCCTCTTTCCATTCAAGGCGTCAAAGAGGCACCTTCATCATTTAGAAATAATAAAGCGTCTGTTGGTCTGGATGGGATCTTTTACATAATGAATTACTTACCAGAACAATGGCTACACATGCTACATTCTTTCATTCAAAAGTGCTGGGAAACTGGACTGATTCCTAGCGTTTGAAAAAGCTATACGTATAATACGTATACGTAAGCAAGGAACGTCCCGCACCGAAATTAACAGCTATAGATCGATTGCATTCATTTTTCATGTAGGAAAATGTCTGAAGAAGATTATTCTTTCTAGATTATCATAATTTCGCAAAAACAATCGTGTAATTGTTAATCAGGCATGATTTCACAATGGCAGATCAGCAATTGATCAACTGATTAATCTTACAACACATGTAATAAAAATTATAATTAAAAAGAGGAAAAGTGTATTAGCTACCTTTTTATGTAATAAAGGTGTATGATTAGGTACAGCATGCTAGACACCCATAAAAAGTATCTTTTTTAATTTAGTTTTTTAGGAAATGTCTATGTTTATATCAAATCATTTTTGTCGGGGCGAAATGTAATCACGAAAGTTTGAAATTCATTTTCGTCGGCCCAAAATATAAACATGGGTATTTCCCAGGGATATATAACTGCACCGATTTTATTCAGTATCATTATCCGTGATCTACCAAAATTTGTCACACGCTACTAACATAGTTTACTACACGGATGGTACAGCAGTTTGGAAGAATGTCTCACTAACAAAAAGAACTTCACGTCGTTTTGTGAACTGAGTCAGAAAAATACATCAAAGTGAGATTGATAAACTAAGTGGGTATATATGAAAATCAGTGGCTTCGGACTTTCGTCTGAAAAGACAAATATGATCTTTTTAATAATGGTTCTGTACCAAAGAGTTACATCAACTGAAATTAGATGGTCAAGACTTACTGTGCAAATCTGAGGTTAACCTTCTTTGAGTATACCTTACAACAAAGTTGAACTAGTAAAGGCGTTTGCAAACAGTATTGTCTAAGGCCAGGAAAGGCCTCAGTTTGCTGAAAAATCTGATTAAGAGTCGCTGGGGTCAAGACAAAAAGACCCTTATTCGTTTGGCTATAATTATCTCTTGTAGATCGAAAGCGACTTATGGGCAAACGATCGACTTCTCAGCTCCAAAGAGCTATCTTAAGAAATTACAAAGTCTAGACAGTAAAGCAATTAAACTTGCTCTAGGAATATCAGTAATGCGACTACCTTGGGGGCATATAGAGAAGCAGGCGTCATTTCACTTCATGAAAATACGGAAATTAGCAGCAGCTAAATACATCATTAGAGGTTCTTTCGTCGAAAATCATACAGAAACTGATTTTGAATGGAGGTCTGATGAATACTTTCCGAAAAGAGCTAATAACGGCTTGGGCTTATTAACTATAGCCTCGAACGCTCTAAATGTTTGAGAAAACACAAATAAATTCCAGAACAATTGCCAAACACATTTCATATTGTCCAATTCCAGCTGATGAAGACAGATTTAGACATATTCAGTAAAATCTCATATTGATGATAACTATTCAAATCATTTCAAAATGTCCACAGATGGATCAGTATCAGAAAATGAGTGCGCAGGTGATTGGCTTGTTATACCAGAGTTTAAAACTGGAGAGAGAGAAGAAAAAGAAAAAGAATAAAAAAAAGCTTCTACGTAGGACAAGGAATCTCTATATTTACTGAAGAATTAGCTGCGTTCGTAATGACTTTGTCACGCCAACATTCTTCCAAGCACTGGACAGGATAACAACATAGCTCAACCAAAAACAGATAAGCGGTTTAGCTTTTCACTTCATTTTTCATCGTTTTTGACTCTTTAGCTGTTGTTTAAGTGTCGTTTTGTAGCTTGACAAAGGGGATTACAGCTGATTTTTTTTCTGGTTTTGTCTTGTCCTAATAAATAGCATTCTTTTGAACCTTTTACGTGTTTGGATCTCTCTGTCTGTCTGTCTGTCTGTCTGTCTGTCTCTCTCTGTCTGTCTCTCTCTCTGTCTCTCTCTGTCTCTCTGTCTGTCTGTCTGTCTGTCTGTCTGTCTGTCTGTCTGTCTGTCTGTCTGTCTGTCTCTCGCTCTCTCTCTAAGGGGTGGTATATCAGATGGAGGTGGGGCGGGGACTGTGTATATGTGTGACTGTATGTCTGTGTATGTGCTGGAGGGGGTGGGCGGAGTGAAAGTAAGTGTGGTAGCTAATTTAAGTGTTAAAAGTTATAGGAGAGTTTGTATACAATGCATTATGAGTATCCCCGTGCGTGTATACGACATTTGGGGTATATGAAGGTGTATACGACATTTGGGGTATATGAAGGTGTATACGACATTTGGGGTATATGAAGGTGTTGTATGGATATGTATCCAAATGTTTGTTTGTTTCCGAGACTGCAAATACGTGTTTACTTCTCTCTCTTTTTTCTTGAACTCTGTTGTTGTTTTGTGTAACTTGCTGACACATGTTCTTATCTCTATAACTGTAAGATCAGTCTAATAAGACTTTAAATTTAAAAAGAAAAAGAAAAAAAGGAAGAGGAAACATACACAAACCCACACCCACAACAGACCCACACATACACATGCACACACACGCATACACACAGACATACACGCATACACACAGACACACACCCGCCCCCCCCCCCCCCACACACACACACGCACACACACGCGCGCACACACACACACACACACACACACACACACGCACGCACGCACGCACGCACGCACGCACGCACGCACGCACGCACGCACGCACGCACGCACACACACACACACACACACACACACACTCAATGAACGTCTGTTTCATCAGTCCTGTGATGAAGAAGTACGATTTCCACGTTCCTGCGATGGTTACCGTACCGTTTCAACATTCTAATGACCCAGCATCACCTATGAAAAGATCACAGTGTCAGCATTTCTGTGATGTTTCTGTTGGTGTAGCGGTCCCCAGCAGACCACTCTAGGGGTCAGCCGTATATGCGATTGTACACTGACAAGTGTATTATAAAGGGTTAGAGGATTGCATAAGTGGCTGGTTGTTTGTTTGTTATGACGTCATTTTAAATCTGCTTTTAGATCCTTAACATTGTTTTACTTCAATTCCTTGTCTATCTTCTTCTTTACTTCCTTCTTTTATTATTTCTTATCTCTCTCCTTACACCAGACGAAGACTATGTGTCGAAAGCGCTTGTATTTTTAATTGTTCTTTGTGTGTCGTCGCGGTATACGTGAGTACATTTCTCTAGAGCTGTTCTACTTTGTTTGCTTTTTCTTGTTTTTAAAATTGTATTTACCCCGTCACATGAGCAGCCACACGTCGTCATCGCAGGATTTGTCTCTGTTTCTGGAGGGTGGACGCTGTTATGCAAGGAAGATAGTCCCCATATAATTATGCACCCCATTTTAATGTAGCCTTGGTGTCTCGCTTGTGTCAGTGTATTTTAACACAGCCCAAGCTTTGGTGTTCTCGCTTGTGTCAGTGTGTTGTGACACAGCCGAGGCCTTGGTGTTCTCGCTGGTGTCAATGTGTTGTGACAGCCCAAGCCTTGGTGTTCTTTCTGGCGTCAATGTGTTGTGACACAGCCCACGCCTTGATGTTCTTGGTGGTGTCAGTGTGTCGCGACACAGCCCAAGCCTTGGTGTTTTCGCTGGTGTCAGTGTGTTGTAACACAGCCCAAGCCAGGGCCCAGTTTCTGTCCTGATTTACCGTTTTAACGGTCTCATGCTGAAGATCACCATTTCAGTGTTCACGGGATTAAAGATAACCATTTCGACGTCCCAGGGGTGGGCGACGACAACCGTGTCAACGTATCTCTGATAGCTATCCTGTTGTTTGAGCTCGACAAAGATACGATCATTTTGGTCAACTGTGTAAATCAGACAGTATCAACAATGTTTGACTGATCCTCCCGGGCTGATTCTTCCGGATCGATAGTTGACGTCAGCGCTGTATTTTTTGATGTTTTTTAAAATCAGTTGAACAGGTCCAGAGGTGCTTCTTTAGACAGTCAGGAAATGAGGTCCCCTGAGAGACCCTGTCGCAGAGGGATGGAGCAAGTTGGAGCTATTTAGGCTGTTGAACTGGCCCTGTAGAGAGGGACAGAGTCGGCAATGAGTGTTGTTCTCCTCCGTGACGGCGGTGATTTGGTGAATGCTGTGATATGACTGGTGCTTAAGGCTGACATCCGTACTAACACATGAGAAAAGACTTGTTATCTCTCCGCTGCACGCTGGCCACTATTGTCTCGTACAAATACAAAAGGACTTGATTATTTATAACAAATGCATAAAATAAAAATTTGCCTACTCGGTCTCTCGATTTCCACAAAATAAAAAGGACAATTAGACAATTCAACATAACAAACGTTATTCAACATACAATAAAATAAAACGGAGAAAAACGTAGTAAAACATCGTAAGACATCGCTTCTGAGAGGGATTAAGTGCACGGTCACTACTCATATTCCCACCCTCCACCGCCTCTTCCTTCACAGCCAAGACAACGCCCTCTCACCCATAAACACAGTCACACCTACAGGCACATTAAAAATCACATCGTCCACCTAGACCCAAACACACACACACACGCGCGCGCGCGCGCGCGCGCACACACACACACACACACACAAACACACACACACACACACAAACACACACACACACACACACACTTTATCCATTATTAAATATAATACGATCATAATCCACGCACACACACACACACACACACACACACACACACACACACACACACACACACACACACACACACACACACACACGCGCGCGCGCGCTCGCGCACACACACACACACACACACACACACACACACACACACTCTCTCTCTCTCTCTCTCTCTCTCTCTCTCTCTCACACACACACACACACTTAACTATCCATTATTAAATATAATACCATCATAATCCATATCCATAATATGATGACTCACTCTTTCTGTTGCAGGGAGAAGAAAAGAAGACAGAATTTGAAATCAGTTTTTGGAGTATATTTTGTAGACCCTTAAAGCACTTCTGTATGCACAGGAGGACTAAATGCAACGGATATCAGAAGGCAGAGAATTCCATTGCTTTGAAGCACATTTAGAGAAAGAGCGTTGGCCAAAGGGTTTAGTTTTAGTGTTGGGGATGCGTAGGATCACTGTGTCTGTAGAAGAACGAAGCTGAGTGGAAGGAGTGTACATAGCGAGGTCAGACAGATAGGCAGCGGAGAAGTCAGAGAAGAAAACAAACTGTGACTGGCATTTGACAGTTTGTTAGCTATTCTTGCTTGGATCGGTAACCAGTGAAGATCGAACTTGAAAACACATGGTTTTTATCAAATATTTATCAGCGGCAGACAACCAAATTTTATTTTTAAAGATTAATAAAGCATTTTTGTATCGTGTTTTACTGTATTGTTGTATTGTAAGAAGAGTAACAGAAAGAGCTTTGGCCAAAGGTTTTCAGTTTTAACACAGAGGATACGAAGTGTGTCAGTGTCTGTAGAGAAGCGAAGCTGCGTGGGAGGGGTGCACTGAGAATGTCAGACAGGCAGGCAACTATTCGACGAATCAGAGACGAGGTCGTAACACATAAATGACGGTTATGCACAGGTATTCTGGCTCGGATCGGTAATCAATGAAGAGCTCGAAGAAAAGGTTGTACGTGACACGATCTGCGTGCTTTGAAACCCAGGTCTCCTGCAGAGTTCTGAATGGCACTCTGCTATACTTGCATGTGGGTAAAAGGCATGATATTGCACTTGTGTTTAATGGAATCAGAATCAGAACCAAAAGCTTTTATGTCCTTACTGTGTGGATTTAGCAGAGATCAGCGAAAGATATTTTATGCTGTGGCGGTCCTACATATTGATGTCTCAGGCTAGCACGCACACAAAGGCTTTCTCGCACAGCGAAGATGTTTGTGTGGGAGTAAGCCAAAATCCAAGTGCTGGTTTACGACATCATTCCTCCAACCACTGAAATAACTGATTATGCCATAGGTCTTGAAATACTGTCAGCTAACGGACAGTTTTTCCTTGGTGCTCAAATGGCAGTAAGTTTGTAAGAGACAACTCAAATCAAATCGGCCGTTTCTTTTACAACCGCCCACGTTGCTTACGCTAGCACAAATAAAACCGAAATCGTTTGAATATAGATGGAACTAATTGTTTTTCAGGGGCGGACGCGCCTCACGTTTACGTGCGTGTTTGGACGCTGTGTTGCTTCCACAGTCTTATTAGTACCCAGGGCGGAGACAGCATCGGTGAACAGCTGTGCGGAGATAAGGAATGCCCTTTCAGTGGCGTAACCAATTCTTGCAGAGTTTGGAGGAAGGTGCCGGAAAGCGATGCCCGGGGCGTGGGGGTAAACTTATAAATGTATTTGTTGGTCAGCTGGGTACCTGGCGGCCAGTCAACGCACTGACCACACCAGACCTGCCAGCTTCTGCACGTAGCCTAGTCCCAAGTACTGCCAGTCATCTTTGTGTGCGTGCATCCAACAAGCGCGAGACTGAAGCGTGCCTTTTGTGTCTTTCTTTCACAGCGACGCACACAAGCTGAAAGGTCAGTGGGGAATTGGTCCGCGTAAAAAAAAAAATTCAAAAAAATCCCACCTCCCACCCTTCCATAGTTACTTCTGCAGACATCATCTTCTAGCCTGCTCAGGCATTCGTGAAAAGATTTTTCAGGGTTCAGCTTTTCTTTAGGTATTAACTGGTGGTTTCTACCACGTAACAAGTCGAGGTTCCAAAAAAACCCAGGTCTTGGTCGGTTTTTTCAACTCTAGTCATGTTTTTGTTTGTTTCTTTCTGTTTCACATCGGTATGTTGCTTCTAATTCAAGGCGTTGTTTGCCCCTCCGACCCCAAAGGACAGTCCAGGAGAGACAATCCATTCAGCTTGCATTTTTTGTGTGAAACACTATGTGGGTTCCAAGGTCCCCAGTGAGGATGAATGGCGATGCAATCCCTATGGGGTAATTAAGACTTCAAGATGCATCTTCACTATCTTCACTAGCGTTATGCGCCAAAACAAACAATGGACAGGAAAGGAAATTGGTTGGTTTTTGTTTTGTTTGTTTTTTGATTGTTTTTTACGACCAGTCGTCCATGACGGTTATATCAAGATGAATCCGAGGTAGTGGCAAATTAGCAAACAAAGGAAGTTAATTAGCGCTCGAAAGCCGTCACATCAGAACAACAAAGTCCTGAACACACACGGTAGCACCCTGGGTAGCTTTGCTTGGTATGCGAGTAAATACAAGGTACATATAGTCGAGCAGTTTATATACATATGTAAACTTCACTCGACGTGCACCCTCTGAGCAAGGTATACCACGACGACCCGACGAGCAAAGGATGAGTTCACTAGCAAATCCCTGTCCGCTGAATGTTTCTAAAGGCAGCCTTCATTGTTTATTAATCTATCTATCTATCTATCTATCTATCTATCTATCTATCTATCTATCTATCTATCTATCTATCTATCTATCTATCTATCTATCTATCTATCTATCTATCTATCTAACCGCTGAATGTTTCGAAAGGCAGCCTTCATTGTTTATTAATCTATCTATATCTGTCTGTCTGTCTGTCTGTCTGTCTGTCTGTCTATCTGTCTGTCTGTCTGTCTGTCTGTCTGTCTGTCTGTCTGTCTGTCTGTCTGTCTATCCAGCCAGCCAGCCATCTATCTATCTATCTATCTATCTATCTATCTATCTATCTATCTATCTATCTATCTATCTATCCATCTATCCATCCATCCATCCATCTATCCATCTATCTATCTATCTGGCCCACTGAAGACAGCAACTTGCCTGTTTTGAGGTGATGTGGTGTAAGCTGTTGATGGGAGGTGGATGTCTTCGCTGATGAAGTCGTGGAAAGGACGACTGTTTACACGAATTCAGCTGTACCAACTGAACGACGTCACAGTGTTCTATCCAGCTGTTGTTGTTGTGGGTCGCTTTTATAAAGCGATATTCTCCGCTTTCCAGCAGGCGCATTGCGCTCTTGTCGCATGTGATTCTAAATGAGTGACTGTCGCTTTTGATAGCGCTGTTTAGTTGTTAATAATAATAATAATAATAACAATACGCAATTCTTATATAGCGCCTAATCCAATTAGACTGGCTCAAAGCACGTCACAATTCAAAACAAGAATGGACACCAGAATCAGTACATGAAACATGCATACACCAGACGATCCAACGTCAACAGCAAAGCGCACATCCCGGAACAATCAGTGCAACCCAGACATGCAATGCAGCAACACATGGACCATCGAAACATCTCATGATTGCAAATCAGATACAAACAGCAACAAAAACTGGGTTCTACTGGAAGATTTGGGAGAACAAGTGGGTTTTCAGTTGTGACTTAAACGAGGAGTATGTTTGTGTGAAGCTACGTGACAAGGTCTCGGTACTTTTTGTGTACACCATACAACCATGCAACATGTCACGTCTCTTCATGCAATTAAGCCACATACGTAGGGTGCGTGTGTGTTTAGCTGTAACCTGCTACCTGCACTTTTGGCAGAATAACAAACAGCTTTTGCATGTTACTTCGGTAACACGGGGGTGGAACGGATACAGAAGTAAAAGTCAACACAAAAAGCTGACCCCGCAGAAGCAAACTTAATTCTCTGAATCCTACCAACATTTTAAAGATTATATATGCGGCGGATTTATTTTCCCAAACGTCGACAGTTTTTATTCACAGGATTATGTTTTAAGAGCTAGCATGTCGCTGCATGCTTCTCATCAGGATATGAATCCAGCACACAAATCCTGTGAGGCATAAGATCGGAAGGAAGATACTTCTGATCCGGAGAAAGGGATGTACAACGGGAAATAATGTTACATGAGGAGGGAGAGGTTGCAATGACCCTCTAAAGCATCATCAGATAAAGATGGTGTCGGATAGATTAGATTTGAATGTGCTAAACAGGGGGTATTAGCAAGCATTAACGAATGATCGAATATCATTCTTATCGTGTGTGTAGTTATATATATATGTATAGCTTGTTCGGTGTTTGGAAGATTGTTGGCATCAATCTTTCAAGCGCCGAACAAGCTGTAAAAACTCAACCAAAACAAAATAAGTCTTTTTCTTTCACTTTTCATCGTTTTTAACCATTTATCTGTTGTTTAAGTGTCGTTTTGTGGTTTGATAAAGGGGATTTCACCGAAAGTTTGCATACTGTGTGTCCGTGTTAAATAAATAAGCATTCGTTTGAACCTTTTTGTGCTTGGATCTTAAACAAGTCAAGCCTTTATCATTCTCAGTTCAACCGACACGTAGAAGTTGGCCCTGGCACGTAGAGGTTATTCCTGGAGGTAATGTAGCAGGACAGGTTTGTCCAAACACCAGGTATTTTACAACTGTGAGGGGGAGGGGGGGGGGGGAGGATATATAGACATACCATTGGTTTTTAACACCTAGCCAACGGTGACGGTTATATCAAGGAGAAACTGGTCGTTGTGAAATGATACACTAAAATTAAAATGCTGTCTAAACTATTCAGTATTTCTGTGGCAAGATTTCACGTCCCGAAGCTTTGAGATTCAGCCGTAAGTGAGCAAGCAGTAGCTGGGTTAGCGGCTTGACCAGTCGTCTGTCAACGTCTCTGTCTCTGTCTCCACCCCTCAGCCCTCCCCCCCCCCCCCCTCCACAATCCGTTCCCGCTCTCTCCACCCACTCATATACTTGCAGACAACTCTCTCGGTACCCTGAGGTTACACGTTGCTGTCGGTGATTAGTGGAAATTCAGTCTCGGGGGACCATAGCGAGAAAATAGTTCGGTTTCCCTTCAGTGACCAGACTTTTTTTGCCGCTGGCCCCATTTTATCCGACAGATGGAAGGGTCTGAATTAAACGGTTTGAAAAAAAAAAAAAAAAAAAAAAATGTTTTCATAACGGATCTTGTTTATAAAAGGTAAAACCAAAAACTATGATTTTCTTTCTTTCTTTTTTCCCCCTTTTTTTTTAAAGTATTAAAAACAAACTAGGAAAACGTACTCATCAAAATAAGACATGTCATGAAAACAATATATTCCGACGTTTCGAAAAACGTGTCTTCGTAAAGGACACACACACACACACACGCACACACACACGCACACACACACACACAAACACACAAACGCACACACACACACACACTCACACACACACACACACACACACACACACACACACACGCAGGCACGCACGCACGCACGCACGCACGCACGCACGCACGCACGCACGCACGCACACACACAATGAGACTGTAGCAGAAACTGGGTATTGATATTAGTTGGGGCGGAAAT
This sequence comes from Alviniconcha strummeri, assembly GCA_963584105.1. NCBI lineage: Eukaryota > Metazoa > Mollusca > Gastropoda > Provannidae > Alviniconcha > Alviniconcha strummeri. Next base: position 17,015,873 of record OY757546.1, on the reverse strand, counting down.
ACTGCGAGAAGAGGAAGGTTTTCAGTTTCGCTTTAAAAGATGACAGGGTTGAACAGTGTCTTAGGTCTTGTGGGAGTGAATTCCAAATGCAGGGTCCAAAGCAAGAGAAAGTGCCAAAGCAATGAGTCTTGCGTTTGTATTCTGGATTTTTAGCATGCGAGTGTCAGAAGAAGAGCGTACTGTACGAGACGGAGTGTAGACATGTAGCTTAGTTGTTGATGTTGTCCGCACGCTGTGCAAGTGATCTGTCACCTGAGCCGTTCTGGTCACATGAATAAGGAGAACCGTCCGAACCTGATCTCAGATTGATCACTGGATCTGAGTTTTTGTTGTTGGAAAATGTTTGAATCTTGCCGTATGTATTATTATCAATACACAGTATTAGTTCATTGCACTGTTTTTTAGGAGTGTTTCTTTGCATCCGTGATATTGTACAGCGCCGTGCGCTCGTAATTCTTCCTCTGTGTACAGAAGAGTTGTTGTTCTTGTGATTGCTATTTTTTATCCTGTTTCGGCATAGAAGAGTTATTATTATCTTTATGATTATCTTGTGTCGGCACAGATGAGTTGTTATTATTTTATTTTTATTTTTATCTTGTGTCGGCAAAGAAGAATTATTATTACTGTTATCGTTATTATTATCTTGTGTTGGCATAGAAGAGTTATTATTATTGTTATCTTGTTTCGGCATAGAAGAGTTATTATTATTGTTATTGTTATCTTGTGTCGGCATAGAACAGTTATTATTATTATTGTTATCTTGTGTCGGCATTGAACAATTATTATTATCTTGTGTCGGCATAGAACAGTTATTATTATTGTTATTATTATCTCGTGTCGGCATAGAACAGTTATTATTATTGTCATCTTTATTATTATCTTGTGTCGGCATAGCCGCAGTGTGCGCTGAAACGGCTCAGACTACCTCTTTCGATCTTCTCGTTCCATATACAGCTGGATGTATTTCGAAAAGATAAACAGCAACCGCCGGCCAATGAGCACCCGCCGTTTGGACGCACAGCCATTTGCAAAAACAAAAACTAAAGCAGCAAACAAACAAACAAACAAACAAACAAACAAACAAACAAAACAAGAAACCAAACAAAAAACAAAACAAGAAAAACCAGTCAGAACAAGCATCACTGAACGCCGCCGGAGTGATTTGATCGTTAGCAGCTAGTGCGGTATCTCCTCCGGGGGGTAGCCATACCGCTGCCAGCGATCTGACGTCTTTCTCTGCGGACCAATGGCTATGTCGGCAGGGTCGCTAGGAGGAAGGATACGCGAGCTGGGAGCATCGTGGGGTAAAGCTCGTGAAACTGGAGCGGATGCTGGGACAGAGAAACAAAGAAAGAAACATGACAACTGCACGTGCATTAACAGAGGGATTTTATGTTTTTGTTTGTTTGTTTGTTTTGTTTTTGTTTTTGTTTTAATCGATTGTCTGGTGGCACAGATTACACACGACAAGAATGCGTAGTTTCTGCTCTTTTGTGAACGAGTTCCCAAAACAACGTTTCCGTCAGATTCTTGGTGTAAGCGTGACGTCATATGATAATGTTATGGAGTACGCTTCTTTTTCTGC
>OY757546.1:16996952-16999452 GCA_963584105.1 Alviniconcha strummeri | reverse complement strand
TCTGTCTGTCTCTGTCTCTGTCTGTCTCTCTCTCTCTGCCTCCGCCCTCTCTTTGTATCCCTGTCGCTGTCTGTCTCTGTTCCTTTCTGTCTCTGCCTGCCTGCCTGCCTGTCTGTCTGTCTGTCTGTCTCTGTCTATCTGTCTGTCTGTCTGCCTGTCTGTCTCTGTCTCTCTCTCTCTGTCCGTCTCTCTCTGTCTGTCTCTGTCTTTCCCTTCCCCCCACTCCCTCCCTCTCTCTGTCCCTGTCACTCCCTGTCTCTTTGTCTCTGCCTCTTTCTTTGTCTCTGTCCTTGTCTCTCTCTGTCCCTGTCACTTCCTTTCTCTTTGTCTCCATCTCTTTCTTTGTCTCTATTTGTCTGTGTGTCTGTCCTTCTCTCTGTCTGCCCGTCACCCCCTTTCTCTGTATCCATCTCTTTCTTTGTCTCTATTTGTCTGTGTGTCTGTCCTTCTCTCTGTCTGTCCCTGTCACTCCCTTTCTCTGTTTACATCTCTTTCTTTGTCTCTGTTTGTCTGTGTGTCTGTCCTCTCTGTCTGTCCCTGTCACTCCTGTCTCTTTGTCTCTATTTCTTTCTTTGTCTCTGTTTGTCTGTGTGTCTGTCCTTCTCCCTGTCTGTCCCTGTCACTCTCTGAGCCGTGAGTACCCAACAGCCCTAGGTCATGCGGTCCAAATAGTCGGAATGTACAATGGCCGTAGCCCATCACTCAGTGTGCAGTAGCCGTCACTTCAAAGCAGTGTGTACAATAGCCCTTGTCGTCAGATCCAAATAGAACGTGCAATGGCTCTAGCCCGTCATTCGAGAGCAGTGCGTACAATAACTCTAGGCCATATGGCATCAAAATAGAATGTGCAGTGGTCCTAGCCCGTCGCTTCAAAGTATATCGGGCAACAGCCCTAGCCTGTCACTTAAAGTATATCGGGCAATAGCCCTAGCCCGTCACATCAAAGTATGTCGGGCAATAGCCCTGTCTCGTCACGTCAAAGTATAACCGACAATGGCCCTGTCTAGTCACGTCAAAATATATCGGGCAACAGCCCTAGCCTGTCAATTAAAGTATATCTGGAAATAGCCCTAGCCTGTCACTTCAAAGTATATCGGGCAATTGACCTGTCTCGTCACGTCAAAGTATATTATCGGGCAACGGCCGTGTCTCGTCACGTCAAAGTATATCGGGCAATGGCCGTGTCTCGTCACTTCAAAGTATACGGGCAATGGCCCTATCTCGTCATTTTAAAGCAGTGCGTACAATACTTATAGGCCAGGACATCAAAATAAAACATGCAATATCCGTAGCCTGTCACTTCAAAGCAGTGCCTACAATAACTCTAGGACACGACATCAAAATAGAACATGCAATGGCCCTAGCCCGTCACTTCAAAACAGTGCGTACAGTAACTTCAGGCCATGACATCAAAATATAACATGCAATATCCGTAGCCCGTCACTTCAAAGCAGTGCGTACAATAACTCTATGCCATGATATCAAAACAGAACATGCAATGGCCCTAGCACGTCACTTTAAAGCTGTGCGTTCAGTAACTCTAGGCCATGACATCAAAATAGAACATGCAATATCCGGTGCCCGTCACTTCAAAGCAGTGCGTTCAATAACTCTAGGCCATGACATCAAAACAGAACATGCAGTGGCCCTAGCACGTCACTTTAAAGCTGTGCGTTCAATAACTCTAGGCCAGGACATCAAAATAGAACGTGCAGTGGCCCTAGCCCGTCACTTTTAAGCAGTAACTTCAGGCCAAGGCATCAAAATAGAACGTGCAATGTCCCTAGCATGTCACTTGAAAGCAGTGAGTACAATAACTCTAGGCCATGGTATCAAACCTTGTGAGCCGGTGTGGCCTAGCGGTAAGGCGTTAGGCTGGTAAGCGGAAGGACCTCGGTTCGATACCGCTTCGGCTCTCCTTTCTCATCAAAAAAGGTTGTGGTTTGTGGACACTGTCTTGTGACTTTGTCCATCACTTCCTACTGAAACATTAAAATGGCTCTCATCGCTGCCCATCTTAATGCAGGAATCATTCTGGTGGTGACTGTGTAGCGATAGGTATATAGTCTCCCTCTCCCCCCACCTCCATGCCCCCTTCCCCCCCTTCTCCCCGTCCCTAATAAGCCTTATGGTTTCTGTGGACGTTAAGCACCATGTTTACTTACGTATCAAACCAGAACCGGCAATGGTGCTAATCCGTCACCACAGTGTTTATCATCAGTTTGCAACCGCTGTAGCCCGTTCTTCAGGGAGCAATGTCCCTCACTCATCACTCCAATTTTTGCAACTGTAGGTATCGTGCCCAGGCGCAAAACTTCCGTAAGTCTGAATTAATCCCGTTGGAGAAGTCTAGTAGGTTGAAATTCCATAAAGCAGTGGTTCTACACTTGAGTAGGTTCGTCGACTTGCGGCCCGGAAATGGTGCCATAATTCAAAGTAATCTTTTCCAGAAATAACAACTAGACACGACGGTCAGTCGTATGTCTACGTTTGAAAGCTA
>OY757546.1:16981952-16989452 GCA_963584105.1 Alviniconcha strummeri | reverse complement strand
GCCAAGACTGGACACACCATCACGGGCAGGATTCTTGACCTATATCTCTCTCCGTCAAGACTGGACACAATATTACGGGCAGGGTTTCTGATGGCCAAAGACTGGACAGGGGTTTTGATGGCCAGTGGCCAGGGACTGGACAGACAAGTACGGCCATGGTTTTTGGTGGCTTATAGTTCTGTCCGGGCAGAGTCCTACGGCCGGGCAGAGCTTTGTAAACTCATGACCTGTCCTGGGCCTGACACACTATCAGTCAGTTCGTTACAGACAAACTGTTACACCGTAAGGCGAATTTTGACCACTTCTCTTTCTGTCGACCTGTCCGCGATGGCCAATCAGTCAAAAAGACGGTAAAACCCGTGATTATATGGCACTCTGCTACTGCAAGGGAGGTAACAACGTTACGCACTGAGGGGATCGTGAAATAGCAGTTTATTCCCTTCAGACATGAGTCTTACACCATCCTTTGATTAAAAATAAATATGAGAGTGGGGGGGAGGGGGGGGGGGAGGGAGAATGGGGTGTGTTGTTTTGCATATTGCACCTACGCGGGCATCCCCCCCCCCCACACACACTCACACACACACACACACTCACACACACACACACACACACACACACACACACACACACACACACACACACACACACACACACACACACACACACACACACACATGAACAAACACACACACACACACACAAACAAACAAACAACACACACGAAAAAACAACAAACAACACACACACACACACACACACACACACACACACACACACACACACACACACACACACACAGACGAGGCAAACAACACACACAGACGAGGCAAACATACACACACACACACACACACACACACACACACACACACACACACACACACACACACACACACACACACACACACACACACAGAATACATTGGCCCTGGGGCATGCCAGCGTTCTGCAGTGTTAAACTCAAATCGATAAAACATTGCTCCCCGAGACTGAATGGCAACCCAAACACTAAATGCAACCGGAACGTCAATAAAAATCTGACTTGAATAGAAAACGATAATTTAACACAAAATAGAATTGGAAGTTTCCTAATCATTTTCAAACAGAAAGCACAAGCCAGTTCAAAGCTTCCGACCGAAGATATCAACTCTGGCATCCACTGCGTACATCCATTAGACCCAAATAGAAACCCACCAGGCCGTCAAGACAACCGCACGTTATAATTGATGCACGCCGTCCGCGGGAAATATACTACTCAAAAGAATTTAAGGGTCACCTTTATTTCATGCTCTGTGACATCCATCGGTCACGAGTGGCCATGGATAGAGCTGCGCCTTGAAATGTCACGATCAGCTGGCACTGGAGCAGCGCCAAACTCCAAGCACTGGTTTACGACATCCTTCTTTTGTTCATCTGACGCAAGCTGTAGCTTCGTAGGTGGAACTTGCTGGCTGTTGTTGCGTCTCATTCTTAGTTCATCTGACGTAAGCTGTAGCTTTGCAGGTGGAGCTTGTTCTGGCGTCTCGCTCTTTGTTCATCTGATGCAAGCTGCAGCTATATCTCTCTCCGCCATGACTGGACACACCATCACGGGCAGGATTCTTGATGACTTATATCTCTCTCCGCCAAGACTGGACACATCATTACGGTCAGGGTTCTTGATGACCTATATCTCTCTCCGCCAAGACTGGACACACCATCACGGGCAGGATTCTTGACCTATATCTCTCTCCGTCAAGACTGGACACAATATTACGGGCAGGGTTTCTGATGGCCAAAGACTGGACAGGGTTTGCATCAGATGAACAAAGAGCGAGACGGAGCTTGCTGGCATCCACTGCGTAGGTGGAGCTTGCTGGCTGTTGTTGCGTCTCATTCTTAGTTCATCTGACGTAAGCTGTAGCTTTGCAGGTGGAGCTTGCTAGCTGTTCTGGCGTCTCGTTCTTTGTTCATCTGACACAGGCTGTAGCTTTGCAGGTGGAGCTTGTTGGCCATTGTTGCGTCTCACTCTTTGTTCATCTGACACAGGCTGTAGCGTCTCTTCCCCTCTATGTAGGTTGCGATTTAGTTCCTGTCTCCAGCGGGAACGTTCCGCTTTGGTTTCTGTTTGTGAGAGTGTGTGAATTACGAAGTGGCCTTTAAATTCTTTTGAGTAGTATATTTTGCATGAGCATGGGCATTCTGAACATTGTCGAAAGCCGCTGATTTGAATCTAATTACTTCGTTACAGAAGACAATTGTTTTATCAGTATCTACCCAGATATTGTTGTTCTTCTAGCCAACTATTCACTGCTTCAGCGATTGTCTTCTGTCTGCTGTCCCATTGCATTTTTTCTTTCTTGCTTTCTTGCTTTTACTCTCCGCTTTTGTTGTGTTTTGTTTGTTTGTTGTTGGATTTTTCCCCGGGAGATCAGCTGAATACGACATACAGGGTGCTGAATGAACTACTATCACTGGAATACTTTTTTCTTTTCTTTTTTCTCCCCTTTTGTTCTTTTTCTAGCTTTTGACTCACTCACTCTTTCGGGAACGCACAATTAATCTTCACGGTGATGGCCATAGTGTGTTTCACGCATTCAAGTTACATGAACCATTCTGTCTCCTTGTCTGTCTCTGTCTCTGTCTGTCTGTCTGTCTCTGTCTGTCTGTCTGTCTGTCTGTCTGTCTGTCTCAAAACAAGTATATCCTTCTCTGGTGCTTTTCTATGCAACAACCTACCTCTGACAGTCATATCTTGTCAGTCACTCAGCTCCTTCAAGCGAAAGCTTTGTGCACACCTTGAAGCAGTTACATAGGACGCATTGTGACAGAATACTGCTAGGGAGGGAGAGACAGACAGTGAGGTTTTCGAATGATTGCCATTGCAATGACTGGTCATTTGAGACCTACTTTATACACCCATACAACTAGTCTTGTGAGAGTAACTTCTCTTATTCTTTTTTCCTCTCCCTTACTGTTCTTTATAAAATAAGCATTGACTGCTTCTGTTTTCTTTTCCAATACTAGTCATATGAATTGATCAGATGTTCTACTGCCTTATTTGCTGGTTGTATGCTCATAATGTATAACTGAATGATGTATGCATGTGTGCATCTGGCGCTGTGAAGACGCTATTTTGTGTGGAAATTCTCATGTATAACATTTCACTCACTCATTCACGCCTATATGTATATAAATCATGCCCTGAAATTTTATATTTACTCATCAACAGATTAACAAGGACTAGTTGTTAGACAGGTTTTTGACTGAACCTAAAGTGTTCTCTCTCTCTCTCTCTCTCTCTCTCTCTCTCTCTCTCTCTCTCTCTCTCTCTCTCTCTCTCTCTCTCTCTCTCTCTCTCTCTCTGTATGTGTGTTTGTTTCTAACATATGCATAGTAAAATGACAAGTAAAGAATGGAACGAGCCCTAAAGGTCTCTCTCTCTCTCTCTCTCTCTCTCTCTCTCTCTCTCTCTCTCTCTCTCTCTCTCTCTCTCTCTCTCTCTCTCTCCATCTCTCTCGTTTGAGGTTTTATTGTCTTCAGGTTACAAGCCCACAAGACAAGGGGTACAAAACATGATCAACTTTCCATCACGCACAGCGACATGTAAAAATCATGTAGTTCTTTCAAACGGGATAAGTAGTATGGATAATAAGGATGAATCATCTGCAAGCGCAAAATACAGTGCTTTGCCTGCAGAGATTTTCACATTTGATCCAAGTCACTTAACAGAATCGTTTACATGTACATAACTAATTATATGCACATATATGTATTCATGTCTTTCCCTTTTCATACATTACACACACTCACACAAACCCACACACACCCCCCCGCACGCACTCACTCACGCACGCACGCACGCACACACACACACATATGTACGCACGCAGGCACACACACACACACACACACACACACACACACACACACACACACACACACACACACACACACACACACACACACACACGCGCGAAGTGGAACCCACAAGAACCATACAAGAATCAAGTATCTGCATACTTTGTCTGCTAGGTTAAGTGTTAAATGTTTTCGACTTTATTTCTCCTAACTTTCATAGCTTCTGTAATGTATTTTGCCAGTGCTATGATCTTGGTCTCGAAAACCTCAAACGTCTCTCTCTCTCTCTAAAACGTTCGTACCATTCTTTAATTATCGTTTTATTAGGCATATGTTTTTACGTTTTGTTGTTGTTGTTGTTCTTGCTGCTGCTGCTGCTGCTGTTGTTGCTGTTGTTGTGTTTTTGTTGGCTTTTATCGATTTAACTCACCAGACCGTTGCTTCCGTTTGGCCCTTGTCTCTGAATGGTCTTCTTGCTCCATTCTTTCCATTGCGTAATTTATGCGATCGAAATATAAAACGTTCAAAAAAAAAAAAAAAAAAAAAAAAAAAAAAAAAAACCTTATCATTAGAAATCACGAAACACGCGCATATTTATTTCCCGTTATTGTTTTAGCGTTCCAAGCTGAAGGTTGTGTGGGTCACCAAGCAGACCTACGTGCAATTGTACACTGACAATGCATTACATGGGTGGATAGGATTGAGTGTGTGACGGTTTAAAACATTTTATTAAATTTTATTTACCTTAATTCATCTTGCATTCTGGTGAGACATACAGGAAGAGAGAGGGGGAAGGACAGAGAGGTAAGAGAGAGAGAGGTGTGCACACATGTATATAATTATATGCTATCTGGCAAGTGTGTCAATAAGTATTATCAAAAGTCTTAATACTTAATTATCAAGGCTGAGTAAAAACAAAAGAATCCTGAAAGGAGTGAGCTACTTATGAAAGGAGTGAGCTGTAGGGCATCCAATCGGCATGAAATTTGTTTGGTCTGCCATTTAACGTATAATAATATTTCTCCAGAACAGCTCTATTCTTCAAAAATCTAGTAAAACCATTTAGATGCAGGATGGTACCATGCATCTTGGAGATAAAAATGTTGTATTTAGCTATAAGGATACACAAATCCAGTATTCTGTCAGTGACCACATTCGCTTTATTGCCAAGAATAACAAGCTCTTTTGAAAATATTATATTAGTACAATGTGTAAAGCTGGTGTGAAGCCATCCCTGTACATCAAACCAGTAGTCTTGGATTTCTGGGCAATCCAAAACACATGCAAAAAGGTTTCTTCAGCATCTTTGCAGAAGACACAAACAGGTGAATCTACAAGCTGTCGCTGGAATAAGTAGCGGCCAGTGGGTAGCAAATTATATAACAATTTGTACTGGAACCATACGAGACATTTGTTTACCTGTAGTCCTGAAAATGTTATCGAAGACTGCCTTAGTATCAGTTTCAACAGCAAGGACTTTGCTCCATTTTTCTATGCACTTTGGTGTCTCACTAGTCTTTACAAGGCATGAATAAATATCTTTAACACTAGATTTGTACAAATATCTCCACACAAATGCACCACCAATAACAAAATTCTCTTTTACATCCAAACCCAATCTTCTTTGATAACATTTGACTGCAGTCAGTATCCCTTCATACAACAAAAAACAGTCCTGACATTGGGAAATTTTGCTTTGAATTCATTGTATGATTGGTATCCATGTGGACCAACAAGATGTCCCAGGGAAACAATGCCACAGTCCATCCAATTACATACGACCCTTTTTCCTCTCCATATATTAACATTATAATGTAGACATTCCGACACAAAATCATCAAAGGTTACTGGTGTACATTTGGCAGATATCTTTTTGTAGTGTTTGAATACATCAAACCAAAAAGGGTTTTTAACTCTTTGCATGATTTTGTTGGCAAATTCACCACCTCGCTGTTTTACATTCTGAATCAGTGGACACATTGCTTGTACGATTTTTGAAAGTTTTCCATAATCATGCAGAATACGTTTAAGCCAACTGATTTTCAATGCAGCCAGAAACGATTTCATATCAACCATTTTCAAACCACCAACTTCATATGCTTGACACACACCAGATCTTCTTATTTTATCATTTTTACCATTCCAAAGAAAATTATACAAAAGCTTATTCCATTCCTTCAAAAAACTCTCTTCGGGATCTGGGAGGTTTATCAGGAGGTGGGTTATTTTGGAAACAACTAGGGATTTCATTACAGTTATTCTCCCAAAGGGGTAAGATTTCTTCTAGACCAGGCATTTAGCACTTTCTTCATTTCGTTTAGTTTGTTTTCAAAATTGATTGTAACTGTTTCAAGTACATCTGTGGAGAATACAACACCTAGAACCGTGAATGTTACAGGGTTCCAATCAACGTTAATTTCTGGCATAAATCTCAATTTTGAGTTTCTTTGTGATCCTATCCATACAGCCTTAGTTTTATCGACATTAATGTTTAGACCAGTCATTGAAGCAAACTGCTGTAAGACACACATACATGAGCAAAAGGATTCTCTTGTACACACACACACACACACACACACACACACACACACACACACACACATACATACACACACGCACGCACGTACAGAAGAAAGGCAATATGGCCAAACTGGCCAGAGAACCTGTCAGGGATTATCAATCTCTGCCTCAGTGGTGAAACTGATCTGGAGAACGATAGCCAATTGGCGGGATCGGCGCTGGCTGAGTGACGCTTTGCCTGCTCTCCTGAAGCAAGGGTGGTGTCGCTTTCCAGCAAACGACGCGCTAAAAGAGAACGTAGACGACACCTCAGCCACTGGGTCAGATTCGAAGCACCGTAGAATTCCTATCAACTGTACGGCTAAAAGGCGGCTGAAATGCCCTACAATTACCTCAGTATGTGTGTGTGGGGGAGGGGAGTGGGGGGGGGGAGAGTGTGTCTGTGCGTGCGTGTGTATACGTACAACCATACGTCCCTGTGTGTGTGTGTGTGTGTGTGTGTGTGTGTGTGTGTGTGTGTGTGTGTGTGTGTGTGTATCTGTGGAGGGGTGGAGTGGAGGGTGTGTGTATGTGTGTGTGTGTGTGTGCGCGCGCGCGTGTGTGTGCGTGCATGCGTGCGTGTGTGTGTGTGTATGTGTGTGTGCGTGTGTTCGTGTGTGCGTGTGTGCGTGTGTGCGTGTGTGTGTGTGTGTGTGTGTGTGTATACGTGTGTGCGTGTGTGTGTGTGGATAGGTGTGAATGTGGACGTGTGGGTAAGTGTGAGTGTGGGTGTGTGGGTGGGTGGGTGTGCGTGCATGCGTGCCTATGTCCCAAAACAGGTCACACTTTTGATTCGTGGGGTCAGTAACGAGCAGTGGTGACTACTAAATACCTACGTTATCCCCTAACAATTGCTTTGTAAGGACACGTACTAAGATATCTTGAAATAAATAGACCAATAAATCGTGTTTTTAGTTCGCTTGAGAGTAAGAGTCCCAACGGTTACTTACGAGATAGGCATCAGGCTGTATAAGGGACAGAGCCAGATGGAGTCCCGAGGTTACTTAGTGAGAGCCAGAGTACCCAGGTTACTTAATGAGAGCCAGAGTCCCCAGGTTACTTAGTGAGAGCCAGAGTCCCCAGTTACTTAATGAGAGC
>OY757546.1:16969344-16981752 GCA_963584105.1 Alviniconcha strummeri | reverse complement strand
ACACAAATGCACCACCAATAACAAAATTCTCTTTTACATCCAAACCCAATCTTCTTTGATAACATTTGACTGCAGTCAGTATCCCTTCATACAACAAAAAACAGTCCTGACATTGGGAAATTTTGCTTTGAATTCATTGTATGATTGGTATCCATGTGGACCAACAAGATGTCCCAGGGAAACAATGCCACAGTCCATCCAATTACATACGACCCTTTTTCCTCTCCATATATTAACATTATAATGTAGACATTCCGACACAAAATCATCAAAGGTTACTGGTGTACATTTGGCAGATATCTTTTTGTAGTGTTTGAATACATCAAACCAAAAAGGGTTTTTAACTCTTTGCATGATTTTGTTGGCAAATTCACCACCTCGCTGTTTTACATTCTGAATCAGTGGACACATTGCTTGTACGATTTTTGAAAGTTTTCCATAATCATGCAGAATACGTTTAAGCCAACTGATTTTCAATGCAGCCAGAAACGATTTCATATCAACCATTTTCAAACCACCAACTTCATATGCTTGACACACACCAGATCTTCTTATTTTATCATTTTTACCATTCCAAAGAAAATTATACAAAAGCTTATTCCATTCCTTCAAAAAACTCTCTTCGGGATCTGGGAGGTTTATCAGGAGGTGGGTTATTTTGGAAACAACTAGGGATTTCATTACAGTTATTCTCCCAAAGGGGGTAAGATTTCTTCTAGACCAGGCATTTAGCACTTTCTTCATTTCGTTTAGTTTGTTTTCAAATTGATTGTAACTGTTTCAAGTACATCTGTGGAGAATACAACACCTAGAACCGTGAATGTTACAGGGTTCCAATCAACGTTAATTTCTGGCATAAATCTCAATTTTGAGTTTCTTTGTGATCCTATCCATACAGCCTTAGTTTTATCGACATTAATGTTTAGACCAGTCATTGAAGCAAACTGCTGTAAGACACACATACATGAGCAAAAGGATTCTCTTGTACACACACACACACACACACACACACACACACACACACACACACACACACACACACACACACACACACACACACACATACACACACACATACACACACACACATACACACACACACACACACACACACACACACACACACACACACACACACACACACACACGCACGCACACACACACAGAAATACACACCACACACACACACACACACACACACACACACACACACACACACACGCACGCACACACACACGTGTACGCGCGCGCACACACACATACACACACACACGCATGCACACACGCACACACACACACACAGACATACACACACACACATACACACACACACACACACACACACACACACACACACACACACCCGCATACACACACACACACACACACAACACACACACATACATACACACACGCACGCACGTACAGAAGAAAGGCAATATGGCCAAACTGGCCAGAGAACCTGTCAGGGATTATCAATCTCTGCCTCAGTGGTGAAACTGATCTGGAGAACGATAGCCAATTGGCGGGATCGGCGCTGGCTGAGTGACGCTTTGCCTGCTCTCCTGAAGCAAGGGTGGTGTCGCTTTCCAGCAAACGACGCGCTAAAAGAGAACGTAGACGACACCTCAGCCACTGGGTCAGATTCGAAGCACCGTAGAATTCCTATCAACTGTACGGCTAAAAGGGCGGCTGAAATGCCCTACAATTACCTCAGTATGTGTGTGTGGGGGAGGGGAGTGGGGGGGGGGAGAGTGTGTCTGTGCGTGCGTGTGTATACGTACAACCATACGTCCCTGTGTGTGTGTGTGTGTGTGTGTGTGTGTGTGTGTGTGTGTGTGTGTGTGTGTGTGTGTGTGTATCTGTGGAGGGGTGGAGTGGAGGGTGTGTGTATGTGTGTGTGTGTGTGTGCGCGCGCGCGTGTGTGTGCGTGCATGCGTGCGTGTGTGTGTGTGTGTATGTGTGTGTGCGTGTGTTCGTGTGTGCGTGTGTGCGTGTGTGCGTGTGTGTGTGTGTGTGTGTGTGTGTATACGTGTGTGCGTGTGTGTGTGTGGATAGGTGTGAATGTGGACGTGTGGGTAAGTGTGAGTGTGGGTGTGTGGGTGGGTGGGTGTGCGTGCATGCGTGCCTATGTCCCAAAACAGGTCACACTTTTGATTCGTGGGGTCAGTAACGAGCAGTGGTGACTACTAAATACCTACGTTATCCCCTAACAATTGCTTTGTAAGGACACGTACTAAGATATCTTGAAATAAATAGACCAATAAATCGTGTTTTTAGTTCGCTTGAGAGTAAGAGTCCCAACGGTTACTTACGAGATAGGCATCAGGCTGTATAAGGGACAGAGCCAGATGGAGTCCCGAGGTTACTTAGTGAGAGCCAGAGTACCCAGGTTACTTAATGAGAGCCAGAGTCCCCAGGTTACTTAGTGAGAGCCAGAGTCCCCAGGTTACTTAATGAGAGCCAGAGTCCCCAGGTTACTAAATGAGAGCTAGAGTCCCCAGCTTACTTAATGAGAGCCAGTCCCCAGGTAACGTAATGAGAGCCAGTCCCCAGGTTACTTAATGAGAGCCAGAGTCCCCAGGTTACTTATGAGCCAGGCATCAGGCTGCATCAGGGACAGAGTCAGATGGAGTCCCCAGGTTACCCAAGGAGAGCCAGAGTCCCCATATTATTCAATGAAAGCCAAAGACCCCGGGTTACTCAAGGGAAACCAGAGTCCCCAGGTTACTTAATGAGAGCCAGAGTCCCCAGGTTACTTAATGAGAGGCAGAGTCCCCGGGTTACATAGTGAGAGCCAGAGTCCCCAGGTTACTTAATGAGAGCCAGAGTCTCCGGGCTACGTAATGAGAGCCAGAGTCCCCAGGTTACTCAATGAGAGCCAGAGTCCCCTGGTTACGTAGTGAGAGCCAGAGTCCCCAGGTTACTCGATGAGAGCCATAGTCCGCAGGTTACGTAATGAGAACCAGAGTCCCCGGGTTACTCAAGGAGAGCCAGAGTCCCAGGTTACTTGATGAGAGCCAGAGTCCCCATATTACTCAATAAGAGCCAGAGTCCCCGGGTTACTCAAGGGCAGCCAGAGTCCCCAGGTTACTTAATGAGAGCCAGAGTCCCCAGGTTACTCAAGGGGAGCCAGAGTCCCCAGGTTAATTAATGAGAGCCAGAGTCCCCGGGTTATTTAATGAGAGCCAGAATCCCCGGATTTCTTAATGACAGCCAGAATCCCCATGTTACTTAATGAGAGCCAGATTCCCCGGGTTACTTAGTGAGAGCCAGAGTCCCCAGGTTACTTAGTGAGAGCCAGAGTCCCCGGGGTACGTAATGAGAGCCAGAGTCCCCAGGTTACTCAATGAGAGCTAGAGTCTCCGGGTTACTCAAGGGAGCCATAATCCCCATATTACACAATGAGAGCCATAGTCTCCAAGTTACGTAATGAGAGCCAGAGTCCCCAGGCTACTTAATAAGAACCAAAGTCCCCAGGTTACTTAATGAAAGCTTTAGACCCCAGGTTAATTAATGAGAACCAGTCCCCAGGTTACTTAATGAGAGCCAGTCCCCAGGTTACTTAATGAGAGCCAGAGTCCCCAGGTTACTTAATGAGGGCCAGAGTCCCCAGGTTAATTAATGAGAGCCAGTCCCCAGGTTACTTAATGAGAGCCAGAGTCCCCAGGTTACTTAATGAGAGCCAGAATCCCCAGGTTACTTAAAGAGAGCCCGAGTCCTCAGGTTACTTAATGAGAGCCAGAGTCCCCAGGTTACTTAATGAGAGCCAGAGTACCCAAGTTACTTAATGAGAGCCGGTCCCCAGGTTACTTAATGAGAGCCAGAGTCCCCAGGTTACTTAATGAGATCCAGAGTCCCCAGGTTACTTACGAGCCATACGCCAAGCCAGTCCCCAGGTTACTTAATGAGAGCCAGAGTCCCCAGGTTCGTCCCTAGCTGCTCAAGTGGCTCAGTACCCAGGTTACTTGAGAGCCAGAGTCCCCAGACTACTTACTAGCCAGACGCTAGGTTGCTTGATGTACCAAATCTCCAAGTTAATTACGAGCTGAACACCAGGCTGCTTATTGGCCAGAATCCCTGAGTTACTTGACAAAGTCCCTGGTGTACTCATGAACCAGTCTCCTGGCTGTTTTAGTTACACAATAAAATGCAGACATTGTTCAAAGTACATAAGCTCTCTCTCTCTCTCTCTCTCTCTCTCTCTCTCTCTCTCTCTCTCTCTCTCTCTCTCTCTCTCTCTCTCTCTCTCTCTCTCTCTCTCTCTCTCTCTCTCTTAGCCAGCTTCTTATTGACATCTTCCAAACACAACAGTCACTTGTGTTTGAAATAGTCTTCTACTTGGCGGCTTGGCGCACAAGAGCAAAGACAACAAGGAACAAGACAACAGATAAAAAACGAGAAACAGCAGCGTTTGTTCCCTTCCAGCAGAGTGCAGCGAGTTGCAGTCGCCTCCTGCAGAGTTTCCAGAAAGTCTGGTAGCTGCAGCAGACGGCCCTGCGCCGGCGACAGGCCACATCAGTGTTTGTCGAGTTGTCGCTGTGGTAGGCGTGGACTGGTGAAGTGAAGTTAAAGGATCACAGTAAGAGAAGGAAAAGCCTTGGCTAACTTTAGGATATGAAAATTAAGTAGTGCTAGTGGCTACAAAAAACGCTTCGGGAGTTTGTAGTGATGATGATGATGCTGATGATGATGATTGCTTTTATATAGCGCTATTCTCCGCTCTCGAGCAGAATCACAGCGCAACATGAGTGACAAGATTCTTTTAGCGCGTTTTTGAATATAGATACTGACCAGATGACGTTCGCGCCTTTTTTTTCCTTCTTTTTAAGGGGGGGGGGGGGAGGAGAAGAGAGAAAAGACAGAAAGAAGCAAAAAAGAGATAAACAATCATCTGAAACAAGAATGACTGCTAGCGTTCTAAGTTTGCTGTTTAAGTGTTATTTTGTAGCTTGATAAAGGGCATTACCCCGAAAATTCGCTCTCTTTTTTTCTTTTTCTTTTTTTCCTAATGAATATATAGCGTTCTTTTGAGCCTTTTATGTGTTTGAAACAAACGATCAAAGACAAGAAGTCCGACAAAGACAGCCAAAACAGGAGGTAACTGACTATAATGACCAATATGACGATACACTAATTGAAAATTCTGCGACTGGAGTTTGTAGATGCTGAGTAGAGGACGTATCTTGTTTTCATCATAATTACGGTAACCTTTTTCCAAAAAAAAAATCTTCCCCTTTTATAAAGCAATAAGAACAAAACATGAGGTAACTGGCTAAACAATCAGGCAAAACAGTGACTGACTAAACTTAATTATGCGTTTCAAATGTTTGTTGGTACTGACTAGATGACCACACATGCCATCATCCTCACAGATTCAGTGAGCTTGCTACAAAAAGTGAAAAGTGGAATTGAAAGCGCAGACTGGAATGTGTCGATGGTCGACATCCACCTTCGAAAACTCCTCTGTGTGTACTGCCCTGGACATGCCGGAGTGAAGGGAGCAGACACATTGGTAGGCAAAGCAACCCTCACAAGTGGCTTGCTTCTCAGAAGATCTGAAATGTTGAGAAGCTTGAGACACTACCTGCGGGCACAAAGCGAAGGACATCACGCCATTGATCGCCTGGCGGAGAGAGGCGTTGAAAGATGAAGTGGTAGACGATCTTCCTTGAAAGGACGAGAGAGGGCCGTCGTCAGAACATTGGAACCGTTTCAAAGGCAACGTTGGGGAAACTTCTGAGAGACGGGGTGGAGCGCATATGGGCTTTTCCGAGCGCATAAATACCATCTTGAACTGAGCTGACGTACATACCTCCGTTAAAATAAAATAAAATAAAATAAAATATAAAAAAAGTGACAGTGACAGGACACAAAATCGTTAGCTTACAGACATGACTACGGGTATAAACACTGACTAACGGAAAAGTCATCGTTTTGGCTGTTGTACGTTAGGTACTGTTTTTTTTAATGCTGTGTCTTGTATTGATAAAGCAAACCGACAAGAACAGGTTATTCAGGTTACACCATTATCTACGCTGGGCTTCTGTTCGAAGTGGTGCTCATACTTTATTATTTATACTAGCCTCTCCACCCTCCACCAACCTCTCTCTCTCTCTCTCTCTCTCTCTCTCTCTCTCTCTCTCTCTCTCTCTCTCTCTCTCTCTCTCTCTCCCATTTTAGCGAGTTACGGAAATGTGCTTGATGGATCAATTCACAAGGCCACTTGTCTTACTGGTTTTCCCATTTCTTGGCTACGCAGTCTAATGTTCCTGACCTGTTTAGGATTTCCAGCGTTTTGTTTGGTTTTAGCCTGAGCTTATTGATCTGACGAGAATACCGAGAGAGGACAGGAGAGGAGTTTTAAATGTGTATTGACTTTAATTGTGACGGTCTTAGTTCGTCCTTGGGTGACCGCAGACAGAATGTTAACATGCAGTTATTAGCCAGGTACCAGCTAACCACCAGGGTCCAAACACATTAAAGATTCAAAAGAACGCTTATTCATTATGATATAGACAACACGAAGCACATTTTCAGGGAAATCTCCTTCAGTAGGCCACAAAACGGCACTTAACAATGAAACGGTTAAAAACAATGAAAAATAATATGAGAGGTGAAAAGTAACTTATCTTGTTGTTGTTGTTGTTGTGTTGAGTGCTTGGCGGAAGAATCTTTTATATGTTCGGATCTTATTTTAGAACGCTAGCACCATTCTTGTTTCAGATATTAAAAAAATACCATCAGGGAATAAATTCCCAGAAGTCAGTGGTCAGTGGGTTAGTTGGTTTGCTCTTGATTCCAACGCCCCCCCCCCCCCCACCCCCACCCTTCCTCCCCAATGCACATGGCCCTCGCTGGACAATCGATTCACACACTTTAAAATTCCTCTACACCAGCTCAAAACACAAGTCACTGAATTACCTGTTTGTCTAATTCACTGTCACAACATTAAAAACCAAGCAGCTATTTGAGGATGTACCTCTGGTGCAGTTATGCACGTTGTATTTACACGCATGCCAGGTGAGAGTTACTGTAGGCGACTCAGGTCTTTGTTGTTTACTTGTGTTACGTATTTCGAGCGCTAATTAACTCCCTTGTGTGTTAATTCAGCCAGCTATCTAGCATTCTGTCAATGTACAATAACAGATGTTTCGGTACCTGTTTATATCCCGTATAGGCACTCACCACGGGAACCTACCCAGTAAACATGCCGGATCCGAATCACTTCCGGTCCGGATCGGCTGGGAAGCATTGGCCAGAAGCGAGCTGGGTGATTCTTGCACATTGGCTTGCTTTCGGACCGAATCCGTTTGACCCAAAACTGGCACAATCAGCCAGAACTAAATCGGACCCGGGCTGGTTTGGCACAATATTATCCGGGACTTCTGTGAAAGAAGGAAACCGAGTCTGAAAGCGGTAAACTGGTAGCTGGCCGATTGCGTTCTGCCAGAAACAGGGCCCGATGATTCCTGCACACCGGCTTGATTCCTGACGAGATGTATTTGACCAAATCCACCTCAGACCATCCAGATCGGATCAGGGTCGGTTTTGCGCAATATGATCCATGACTTCTTTGGAAAAACGGAACGGAAACAGATGTGGGAAGTCGGATCCGGCATATACTATCCGGACCATTTCTGGCTGCACGCTGGCCGTAATGGCCATTAGTAGCCGTAACCAAAACGCTTCCGGATCGGATCCGGCATGTTTACTGGGTGCTTTAATCACTCGTGACCTACTTTATTCCACGGGCTCACACGTACACGGAAAGCTGCGGTAACCCAAACTAACGCAGTTATAAATTAAGGGGAGGATTTGGAAGAAAAAAATAAGAAAAAAGGTGAATGGACCGGGAAGCTGGAAATTAAGACAAGTAAAAATTGCTGGCTTCTTCTCCTTCTTTTGCATAGTGTCCAACTGCAATAATACGAATTCCGAAGACTATGACACTGTTAGTGCATGCTGGGTTATTTTAATGTTGCCATAATCCACCGAACTCTGACATGGACAAAGGGCCTTTAACGTGCGTCTTTAACGGGGCGGGGATAGCTCAGTGATTAGAGCGCCGGACTCGTGATCGAAAGGTCGCGGGTTCGAATCCCCGCAGGAGCGGCGGGAGAATTTTCTTCTCCAGGGTCGCCTTTCTGTGCTGACTCTTATTTCGGTATCCGTTCCATCCCCGTGTTACCGCAATAGCACGTAAAAGACCCCGGTCATTTTGCCAAAAAGTGCAGGTGGCAGGTTACAGCTAAACACGCATACACCTTACGTATGTGGCTTTGAATGAAGTGACACGGTGCATGGTTGTATGGTGTACACAGAACGCGCCGAGATGGCAGCAGTTTCATGTGGCACCAGCCATGCCACCGCTGTATATATTCAAAAACGGGTGGATATTCAAAAACGCGCTATAAAATGCTAGTCACTCATGTAGAATCACATGCGAGCGCAGTGAGTCTGCTCGAGAGCGGAGAATAGCACTATATAAAAGCGATCAGTAATAATAATGTGATCTTTTTGCATGTGTATACTGACATACGGAGGACCTCGGTTTAGTCTCATCCGAAGGACTTTCGTAGAGTCTGGCTGTGGGCGAAGCATTCGCTTGGTTATAGTCTGACCCACTCCAGGCTTTAAAAGGGAGAACATTAGTTTTGACAGCTCTGGGTTCTTAACCGAGGCGGAGTTTAATTTCTGCGTCCTCAGTACCAAACTGCGGAAGGGCCAGAAGGAGTCTGTACATAACATTTCGCTGTCACCACCAAAATGAGTTGGCATAAATTAAAGTGGACAGCAATGTAGTAAAAATAATAATGACCCTCGACATAAATTAAAGTGGACAGCAATGTAGTAAAAATAATAATGACTCTCGGCATAAATTAAAGTGGACAGCAATGTAGTTATAATAATAATGACTATCTTAAAACGCTTCCTCTCCGAAGCAGCCCAAAGAGCCGTAGGGCTGGAAGCTAACCGAATCCTGCTGCCAATGGTCGCTGTTTACTGTGTGACAACCAAACAGCGTTGCCACCACTTTCGTGGCTATTCAAAATCACGTAGTGTAAATCTACAGTCAGCCATTCAGAGTCGCATAATTATGCCTAGAGCACGGTGGGCCTGCTCGGAAGCAGAGAATAAATAGCGCTGCATAATAGCGATCAATCAATCAATCAATCAATCAATCAATCAATCAATCAATCAATCAGTCAATAAATAGCGCTACATAATAACGACCAATCAATCACTCACTCACTCAATCAATCAATCAGTCCCTGCCATGCTTCTTATATTAACTGACAGGAGTACGTTTGCCCTTCTGCAATCATAATAACGACACGTTCAGCATTGTTTAACGTGCAGGTGAATGAACTCTTACCTAAAAGCGGAGCTGATGGAAGGGGGGGGGGGGGGGAGCTGGGGTTGGGGGGGGGGAGAGAAAAACCCGAGTACCCAGAAGAAGAAAAAAATCCCCGACAGCCAGCCTGAAAATCGATATTATATAATTATTCACAAGGATCGAACCTTCTCTCTCTAGCATTGGTAATAAGGCTGCTTGGCCATGCACAGCTCTCCTACTCAAAGCAACTGAGTTACTGGCCGCCGCAATAAAAATTAGATGTCGGTCCTTTGTGACGTGTGGCTGATTGTGGAGGGCTAAATTATCCACGGACTCCACGGATAATTTGTAATTATAAAGCATACAAATAGAAACCAACACAAAACAAGGAAGAAAAGGCGAACGAGCAAAAGAGACATGGCGAAAGCCAACAACGAAACACGAAACGGCTGTCGTTCCATTCATTTCATTAAATATTTACAACTTGAACACACTACCGTCTCAGCTAGCAACACTGGCATTTTAATACGAAATGAGCGTAAGCCTTTCGCAACTTCAAAATAAAAACAATGAGACAAAAAAGATGAACAGAAAACGACTGATGTTCGAACTCAAAAGACTGGCAGTTCATTCCGCAAACTTTCTCACTTCGATGCAGTTCAGGAACTCGAAAGATTGCCATTTCAGTGAAGACCTTTGATATTTCTTCTGGAAGTATGATCTGAATCAAATAGGACATAAAACATTTTATTTATTTTATTAATTCAGCGCTGGGGAATGTGATGCTGTGACGGTCCCTTCGTGTTGAGCAACATCAGACATTTTTCCGGCAGACAGAATCCAAGACACTACACCATCGACCATCTGGATGATCGAGTAAAGGGACAGCAGCAAAGACAGCTAATTAGCAGTCAAGTCTATCAATTGTTACTGTTTAGAGTACAACTGACTGTAAATCACAGAACCGAGACAGCCACATCGAAAAGGCGAGACAGTTCAGAGGCAATTAACTGTCATGCAGTCAAACAACTAGTGAAACTGTGCATCGTCCGAAAGTGGAACCTTGGGGAAACTTCTGAAAGGCAATCGTGCGCATGGGCGCATGTGGACTTTCCCGGGCGCTTAGATGCTATTGTGAGGTGCACTGAAGTGACCTGAACTTGACGGATCGTTGCTGCGTTGAACAAAGAGATGACTACATGCGGTAGGATGGTGGGCGTGGGGCTTTTCTGCACCCTTATGCTTCCTCCGCTGTGTGGTAAGTAGAACCTAATAATTAATCCTGGACTGGGGACTGTGTGGTAAATAGAGCGTAACAGTTAATCCTGGACTGGGTACTGGGTGGTAAATAGAGCGTAACAATTAATCTTAGTCCGGGGACTGTGTGGTAAATAGAGCGTAACAATTAATCCTGGTCCGGAGACTGTGTGGTAAATAGAGCGTAACAATTAATTTTCACATAAGTGATATTAGACTGATCTTACAGTTATCAAGGTAACAATATAACAGTCCTCAAGAAATAGAGAGAGAAGAAGAAGAATTGTTACTGTTATCATCATCATCATCATCATTATTTTCATTTAAAGGTAGGAATCGAAAGTCGAAATGTCATGCTTTCTAACCAATCAGTACTGAACAACAAGGCAGTTAGTTCGATAGCTTACTTAGTTATCCAATCAATACTTCACAATATGCAACATAATTACGATTATGTGCACATAACTACTAATTTAGTTTTTTGACTAACAGTTAACGGCGTACTTGCTTGAAAAGCGATATTAGTAATTATCTTAACACAATTAGTAATGATGTGCACATAATAGAAATTGCGTGCTTTTTGTGCTGCTTCCAACGGCTTACTTGCGTCAAAAGGAAATAATTACTATTATGCCGAAACCATAGACCTATATACCTATACCTATATGGGTATATAGGTCCATGGCTGGAACGGCGTAAGTGCGCATGTACGGGCTTGTCAGCACTTCCTTTTTTCTTTGTAGCAATGCTGGTTGCCGACGGCATCGAGCATTTTTTTATTATTTATTTTTTAACGCTTGTAAATTTTGCTATTGAATTCAGTCCACAGGAAAATCCAGGATGACCCCGAGGGGAACTTTAGGGGTGAGTTTCAGTGAACAAAATCAGTTGGAGAGCTTCTCCGGCTCCTGGAAGGTTCTGTCAATGCAGCTCATCGAGGCGTGGAAAATCATTCGCTCGAAATCAGACCGTCCTCCGACTGACGGTGCAAGCGTTGTCAGTGACAATTAGTAATTGGGTGCTGTTGACCCTAGTAAGCCAATGGGCGAAGCGCAAAAAGGTTATTTCAACACAGTTACTAATTATCTGAACTTAACTACTAAGTATCTCTACATATGAGTAAATATGTCTTTTTGACGCTTGGTTCCAACAGCTTTAATGCATCAGAAGCACAAAATTACTATGCGCACATAACGGTAACTAGGAGCCTTTCGTACGGCTTACTTGCGTCATTACATAATTATAATTATTGCAGCATTACAATTATATGGAGACAAAATGAGGCACATGATTGTAATTATATACACGTAATTGTTATTATGTACACATGATTGTCATTATGTGCACATAATTAGTAATTTTGTCTTTTGACACTAATAAGCCGCTATAATAAAAAGTGCCCCTTCAGTGGCGTAAGCAATTCTGGCAGAGTTTGGAGGAAGGTGCCGGAAAGCGAGGCGTGGAGTGATCGATCCACCCAGCTCTCTACCATTCTTTAACCCCTTCACTGCAATGCTTGCCGCGCCGTTACTCTGAAAACGACCAATAAAAGGGCTAAATTTTAAATCATTAAGGCCTTTTCCCCCCTTTGCATGAGCAAATGAAAGGATTTCTATCAAAATGCACAGTATCGAATGTAGATTTGTAATAGGACCATCAAATATACTGTTCGCAGGCGTATATGTGTGCACCTTTCAGCCAGGAACCTTTACAGGCTGGAGCAGCGAAGTGGTTAATTCTTTTCTCGAGGCGCTGCAATGGAGCGAATCAGTCTGTCATCATACTGCCATCACCTACCGGTCGCCATGCAC
>OY757546.1:16959112-16964144 GCA_963584105.1 Alviniconcha strummeri | reverse complement strand
AACGAATTGAGAGAATTGAAAACACATGCGACATTAAAGTTGGCTACGGTCTCCTTTGTTTTTACCGCAGAAACTACAACCGAAGAGCTTACATCAAACGCTTGGGCAGTGACGACTACAATAGTAGAGTTGTCAGTGGAAGCAATAACGCCTTCCGCAACAAATGAATCGTCCACAGCAACTGCGCTATCTGTGGCAACGACCCCTTCAACCACGGCAGCTGCATCATCGACTACAACAACAATAGCGCTATCGGTGGCAGCAACGACCCCTTCAACCACGGCAGTTCATTCATCCACACCAACAGTAGCGCTATCTCTGCCAGCAACGACCCCTTCAACCACGGCAGCTGCATCATCGACTACAACAACAATAGCGCTATCGGTGGCAGCAACGACCCCTTCAACGACACCTTCAACAACGGCAAATGCATCATCGACGACAACAATAATAGCGCCATCTGTGTCAAATACTACACAACCTTCAGCAACGACAAATGCATCATCATCATCTTCGTCATCATCATCGTCGTCGTCGTCGTCGTCAAAGACTTCAACGACAACAGCTACAATAATCTCAGCAAATGCAACAACGCCCACAACAACGATTGCTGTACCACCAATGACAGCAGGAACCTATATTACAACGACAACACCGGAAACAACACCGACTGCATCATCTACAACTGGCACAACGGCTCACCTTTCCGAGACTTCAACCAGGGACGTGATGGAAGCAACGACTGAAGGTATGAGAGTTTATTATTAGGCTACTATCGTTATTGCTAACATTTTGGTCATTTACTTACTAAGCTGGGCCTCGTGATAATTCAGGTCATTGTTCCTGCTGCAGCGTAACAACAGGACCCGGTCCTGTCAGTGCAGGTAGTACCTAGCTAACAAGTATCTTGCCGTTATCTGTAGTTTGATGTCAATCCACACGAGGGCAGGGTTCGCCTTCAGATAAGCGTCATGGCTGACTGTGCATTAAAAAACAGTTATCTGTCTATGAGGGCAGGTAAACACACACACACACACACACACACACACACACACACACACATACACACACACACACACACACACACACACACACACACCACACTCTCACATACACACACACACCACACACACACACACACACACACACACACACACACACACACACACACACACACACACATATACCCCATACACCACACTCTCTCTCTCACACACACACACCACACACACACACACACACACACACACACACACACACACACATACACACACACACACACACACACACACACACACACACACACACACCACACTCTCACATACACACACACACCACACACACACACACACACACACACACACACACACACACACACACACACACACACACACATATACCCCATACACCACACTCTCTCTCTCACACACACACACCACACACACACACACACACACACACACACACACACACACACACACACACACACACACACACACACACACATACCCCACACCACACTCTCTCTCAAACACACACACACACACACACACACACACACACACACACACACACACACAAGGCGGGGGTGGGGGGGTGGGGAGACAGGGTGGAGAGTTCAAGACGCCCATCTGAAGGGAGTAGGGCAGAAATATTTTACGCCTGCTATTTTTCAACTTAGTCACCCGCTCTACTCCACACACCTCTCCCAGCGTGGCTGCAGTGTCGCAGATCGCAGCCTGGAAGAAGGCTGATTTATTGATTACTGCTGGAGCTTTACTGCCATTGGCGGGAGCTGACGTAAGTATCATTTTTGTCGCGACAAACGTTTTGTCACGACAGGCATATTTTTGTCGCGACAAATATAAACATAATTTGTCGCAACAAAACATTTGTCGCGACAAGCTTACTTTTGTCGCGACAAACACGTCTTTTGTCGCCACAAAGTATGCTTGTCGCGCCAAAAATATACTTGTGGCAGCTCCTGCCAATGATATTTTACGTCGTCAGAAACCACATGCAGTCTATCACGGAAAGAGGGGAGGGGGTGTGGGGTGTGTGGGGTGTCATGTACCAATGAACGGCTCATCCCAAGCACTCCGACCCGCAAAAACAGGAGAGACCGTCAGCCACAGCCAGAAATGCAATAAATGTTAAGGAGGTGGGGACCCCACAACTCGTGTACTCCGCAACTTGCTCTTTCAGCGGTTGTGCGGAGCACAGTCACAAAGACAGCGCCCGGAGAACCGGCCGTTAAAACCGGAAGCAAAGGACTGTCTACCTCACTACTGGTAGAGTCCAGCTCCACCTACCTTCCTGTTCAGATGATTAATGCAAACCTAAACCCGCTATGAAATTGCAACACCCGCAATACACCTTCTTTACTAATATATATAATCGGTTGATCAAAGCATTTTCTTCTTCTTTATTGTCCCCCCTCCCCCCTCTGGGTGGGGACCCGGTTTATCTTCTTAGCTAGAATTAACAAATAACACAAGACAAACAAAGAAAACGGAGAATTTGTGTCTTTTCTCAATCCCAGAACTGGCACCACAAACTGACCCGAATCCGTCAACCGTAACCGGAACTGCAACCGGAACCGGAAGTCTCGGGTCACTGCACTGCACGTGCGGCTGCCGCCAGCGACCCCGGTCCGCCACGCTGAACTTGACCCAGCAGGAAGTGGAGATGATGACGCAGCAGCTCCAAAACGAGCTGATCCTGGACAGGAGCGCCCTGTCCTCCACACGCCGACAGAAGGAGAGCGCCCCTGACCATCGGCCCTCCGCTCAAGCCACTGGAGCGCTGGGCATCACCTTCATCGTCATCGTCCTCTGTCTCGTTGTGCTGCCCGACGTCGCCGCCATCCTTCGGGCGCTTTTCTTGAGAGGGCGCTGTGGAGGGAAGGGGGGCGGGACGAATGAAGGGCTGGGGGGAAGGGGCTGACTGGTTGATTGATTCAACGTTATCGCAACTTTGGTTTTTACTGTCAATGTCTCGATTAGCGGTAGTGAGTACTACCGTGGTAAGTGTATAACCCCTTCATTGCCCCAGCGTGTAAAATTTCCGGGCTGAATGATGCACGGACTCGCCTGCAAACAGTATATGTTTCGGTCCTGTAACGCATCTGCTTTCAATACTATGCATTTTTTTTTTTTATTACAATACGTTCACATGCGAATGCGAAAAAGAAAACAAAAAGGTTTAAAGGTTTCAGATTTCGCTCTTTTTGTTTTCAAGTGACATTATGGCAGTGAAGGAATTAAACAAAGGTAGATATGATTATGAGTGTTTGCTGTTAATAATAATAATTCTTGTAAAGTGCTGTTTTCTAACCAGAGTTAAACTCACTGCACTCACCGTAATACACTTACCACGAAAATTTCGCACATGTTTTGTATTGTCTTTTTTAAATTGTCGTTCTTTTTAACCGTTTATGTCTTTGGATCTGATTGAACTTTATTTTGCAACGGTGAAAATGTTAGCACGATTAAATTTAAATTCTAAACGGTGACTATTAACCTTTATATCTCAACGGTGAAGATATTAGCACAAAGGCCCACTGGCCTGTATCTGATGTTGCTACAGTACTGCTACTAATCGAGACATTGACTAGAGACAAAGTCTGATAAAGGGAGCGGAGCATCATTGAACACAACAACAGGGACCGGAGGGAATTGAGACTGACGGACTGACGTGACGGACTGACGTGTCGGACTGACGTGACGGACTGACCTGACGGACTAATCTGACGGATCGACCTGACGTGATGGACTGACGTGACGGACTGACCTAACGGACTGACCTAACGGACTGACCTGACTGACCTGACGGACTAATATGACGGACCGACCTGGCGTGACGGACTAATCTGACGTCCGACCTGACTTGACGGACTGACGTGACGGACGGACCTGACCTGACGGACTGACGTGACGGACTGACGTGACTGACTGACGTGACGGACTAATCTGACTGACTGACCTGACGTGACGGACTGACCTAACCTGACGGACTGACCTAAACTGACGGACTGACGTGACGGACTAATCTGACGGACTGACCTGACGTGACGGACTGACCTAACCTGACGGACTGACACGAAAACTTTAACACTCAAGGATAAGGTTCATTTGGACCTAACAGCCAGTCCTTGCTACACTACAAACACAAATAAGCACGACTAAACTATAAACACACACATATAAGCACGAATAAACGATTGATTAGTGCAGCTGCACAAAGTTCTTACATATATGCAAAAACATCGGAATTAAATTTACTTCATGGACACACATGTATACAACACTCATTTTAGGCAAAAATGTGACTCAAACAAGTCAGTCCAATATTTATGCATATCACGTTTGAAACAAGGAAGAGAAATACATGATTTTATATTTTAAGGCAAAGATTTCCAGAGGGACGCTCCAGCGAAGAATATGCTGTTTTTAACAAGTCAAGCCTTGGCCTTGGCACGTCGAGGTTATTCCTGGAGTTAGTTTAGTGAGACCGGTGACTTATAACGAGTTGTGCTACTTACTTTGGGAAATTATGATTATGAACTTTATGCATAAATGTTCTTTTATTGTAAGTGAGCTGTTGCGGCAGGTTTAAAATTCCAAGTGCACTTAGTTCTTGCTCTGTAGATAGGGAAGGCCTAACTTAAGTGTCCTTCGACGCAGAGAGTTTATTTAATTTTTAATGTACTTCGCTACAATCATGCTACAATTTCGACGCATAGTCGATGTGAGGTTTATGTGACCATTGTGGAAGAGCTTTCTGGTATCGATGTTGATGATGTGTTGCAGTTGAGAACGAAGAAACAGTTGTTGTTTTTTGACACGATCTTGCATAATTATGTGGTCGATCTGGGCTTGCCATCGACACTTGTTGTCGCCCATGAGACCTAGTAGGTGATTTTCAGTTATATTTTCTATATTTTGACCATCCACTGACAGTCTCAACGACAAGTCTGAGAGCTGGTGCTTTTGTCTTGTGGTAATTACCATTTTCTTTGTTTTTGCAGCGT
>OY757546.1:16946612-16954112 GCA_963584105.1 Alviniconcha strummeri | reverse complement strand
AGGTCTATAACAAGTGGAGTGCCTCAAGGGTCGATCCTAGGCCCACTTCTGTTTTGCATCTTTATTAATGACTTGCCCCTGTGTCTTACACGTGCGTCAGTCCAATGTGATTTATTTGCTGATGATGGTACCCTTAATACAGCTAATGACAACATAGCTAATATACGTAGGGATTTACAACAAAGTCTATATGATGTCTCTGGATGGTGTTGTAGAAATCGGATGGCAGTGAATCCGACGAAAACAAAATGCATGTTGATGGCGACGAGACAAAAACACCAGAAAAAACAGCTCCCTTTAAATCTAAAGTTCGAGACCACGCCAATAGAGCAAGTTTCAAAACATCGCCTACTTGGAGTGACTGTAGACGAACAGCTAAAGTGGCAAGCACATATTAACATGTGCAAAACCGTTTCTAGAAATATTTTTCTTCTTTCGAAACAGCCAAAAATCCAAATTAGCATTCTTCTTCGCACACATTATGTCACATATGAACTATGGATGGATGTGCCAGTGTGCACATGAAGCAGCTGTATTCTATCCACAAACGTGCCGTAAAATTGAACAAGGATTGATATCTTTAAAACGAATTTCTCCTTTTCAGGCTCCTTAGCGTGGAATAGTTTAGCTCATCATCTCAGATACCCCATGGAATTAAAAAACTTTCAAAAGGAAAGCATTTCAGGCACTTGCTAAGCCACCTTGAATACTTCGTTGTTGTTTTTTCTTCTTCTCGCGCGTCAGACAGCTTGACATGAAATGTATAGAATGTTTGTTATTGTTTTCCCTTCCTTGCTCTTGTGAAGTTTTAGATTTGTGTGTGTGTGTGTGTGTGTGTGTGTGTGTGTGTGTGTGTGTGTGTGTGTGTGTGTGTGTGTGTGTGTGTGTGTGTGTGTGGTATTTTCATGAAATATTTACCTTTGTTTTCCTCCTGGTCATTCCCCACCCCCACCCCCCTCAAATTTAATGGTTGCATATATGATTGTGGGTGTATGTGATGTGCTTTGATTTTGGTTAGGTGTGTATAATGCATCATCGCTTAGCTTCCAATCATGTTAGATGTGATCTTGTCTTATACGAAGATAGTCAGATAGTCAGATAGTCATTATTCTGTCGCTTTCTTTTATTCGTTAATATGTTGTTGTTTTTTTAATTCTCTCTCTCTCCTAAAAAAATAGTTTGTATTGGTCTTTGCTTTATTATTGCTCTGTTCGTATGATGTGATGTTTTAGACAGAAATTAGTCTGTTTTGTTTTCAAGTCGTTTTTTCTCTAGCGTATTTAAGTGAATTTTTGTTTGATGTATTGAGTGTTGCTGTGTTTGTCATCAGGGACAGATATGCAAAAAAAAGCCGACACGTGCTTAAATCTTTATCCCTGTGTAATAAAGTATTATCTTATCTTATCCTCTCTCTCTCTCTCTCTCTCTCTCTCTCTCTCTCTCTCTCTCTCTCTCTCTCTCTCTGTGTGTGTGTGTGTGTGTGTGTGTGTGTGTGTGTGTGTGTGTGTGTGTGTGTGTGTGTGTGTGTGTGTGTGTGTGTGTGTGTGTGTGTGTGTGTGTGTGTGTGTGTCTGTTTCTAACATATGCATAGTAAAATGATAATTAAAGAATGGAACGAACCCTAAAGGGTTCTCTCTCTCTCTCTCTCTCTCTCTCTCTCTCTCTCTCTCTCTCTCTCTCTCTCTCTCTCTCTCTCTCTCTCTCTCTCTCTCTCTCTCTCTCTCTCTAAAGGGTTTGTTCCATTCTTTAATTATCATTTTACTATGCACATGTTTTTGCGTTTTGTTGTTGTTCTTGTTCTTGCTGCTGCTGCTGCTGCTGTTGCTGCTGTTGTGTTTTTGTTGACTTTTTATCGATTTAACTCACCAGACCGTTGCTTCCGTTTGGTCCTTGTCTCTGAATGGTCTTCTTGTTCGAGTCTTTCCTTTGCGTAATTTACAGGATCGAAATACATAACGTTAAAACAAACAAAAAAACAAAACTTATCATTAGTAACCACGAAACACGCGCATATTTATTTCCCGTTATTGTTTTAGCGTTCCCAAGCTGAAGGTTGTGTGTTCTCCAAGCAGGCCTACGTGCAACTGTACACTGACAATGCATTACATGGGTGTAATGGGTGTACCGTGGGTGTACATGGGTGTACCGTGGGTGTACATGGGTGTACCGTGTGTGACGGTATAAAACATTTTTTATTGCTATGTAATATTATGAACCTACCTTATGAGCAGCCGTACGTAGGGCATCTTTGGAGGATTTATATCCACTTGAGAGAGAGAGAGAGAGAGAGAGAGAGAGAGAGAGAGAGAGAGAGAGAGAGAGAGAGAGAGAGAGAGAGAGAGATGTATGATATCCTTCCTTTGGATATACATCTAATGGATCTTTTCTGATAATATGAAAGCCTGCTATCGAGACTTCTTTATCGTCTATGTGGTCGTTTAGTCTGGACTCAGAAAAGCAGAACATATGAAAATCTCGGTCAGTATTCTGACTGTTCTGGACAATTTCTGTAACATCAGCCATTTTGTTCACAATATGGTTAATGGTTAATGGTTAATATTGAGATGTCCAGTACGAAAACCATGCTTCAGTGGCCAATGATCATTTGACTGAGCCATAATGAACGGCTAAATAATGTCAGAAATGTTTTTCTGTTGTTGTAAATCGAGAAAACAAAATGCAAGTAATATACAAATTCAATAAATAGTATTAAAAACTATAGCACAGGGGGAAAAAACAAACAACAAAACTCAAACCTGAACACACAAAATACGCGTCAAAACAAATTACTACCAATAAGCAACTCAGGTCGGAAATGTTTATTAAAAATAGTGTAAGCGCAAGGGGAATAATACAGAATAATACTGAATGCAGATCACACCAGCGCAGAGGCAGGGCACAGTCAACCAGTGTACGCAATAATAAAAGTTGCCGTCCATGAAATCACCAAAAAATGTCACAATTGTCAACATCATAAAATGTCTACTACGGGGTGATTAAAACCTACATGAAATCACCAAAAAATGTTTTCAGTGTCTAATGTGAATAAACTTTTAAATATGCACACAGTGTTCACGATTTTCTAGTTTATTGCAACGTGCTGAAAGTAAACTGAACACTGAGATCTGTTGAAGCGCCACACAGACCATGAATATTTGCCGGTAGCACAAAAGAGGTAAGAGTTTAAAATGTACAAACACATATTCCTCGTGCGGCGCACACACGCATGTACACAAAACACACATTGTTGTTTTGATCCATTATACGAGTGTTTCAGCTGCATGCATGTGGGTGATGTGTTGGCGATGAAAGGCGGAAATAGTGTGGTATATGGGCTGAGCTGTGGACCTATGCACACGCCGACTAGGGGATACCGTATGGATAGTACGGGGGCGGCGGGTATCCGTTATCAGCGGGAAGGTGATGGTGAGGGGGACAGGAGCTGTCCATAAGGCAATATGGCTGCCGCTGGACATTGGTGTAACCACGCTGCTGGCTTGGTGGCGTCGTCATTGAAGACAGTCGCCCCGGAACAGACTGCCATGCGTTGGCGCCCTGCTGTCTGTTCTGGAACTGTCCTGGCTGCATGGACCGGGGGTTTGAGCAGCGCTGGCCTTTGACGGGGTCGGTCAGCGTACTTGATGTTGCACGCCAACCTGCCGGTGCCCTTTGCGCTGGGATGCAGAGGGTCCCTGTACATGTCTTGTTTCGGTGCACCACTGTAAGCGGTAAAGGAAGAGGTGTAGTCTACACACCTCATATCTTCACCCTGGCACACCTTCAAGAGCGAGATGTTTGACGTCGCTACAGTTCCCTTCAGCTAGTGCTGTCCCGTGGGAGGAACCATTGCTGAAGCTGTTAGCTGCGCTTGTGGGAAAACATGGCGAAAGTTGCGGACGAGTTGCCTCCATGTGGTCTCAGCGACGGTTGTGCTTTTGCAAGTGTTCACGCCAACATGGAAGACAACCCGCCTCACGTCTTTATTACGAGGTATGTTGTGCAGCCAGTGTAGAAGGTCGTCTATCGTGATGCCTGAGATGCTGATGTCCTGGCTGTTGCCAGCCGAGAACATCAGGTCCGGCTTGACACTGGAGACCACGGAGTCTCCGATAAGGACGTTGGAGATGCCGAGGCGGACTCCGCACTCTGCCAACTGTTGACGGGGGGTTTGCAAGCTCTTCCCGTTGAGCTGCTCACGGCAGGGAGAGTCGGCGCGGTCCTTCCCAGTCCTTAGACAAACATCATTATAGATAATAGAGGCAAGAGCATTAGTCGTAGGCCTAATCAGACATAATTAGTAGAGGCAGCAAAAATGCGAGCCATTCAAATAACAATAGTGTGTAGAAAAGAAAAGGAAAAAGAGACAGAAAGACAGAGACAGAACCACAGACAGATGGTCAGAGACAGAGAGAGACAGAGAATGACAGACAAACAGACACAGACATACAGACAGGCAGAGAGACAGAGATAGAGAGATGCAGAGAGAGACAGAGACGACGTGAGAGAGGAGAGAGAGAGAGAGAGAGAGAGAGAGAGAGAGAGAGAGAGAGAGAGAGAGAGAGAGAGAGAGAGAGAGAGAGAGAGAGAAACGCAATACCCAAAAAGGCTGGACACACAAGTATTAATGTTACCGATAATGGAATCGAGAACTTTCCATGTTGATCAAACACATACATGATGAATAGCGAGCCATTCAAATAACAGTGAAAAGCAATAGAAAGAAAAGGGTGAGGGAAGCATTCACATGCATTTTAATTTTTAGAGAGAGAGAAAGAGAGAGCGTGTGTGTGTGTGTGTGTGTGTGTGTGTGTGTGTGTGTGTATCTGTGGATGGGTGGTGTGGATGGTGTGTGTGTGTGTGTGTGTGTGGATAGGTGTGAATGTGGACGTGTGGGTAAGTGTGAGTGTGGGTGTGTGGGTGTGCGTGCATGCGTGCCTATGTCAGAGACAGACAGACAGACAGAGACACAGAGAGAGCAATTGAGGTCGGCAGCACTGATATTTAGCGGAAGTAAGCGCCAAACAAGCAAATGCAGGAACAGTGTCTCAGACCGACCGGCAGAGCTGCAAAGCTGCGTCTAATGAAGGTAAGATCAAAGAGTAAATGTGGCCAGGAAATGAAAACCATAATCCCGACTGCTCACTCGCTTTGGCCGCACGTGACAAAATGGCCTCCACACTGGCAGTAACTGTCAGACTCACAGAGTTCCCTACACCACTTTTGTTGACGTTGTTGTTGTTGCTGCTGTTGGTTTTGTGAGCTATGTGCGTTGGGCGTGCATACAATATAAAACAACAACAGTATTTGCTGTCATTGATGGGGCTGTTGTTGCTATGATCTGGTTGTTGTTGCTTTTGCTGTGATCATATTATTTCTTACAGTAACAGCTATTTTTCGGGGCCCTTTTCGGCAGTGTGTGTGTGTGTGTGTGTGTGCGTGCGTGCGTGCGTGCGTGCGTGCGTGCGTGCGTGCGTGCGTGCGTGCGTGCGTGCGTGCGTGCGTGCGTGCGTGCGTGCATGCGTGCCTATGTCCCAAAACAGGTCACACTTTTGATTCGTGGTGTCAGTAACGAGCAGTGGTGACTACCATATACCTACGTTATCCCCTAACAATTGCTTTGTAAGGACACGTACTAAGATATCTTGAAATAAACAGACGAATAAATCGTGTTTTTAGTTTGCTTGAGAGTAAGAGTCCCAACGGTTACTTACGAGATAGGCTGTATAAGGGGCAGAACCAGATGGAGTACCCAGGTTACTTAGTGAGAGCCAGAGTCCCCAGGTTACTTAATGAGAGCCAGTCCCCAGGTTACATAATGAGAGCCAGTCCCCAGGTTACTTAATGAGAGCCAGAGTCCCCAGGTTACTTATGAGCCAGGCATCAGGCTGCATCAGGGACAGAGTCAGATGGAGTCCCCAGGTTACTTAGTAAGTCCAGAGTCCCCAGGTTACTCAAGGAGAATCAGAGTCCCCATATTATTCAATGAGAGCCAGAGTCCCCGGGTTACTCAAGGGAAGCCAGAGTCCCCAGGTTACTTAATGAGAGCCAGAGTCCCCAGGTTACTTAATGAGAGCCAGAGTCCCCGGGTTACGTAATGAGAGCCAGAGTCACCAGGTTACTTAATGAGAGCCAGAGTCCCCGGGTTACGTAATGAAAGCCAGAGTCCCCATGTTACTCAAAGAGAGCCACACTCCCCTGCTTACTTAGTGAGAGCCACAGTCCCCAGGTTACTCGATGAGAGCCATAGTCCGCAGGTTACGTAATGAGAGCCAGAGTCCCCAGGTTACTTAATGAGAGCCAGAGTCCCCTGGTTACGTAAAGAGAGCCAGAGTCCCCGGATTTCTTAATGACAGCCAGAATCCCCTTGTTACTTAATGAGAGCCAGAGTCCCAAGGTTACTTAGTAAGAGCCAGAGTCCCCAGGCTACTTAGTGAGAGCCAGAGTCCCCAGGTTACTTAATGAGAGCCAGAGTCCCCGGGCTACGTATTGAGAGCCAGAGTCCCTGGGGTACGTAATGAGAGCCAGAGTCCCAAGGTTACTCAATGAGAGCCAGAGTCCCCGGGCTACGTATTGAGAGCCAGAGTCCCTGGGGTACGTAATGAGAGCCAGAGTCCCCAGGTTACTCAATGAGAGCCAGAGTCCCCAGGTTACTCAATGAGAGCCAGAGTCCCTGGGGTACGTAATGAGAGCCAGAGTCCCCATATTACACAATGAGAGTCAGAGTCCCCAGGTTACTTAATGAGAACCAGAGTCCCCAGGTTATTTAATGAAAGCCTTAGACCGCAGGTTAATTAATGAGAGCCAGTCCCCATGTTACTTAATGAGACCCAGTCCCCAGGTTACTTAATGAGAGCCAGAGTCCCCAGGTTACTTAATGAGAACCAGAGTCCCCAGGTTATTTAATGAAAGCCTTAGACCCCAGGTTAATTAATGAGAGCCAATCCCATGTTACTTAATGAGACCCAGTCCCCAGGTTACTTAATGAGAGCCAGAGTCCCCAGGTTACTTAATGAGGGCCAGAGTCCCCAGGTTAATTAATGAGAGCCAGTCCCCAGGTTACTTAATGAGAGCCAGCGTCCCCAATTACTTAATGAGAGCCAGGGTACCCAGGTTACTTAATGAGAGCCGGTCCCCAGGTTACTTAATGAGAGCCAGAGTCCCCAGGTTTGTCCTCAGCTGCTCAAGTGGCTCAGTACCCATGTTACTTGAGAGCCAGAGTGCCCAGACTACTTACTACCAGACGCTAGGTTGCTTGATGTACCAAATCTCCAAGTTAGTTGCGAGCTGAACACCAGGCTGCTTATTGGCCAGAATCACTGAGTTACTTGACAAAGTCCCTGGTGTACTCATGAACCAGTCTCCTGGCTGTTTTAGTTACACAATAAAATGCAGACATTGTTCAAAGTACATAAGCTCTCTCTCTCTCTCTCTCTCTCTCTCTCTCTCTCTCTCTCTCTCTCTCTCTCTCTCTCTCTCTCTCTCTCTCTCTCTCTCTCTCTC
>OY757546.1:16915503-16946412 GCA_963584105.1 Alviniconcha strummeri | reverse complement strand
CTAATGCATCTTTTCTGATAATATGAAAGCCTGCTATCGAGACTTCTTTATCGTCTATGTGGTCGTTTAGTCTGGACTCAGAAAAGCAGAACATATGAAAATCTCGGTCAGTGTTCTGACTGTTCTGGACAATTTCTGTAACATCAGCCATTTTGTTCACAATATGGTTAATATTGAGATGTCCAATACGAAAACCATGCTTCAGTGGCCAATGATCATTTGACTGAGCCATAATGAACGGCTAAATAATGTCAGAAATGTTTTTCTGTTGTAAATCGAGAAAACAAAATGCAAGGATATACAAATTCAATAAATAGTATTAAAAACTATAGCACGGGGGGGGGGGGGGGGAACTCAAACCTGAACACACAAAATACGCGTCAAAACAAATTACTACCAATAAGCAACTCAGGTCGGAAATGTTTGTCAAAAATACTGTAAGCGCAAGGGGAATAATACAGAATAATACGGAATGCAGATCACACCAGCGCAGAGGCAGAGCACAATCAACCAGTGTACGCAATAATAAAAGTTGCCGTCCATGAAATCACCAAAAAATGTCGCAATTGTCAACATCATAAAATGTCTACTACGGGGGTGATTAAACCTATATGAAATCACCAAAAAAAAATAAAAAAATCAGTGTCTAATGTGAATAAACTTTAAAATATGCACACAGTGTTCACGATTTTCTAGTTTATTGCAACGTGCTGAAAGTAAACTGAACACTGAGATCTGTGGAAGCGCCACACAGACCATGAATATTTGCCGGTAGCACAAAAGAGGTAAGAGTTTAAAATGTACAAACACATATTCCTCGTGCGGCGCACACACGCATGTACACAAACACACATTGTTGTTTTGATCCATTATACGAGTGTTTCAGCTGCATGCATGTCGGTGATGTGTTGGCGATGAAAGGCGGAAATAGGGTGGTATATGGGCTGAGCTGTGGACCTATGCCCATCCAGGCGGGGTTCAAAGACATCGTCGGGTGACTGGGTGTCCACACGCCGACGAGGGGGATACCGTATGGATAGTACGGGGGCGGCGGGTATCCGTTATCAGCGGGAAGGTGATGGTGAGGGGGACAGGAGCTGGCCATAAGGCAATATGGCTGCCGCTGGACATTGGTGTAACCACGCTGCTGGCTTGGTGGCGTCGTCATTGAAGGCAGTCGCCCCGGAACAGACTGCCATGCGTTGGCGCCCTGCTGTCTGGCCTGGAACTGTCCTGGCTGCATGGGACCGGAGGATTTGAGCAGCGCTGGCCTTTGACGGGGTCGGTCAGCGTACTTGATGTTGCACGCCAGCCTGCCGGTGCCCTTTGCGCTGGGATGCAGAGGGTCCCTGTACATGTCTTGTTTCGGTGCACCACTGTAAGCGGTAAAGGCAGAGGTGTAGTCTACGCACCTCACATCTTCACCCTGGCACACCTTCAAGAGCGAGATGTTTGACGTCGCTACAGTTCCCTTCAGCTAGTGCTGTCCCGTGGGAGGAACCATTGCTGAAGCTGTTAGCTGCGCTTGTGGGAAAACATGGCGAAAGTTGCGGACGAGTTGCCTCCATGTGGTCTCAGCGATGGTTGTGCTTTTGCAAGTGTTCACGCCAACATGGAAGACAACCCGCCTCACGTCTTTATTACGAGGTATGTTGTGCAGCCAGTGTAGAAGGTCGTCTATCGTGATGCCTGAGATGCTGATGTCCTGGCTGTTGCCAGCCGAGAACATCAGGTCCGGCTTGACACTGGAGACCACGGAGTCTCCAATAAGGACGTTGGAGATGCCGAGGCGGACTCCGCACTCTGCCAACTGTTGACGGGGGGTTTGCAAGCTCTTCCCGTTGAACTGCTCACGGCAGGGAGAGTCGGCGCGGTCCTTCCCAGTCCTTAGACAAACATCATTATAGATAATAGAGGCAAGAGCATTAGTCGTAGGCCTAAATCAGACATAATTAGTAGAGGCAGCAAAAATGCGAGCCATTCAAATAGCAATAAGAGACAGAAAGACAGACAGAACCACAGACAGATGGTCAGAGAGAGAGAGAGAGAGAGAGAGAGAGAGAGAGAGAGAGAGAGAGAGAGAGAGAGAGAGAGAGAGAGAGAGAGAGAGAATGACAGACACAGACATACAGACAGGCAGAGAGACAGAGATAGATACAAAGAGAGACACAGAGACAGTGAGAGAGAGGAGAGAGAGAGAGGGAGAGAGAAACGCAATACCCAAAAAGGTTGGACACACAAGTATTAATGTTACCGATAATGGAATCGAGAACTTTCCATGTTGATCAAACACATACATGATGAATAGCGAGCCATTCAAATAACAGTGACGTACAGAAACAGAAAAACAAGAGAAAGAAAAGGGTGAGGGAAGCATTCACATGCATTTTAATTTTTAGAGAGAGAGAAAGAGAGAGCGTGTGCGTGTGTGTGCGTGCGCGCGCGCGTGTTCGTCCGAACGTGCGTGCGTGCGTGCGTGCATGCGTGTGTTTGTCTCATTATGCTTTCAATGAATAGGTATATTTTCTAATGTATTATTATGCCATTGATTTTGATGCTTTCTCTGTGTAAACAATTCACGCGTTCTGTACTTTCTGATAAAAGGGCTTTGAGTCGCTTAAAGCACTCTGTAAATTTCCTATTGTCGTTACTACTAATAATAATAATCATAACAAATGTAAATCATTGAAAGCTCCAAGCGATAGTCATCGAAAAGGTTGTGTCCCTTGTCATACGTGTGACGTCAATGGACTGTTGTGGCTTCCCTATCTTTGTTGATGGGTACCTATCAAAAACCGTTCAGAACAAGTAAGCTCTTGACTGGCTGTTTGAAAATCAGCCTTGATCAAACAAATGCTTGTCAAATGTGCAGCCAATCTAATCAACCTTGTTCAAACAAGTGCTTGTGAAATGTGCAGCCATTCTCTCTCTCTCTCTCTCTCTCTCTCTCTCTCTCTCTCTCTCTCTCTCTCTCTCTCTCTCTCTCTCTCTCTCTCTCTCTCTTCCTCTCCCTTTCTCTTTTTCTTTCTTCTCTCAACAGTTTCCATCGAGAGAGACAGAGAAACCGAAGACGGTTGGGCGGGCAGACAGAAAGAGAAGGAGAAGGAGAAAGAAAAAGATAGAGAAAGAGAGGAAGAGACACACAGAGAAAAAGACAGACAAAGAAAGAGAGAAAGAGGCAGACATAGAGACACAGAGACAGACGGACAGACAGACAGAATCCGAAACAGAACGAGGCCCAGAGCTCTCGTGCAGAAGCAACACAGAAGGGAGATAATTAGCGCTCGAAACACGTCACACAAACACAACAACAGAGACCTGAGTCGCCTGCGGTAACTAGCTCTCACCTGCATTGGGTGAATGGTTGTATTGTTACGCTGAAGTTCTAGAAACGTTACTTATCACAATAATCAAAATTCAAGCACTTTTTACGTGCTTGGCATCTTTACGTGGCGTCGATTTGTCAGTCGACTCGCTGTGTCACCCCGGTGCTGCCAGTGCTGCCGCCAGCTGTATCGGAATCTACATCTCAGGAACCTCAGGAACAGTGTTGTACACTGGGGGAATGTCACTGCTTGTGAGAATCAATGAGGCGGCTTTGTTGGCTGATACACACACACACACGTGTACACACACACACACAAACACAACACACACGCACGCACGCACGCACGCACGCACACGCACGCACACACACACACACACACACACACACACACACACACACACACACACACACGCACTCACAGA
The DNA here is from genome assembly GCA_963584105.1 of Alviniconcha strummeri. Taxonomy (NCBI): domain Eukaryota; kingdom Metazoa; phylum Mollusca; class Gastropoda; family Provannidae; genus Alviniconcha; species Alviniconcha strummeri. The sequence goes on along the minus strand of OY757546.1, from coordinate 16,942,662 downwards.
GGAAAGGCAATAATTATGGCCAAACTGGCCAGAGAACCGGTCAGGGATTATCAATCTCTGCCTCAGTGGTGAAACTGATCTGGAGAACGATAGCCTTTCGGCGGGATCGGCGCTGGCTGAGTGACGCTTTGCCTGCTCTCCTGGAGCAAGGATGGTGTCGCTTTCCAGCAAACGAATCGCTAAAGAGAACGTAGACGACACTTCAGCCACTGGTTCAGATTCGAAGCACCGTAGAATTCCTGTCTCTCAGGGTTTCTACGGCTAAAAGGCGACTAAAATGCCCTACAATTACCTCAGTATGTGTGTTTGTGTGGGGTGGGGGTGGGGGGTGGGGGGGTGAGTGTGTCTGTGCGTGCGTGTGTATATGTACAACCATACGTCCATGTGTGTATGGTTGTTTCTGTGTGTGTGTGTGTGTGTGTGTGTGTGTGTGTGTGTGTGTGTGTGTGTGTGTGTGTGTGTGTATCTGTGGAGGGTGTGTGTGTGAGCGCGCGCGCGTGTGCGTGCGTGCGTGCGTGTGTGTGTGGGTGTGTATGTGTATGTGTACGTGCGTGCGTGCGTGTGTGGGTGTGTGAATGGGTGTGAGTGTGGACGTGTGGGTGGGTGTGCGTGCATGCGTGCCAGTGTCCCAAACAGGTCATACTTTTGATTCGTGGGGTCAGTAACCGAGCAGTGGTGACTACTAACTACCCACGTTATCCCCTAACAATTGCTTTGTAACGTCACGTACTAAGATATCTTGAAATAAAAATACCAATAAATCGTGTTTTTAGTTTGCTTGAGAGCAAGAGTCCCAACAGTTACTTACGAGCCAGGCATCGGGATGTATAAGGGACAGAACGAGATGGAGTCCCTAAGTTCCTTAATGAAAGCCAGAGTCCCCAGGTTACGTAAGGAGAGCCAGAATCCTTAGGTTACTTAATGAGAGCCATAGTCCCCAGGTTACTTAAGGAGAGCCAGAGTCCTCAGGTTACGTAAGGAGAGCCAGAGTCCTCAGGTTACGTAAGGAGAGCCAGAGTCCCCACGTTACTTAATGAGAGCCCAGAGTCCCCACGTTACTTAAGGAGAGCCAGAGTCCTCAGGTTACGTAAGGAAAGCCAGAGTCCCCACGTTACTTAATGAGAGCCAGAGTCCCAGGTTACGTAAGGGGAGCCAGAGTCCTCAGGTTACGTAAGGACAGCCAGAGTCCCCACGTTACTTAATGAGAGCCAGAGTCCCCCCACGTTACTCAAGGAGAGCCAGAATCCCCACGTTGCTTAAGGAGAGCCAGAGTCCTCAGGTTACTTAAGGAGAGCCAGAGTCCCCACGTTACTCAAGGAGAGCCAGAGTCCCCACGTTACTCTAGTAGCCCCAGAGTCCCCACGTTACTTAGGAGCCAGGCATCAGGCTGCATAAGGGACAGAGCCAGATGGAGTCCCCAGGTTACTTAATGAGAGCCAGAGTCCCCAGGTTGCTTAGTGAGAGCCAGAGTCCCCAGGTTACTCAAGGAGAGCTAGAGTCCCCAGGTTACTCAAGGAGAGCCAGAGTCCCCAGGTTACTTAATGAGAGCCAGAGTCCCCAGGTTACTCAAGGAGAGCCAGAGTCCCCAGGTTACTTAATGAGAGCCAGAGTCCCCAGGTTACTTAGTGAGAGCCAGAGTCCCCACGTTACATAGTGAGAGCCAGAGTCCCCGGGTTACTTAATGAGAGCCACTGTCCTCAGGTTACTTACGAGCAATACGCCAAGCTGCTCATGTGGCTCAGTACCCAGGTTACTTGAGAGCCAGAGTCCCCAGACTGCTTACTACCAGACGCTAGGTTGCTTGATGTACCAAATCTCCAAGTTAGTTACGAGCAGAAAAACCAGGCTGCTTATTGGCCAGAATCCCTGAGTTACTTACAAGCCAGAAGTCAGGCCTCTTAAGGAACAGAATGTCCATGGCTATTTGAAATCGAGCAAGACTGCTTATGGGACAAAGTCCCTGGCGTACTCATGAACCAGTCTCCTGGCTGTTTCAATTACACAATAAAATGCAGACATTGTTCAAAGTACGTAACCCCCCCCCCCCCTCTCTCTCTCTCTCTCTCTAAATCTTTATCCCTGTGTAATAAAGTATTATCTTATCTTATTATCTCTCTCTCTCTTAGCCAGCTTCTTATTGACAGCTCCCAAACACAACAGTCACTTCCGCTTGAAATATTCTTCTACTTGGCGGCTTGGCGCACAAGAGCAAAAACAACAAGGAACAAGACAAAAAACAAAAAACGAGAAACAGCAGCGTTTGTTCCCTTTAAGCGAGTATAAATTGCCACGCAGCCCATCGCAGTTCCAGCAGAGTGCAGCGAGTTGCAATCGCCTCCCGCAGAGTTTCCAGAAAGTCTAGTAGCTGCAGCAGACGGCCCTACGCCGGCGACAGGCCACATCATCAGTGTTTTGTCGAGTGTTGCAGTGGTAGGTGTGGACTGGTGAAGTGAAATTAAAAGATCACAGTAAGAGAACGAAAAGCCTTGGCTAACGTTAGGATGTGAAAATTAAGTAGTGCTAGTGGCTAAAAACTACGCTTCGGGAGTTTGTAGTGATGATGATGATGATGATGATGATGATGATGATGATATTGATTGCTTTTATTTAGCGCTGTTCTCCGCTCTCGAGCACTCCCTGCGCTACATGAGTGACAACATTCTTTTCGGCTGTTGTACGTTAGGTACTGTTGTTGTTGTTTTTGTTGTTGTTGTTTTGTTTTGTTTTTTTAAATGCTGTGTCTTGTATTGATAAAGAATCGCAACAAGGACAGGTTATGCAGTTTACACCATTATCTACGTTTGGCTTGTGTTCGAAGTGGTGCTCATACTTCATTATTTATACCAGCCTATCCACCCACCATCCACCTCTCTCTCTCTCTCTCTCTCTCTCTCTCTCTCTCTCTCTCTCTCTCGCTCTCTCTCTCTCTCTCTCTCTCTCCCTCCCATTTTAGCGAGTAACGGAAATGTGCTTGATGGATGAATTGACAAGGGCACTTGGCTTACTGGTTTCCATTTCTTGGTTACGCAGTCTAATGTTCCTGACCTGTTTAGGATTTCCCAGCGTTTCGTTTGGTTTTATCCTGAGCTTATTGATCTGACGAGAATACCGAGAGAGGACAGGAGAGGAGTTTAAATGTGTATTGACTTTAATTGTGACGGTCTTAGTTCGTCCTTGGGTGACCGTAGACGGAATGTTAACATGCAGTTATTAGCCAGGAATCAGCCAACCACTAGGGTCCAAAACACATTAAAGATTCAAAAGAACGCTTATTCATTGTGACATAGACAACACGATGCAAATTTTCAGGGAAATCCCCTTCTTCAGGCCACAAAACGACACTTAAACAGCAGTGAAATGGTTAAAAACGATGAAAATGATATGAGAGGTGAAAAGTAACTTACCTTTTTGTTGTTGTTGTTATGTTGAGAGCTGGACGGAATAATCTGTTATGTGTTCGGATCTTATTTAGAACGCTAGCAGTCAATCATGTTGCAGATTTTATTTTGTTACCAACAGGGACTGAAATCTCAGAAGTCAATGGTGAGTGGGGTTAGTTGGTTAGCTTTCGATTCCAACGCCGCCCCCCCCCCCCCCCCCCCCCCCCCCCCCATGCTGGGTTATTTTAATGTTTCCATAATCCACCGAACTCTGACATGGACAAAGGTCCCGTGCGTGTGTGATCTTTTTGCGTGCGTATACACACGGGGGAGGGGGGGGGGACCTCAGTTTATAGTCTCACCCGAATGACTTTTTGTAGAGTCTGGCTGTGCGAGAAGCATTCGCTTGGTTATAGTCTGACCTACTCCAGGCTTTAAAAGGGAGAACATTAGTTTTGACAGCTCTGGCTTCTTAACAGAGGCGGACTTTAATTTCTGCGTCCTCAGTACCAAACTGCGGAAGGGCCAGAGGGAGTCTGTACATAACATTTCGCTGTCACCACCAAAACGAGTCGGTATAAATTAAAGTGGACAGCAATGTAGTAAAAATAATAACGATTCTCTTAAAGCGCTTCCTCTCCAAAAAGCGCTTCCTCTCCAAAGCAGCCCAAAGAGCCGTAGGGCTGGAAGCTATCCGAGTCCTGCTGCCAATGGTCGCTGTTTACTGTGTAACAACCAAACAGCGTTGCCATCACTTCCGTGAATATTCAAAATCACGTAGTGTAAATCTACAGTCAGCCATTCAGAGTCGCATAATTATGACTAATAGCGACCAATAAATCAGTCAATCAATCAATCAATCCCTGCCCTGCTTCTTACATTAACTGACAGGAGTACGTTTGCCCTTCTGCAATCATAATAACGACACTTTCAGCATTGTTTAACGTGCAGGTGAATGAACTCTTACCTAAAAGCGGAGCTGACGGGGGGGGGGGGGGGGGGAGAACTGGGGGGGGGGGGGGTGAGAGAAGAACCCGAGTACCCAGGGGAAAAAATCCGCAACAGCCAGCCTGAAAATCGATATTATATAATTATTCACAAGGATCGAATCTTCTCTCTCTAGCACTGGTGATAAAGCTGCTCGGCCATGCACATCTCTCCTGCTCAAAGCAACTGAGTTACTGGCCGCCACAATAAAAATTAGATGTCGGCCCTTTGTGATGTGTGGCTGATCGTGGAGGGCTAAATTCTCCACGGACAATGTCCATAAAACATACAAATAAAATCCAAGACGGAACAAGGGAGAAAAAGGGGAACGAGCAAAAGAGACATGGCGAGAGCCAACAACGAAACACGAAACGGCTGTCGTTCCATTCATTTCATTAAATATTTACAACTCGAACCAGTCTACCGTCTCAGCTGGAATCACTGGCATTTCAATACGAAAAAGCTTTTTAAAATAAAAACAATGAGACAAAAAAGATGAACAGAAAAGGACTGACGTAATACTCAACTGACTGGCAGTTCATTCCGCAAATTTTCTCACTTCGACGCAGTTCAGGAACTCGAAAGATTGCCATTTCGGTGAAGACCTTTGATATTTCTTCTGAAAGTATGATCTCAATCAAAAAGGACATAAAACATTTTTTTTATTTTACTAATTCAGCGCTGGGCAGTGTGATGTGACGGTCCCTTCGTGTTGAGCAACATCAGACATTTTTCCGGCAGACAGAATCCAAGACACTACACCATCGACCGTCTGGATGATCGAGTAAAGGGCCAGCAGCAAAGACAGCTAATTAGCAGTCGATGATCAAGTCTATCAATTATTACTGCTTAGAGTGCAACTGACTGTAAATCACAGAACCGAGACAGCCACATCGAAAAGGCGAGACAATTCAGAGGCAATTAACTGTCACGCTGTCAAACGACTAGTGGAGCTGTGCATCGTCCGAAAGTGGAACCTTGGGAAACTTCTGAAAGGCAATCGTGCGCATGTGCGCATGTGGACTTTCCAGAGCGCTTAGATGCTATTGTGAGGTGTACTAAACTGACCTGAACTTGACGGATCGTTGCTGCATGAAACAAAGAGATGACTACATGCGGCAGGATGGTGGGCGTGGGGCTTTTCTGCACCCTTATGCTCCCTGCGCTGTGTGGTAAGTAGAACGTAACAATTAATCCTGGTCCGGAGACTCTGTGGTAAATAGAGCGTAACAATTATTCCTGGTCCAGAGACTGTGGTAAATAGAGCGTAACAATTAGTCCTGGTCCAGAAACTGTGGTAAATAGAGCGTAACAATTAATCCTGGTCCAGGGACTCTGTGGTAAATAGAGCGTAACAATTAATCCTGGTCCGGAGACTGTGTGGTAAGTAGAGCATAACAATTAATCCTGGACTGGATACTCTGTGATAAGTAGAGCATAACAATTAATCCTGGACTGGATACTCTGTGATAAGTAGAGCATAACAATTAATCCTGGACCGGAGACTGTGTGGTAAGGAGAGAACAATTAATCCTGGATTGCAGACGAACTTGTTTTGCTTTGTAAACAGAGATATACACTGTCTGTTTTTCACTGGCGCTGTTGTTGTTATTGATTTTTTAATTAACGATATTTTATTGCCATATAATGTACACCAAGGCACATTCAAGTACATATCTTCGTGTGAAAGCAAGGGTTAAAAAAAAAAGGGGGGGGGGGAGAAGAAAAAAAGAAAGAAGTAAAAATAAAATAAAAAGAGATTCAACAAATTAAATTATGGTTTCTTTGGAGATATTGGTATCTTATTAGGTAATGTAAGCATCTGCTTTCGAGTAATAATAACGAAGACGATAATGACGGGGATGATGATGATGATGACGATGACGATGATGATAATGATGATGATAACAACAACAGCAACAACAACAATAACAGTAACTCAAAAAGCAGTGCAGATCAGACTCATGTTAGCATGAGAGAGAGAGAGAGAGAGAGAGAGAGAGAGAGAGAGAGAGAGAGAGAGAGAGAGAGAGAGAGAGAGAGAGATGTATATTATGGTGCGAAAATGACAGAGAATATTTACATGCAGCACATATGGCAAACTAACGGTTTTAACCAATCACGAACTCGCAAGTAATTTCGCATAGCAACAAAGGGAAAGACTGATAGACGGGTTCTGAGCTAAGCCATGTAAACCGGAACTGGCAAGGTGCATATATGACGAGAGATATCAGCTGTAATCAGATGAGACCAGCTATGTACATTCATTTAAACTTTTTCCTTTTTAATTTAAAGTCTTAATTTTCACATAAGTGATATTAGACTGATCTTACAGTTATCAAGGTAACAACATAAGGCCAACAAGCTACAGCAAAACAATAACAGTCCTCAAGAAATGGAGATTGATTGATTGACTGATTGAACTTTATTACACAAGGATAAAGGTTTAGGCAAGAATGCCTGTTGTTCAACCTGTCTTTGGAACAGTTACAAACACACACACACACACACACACACACACACACACACACACACACACACACACACACACACACACACACACACACACACATATATATATATATATCTATCTAACTATCTATCTATAATTAACCAGCGAGGACGCTCGCCAGCTTTTGTAGGGGAGTGGGGTGGGGAGTTGAGGGGAAGCAGGTTGGAAGCATGGATGAAGTCACAAGTCAGAGGTTGCTATAACATAACTTTTATTTGTACACCAACCAACCAGGAAACAGTGTCTGTTTTAGAAAAGACACAAGCAAACAAAACATTTAGAACATGAAAGCAAATGTAAAGTCTAAGCAACAGCAATTATCTAAATAATACAGTAACCATGTAGTTTACCTGAAGGTTTCTATAATACATGACAAAATGATTAATAATCAAGCACATAAATCGTGTGCTTGACTTACACTTAAAACCTGTACCTCACAGAGTCACGGTGAGTATACAAGAGACGGCCAGTCAATTAACTGATGAACTCTCAGTATAATGAAGTATACAATAAAGTAACAGTGAAGAATGCGGATTACCAAGTTCATTCTTAACTAAACATGGAAGAGTGAGATAATCGTTACAGCAGTTCCACTTAAGCACACAACGAGATGGATAATGACACGGGTGGCAGTTGGGACCATGCCGTAAACGGGAGGAAGTCAGTCACAAACTGACCAGCTCCAGCCTCGTCAAGTTACTCAAAGCGTTACAGCATGTTACTGTTACTGACTAGCAGAGCATATCCGGCTGTGAACAACGTCAAGCGTCTTACTGACGCGGGTAACGCAGCAAGAATCTAAACTGTTGATCTAGCTGCTCGATTAGTGAACAAAGACCTAATTGCCCCCACTGACGCGCATCACCAGCCAGTTCGGGTACACGCACAAAGACCCGGAAAGGGTTTACAAGCTAAGTAGAGTGAAAGTCTGCGCGCCCAAGACTCGGCCATACAAAAGCCGGATCAAGCAGAAATAACATGTCTCACAGTTTATACAATCACCCCTATGCACTAAACCATATTGAACTAGTAAGCTGAACATTCCACAACTATGAAGTCAACATCTTCAAAGTTTTAGCTATAATATACCACCGATTTCGTGTAGCAACATAGATCGGTAGGAAACCAAACATATAAGTTATGCCGCACAGAGATCTGCACGGCCACGCTGACAAAGTATCCATACTTCAGAGGGATAACTTTGCATCGGCAAAGCATCACTCAAACTGAACATCCAGCAATGGCAACATAACATACTAGCTACATATCATGCATACATTTTGGAAACACCGGTCATCCTGTGGCATAAAGGTTTAAGATATGAACGCACACACAAGGTACTCTGACGCCACAGCGGCTGCAACCAGGCGGCAATCTGACGCCGAAATTACCCACGTATTCAAGAACCAAAATCAAGGCACGTTGTGAACATGATAACATTATAAACATACATTATTTACATCAATAAGAAACAACAGAACAACAAGCCATAGAAAAATAACTACTTACAGGCTCTCCCCTGATGAAAACACATGAACAACGGCCGCAACAGTTAAACAAACAACCTGCCTCTGCAGAGACACTGGGGGAAAAGGGACGCTGCCGGCCCAGCACACAACTTTTAACACCTTAGATAATTGGGCCATAAAACCCCCACCCAATCGAAAAGGAAAAGGACCGGAAAGAAAAGGTTATAGGGTCATGGCTCAGAACATGTATACAATACACTCGGTTCCATATATATATTGATCATAGTGGGAAAATCAATGCCAATCGATAATTATGAACAATAAAAAAGAATAATAAATCAAATCACTGGGAGACTATACATATATATATATAGAGAGAGAGAGAGAGAGAGAGAGAGAGAGAGAGAGAGAGAGAGAGAGAACAATAAATTGTTTGATTGTTTTTTGTTTTGTTTTTAATTTGGTGTGTGTGTGGTTATTTATAACAATCTGTTTCTGATCCATTCATAAAGTTGTGTTTTGAAGCTGGTTAGTGAATTGCATGATTTGATTTGATTTGGGATGGTGTTCCACAAGGATGCGCCGGAAAATGAGAAACTGGTTTTAAAAAGGTCTATTCTTGGTTTGGGCAGTTATGTATCTTGATATGGCTTAAATGTTGGAACAGATAAAAAGCTGTTTAAGGTACGGAGGTGCAAGATTTTTGTATGCTTTGAATACTAATACTGCCTTATTGAACATACGCTTTTCTTTGAGTGGAAGTATTCCCAAGTACCGTAGCTTTGTATCGGTTGATAAAGAGGAATTAGATATCATCAATTTTGCAGCTCTTCTGTGAAGAGAATTAAGTTTGTTAAATAAGATATCGCTACAGCCGTCCCAGACAGTTGATGCATAAGTTAGGTGAGAGGAAATATGAGCATGGTAAAACAGTTTGCGCTTAGGAGTGTCCACAAAGTGTCTGAGCTGTGCCAACAGATAAAGTTTTTTTCAAATTGTTTTACAGATGCCAATAATGTGTGGTCGCCAGCTAAATTCATCATCAATAATAACGCTAAGGTGCCGGTGCTCATGAACTTGTTCAGTATGACTGTTTTTAAGACTAAGATTAAGGTGAAGCGGGCGAAGCTGATGTTTTTGCCAAGTAGTATGTAGCATACTTTTTTGTTTTTGCAGGATGTAAAATCATGGCATTATTATCGCACCAGTCAGATGCTTCATTTATGCTTCTCTGTAGTTCATTTTGAACAGTGTCTGTTTCTTTATCAGATGTATTTAGTGAAGCATCATCCGCAAACATGTCACAATTAACTTTATTGCTAGTAATATGCAGGGGAAGATCACTGATAAAAATTGAAAATAGAAGCGGTCCTAAAATAGATCCTTGAGAAATTCCACAACGATCAATGCCTTCATTAGAGTATTCACCGTTAACATAAACACTTTGTGATCTTAGCTCCAGATAAGATTTAAATAATGAGACAAATGGGGAGTTTGCTGTATATAAGGATAATTTCTTAAGTAGAATATTATGATTAACAAGATCAAAAGCTTTTTTAGGTCAAGAAAAACAGCACCAACAACCTCAGAGTTGTTGATGGCAGAAAGCCAGTTACACACAGTTTGGCTAATGCTGTGTGGCATGAGTGTTGAGAACGAAAACCTGACTGTGACTGGCATAATTGATTGTGTTTAGTAAGGAAATTCAGTAAGTGTTTATGTATATGTCTTTCTATCGGTTTTGAAAGCAGGGGAAGTATGGAGATGGGACGAAAGTTGCTTGGTTCACTTAAATCATTGGTTTTGGGCAGAGGAATCACTTTTGCTTTCTTTTAGGATAGTCGAGAAGACGTTGTTAAGAACAGATAAGTTATATATAGGTGAGAGGCTCAACTATATATGGGAGAGCTAGTTTTAAGAGAAATTGATTAATATTATCATGTCCCATAGATTTATTGCTTTCCATCATAGTAATATATTTACCAACATCAAGGACAGTCACAGGGGGTATAATAAAGTTGTCATTAGGGTTTAATATGTTTTGTTGCAGAAATCTCTCAGTGACTTGGAACAGGCAAAGTTATGTGAAGTAAATCCACTAGACTGAGCTAAAGTTTCAGCTAATGTTAAAAAGTGAGAGTTGAATATGTTAGTGGAAATGGTTGTAGTGGAGCTATTTGTTTGTTGCTGTTGCTGTGTTGTTGTTGTTGTTTTTGTGTGTGTGTTTTTTGTGTGTGTGTTTTTTTTTGTGTGTTTTTTTGTTGTTTTTTTTGGGGGGGGGGTGAGATTTATTTGTTATTCTATTGATAGCTTTCCATATTGTGGAGGTACTTGTATCCAGTTCTATAAGTTTATCAGAGTAAGACTTCTTAGCTGAGTGCACTAAGCTTTTAACCTTGTTTCTCTGTTTCTTGAAATCTTCCAATCTTTTTTCCTTTTTGAGGCGGCCACGAACGGCCATTGCTGTAATCACAACCCTAGTAAGCCACGGTGGTAATTTTGGATGCTTTACTATTTACTTACGTAGTGGAGCATAAACGTTGATGATTGGCATGATAATATCGTACCAAACTGACAAAGCATCATCAGGATTATCAAACTTACAAACATCACAGAAAGGAGCACAAATAAAATAAAATAAAAGCATTTTTGCTGAATCGTTTAAATGTTCTATACTGTATAGTTATGTGACCTTTGGGTGGACGTCGTGGTAGCTTTATGGACCATGTACAAAGGACGGGAAAGTGATCACTGATGGCAATGTTAGGTACGGATATACTGTGAACAAGGTTCGAGTTATTGGTGTATATGTGGTCAATAAGAGTATTTGTGGAGCAGGTTACTCGCGTGGGTTGTGTGATTAATTGATTTAGACCAAGGACTGAAAATGTTGATTCCCAGGCCAAGTGGGGTTTAAGTAGGTCAATATTAAAATCACCCAATAGAAGGACGTCATTTTTACTTTCAGAAACTTTGTCTAACATAGTTACAAACTCATCATACCATTCGTACGTTGCAGCTGGGTTTCGATAAACATACCCTACTAGCAAGGACGGTGTTTTAGGATTTCGAATTTCCACCCAAAGGCTTTCAGTGCACTGTGACTCCAGGTCAGTACGCCTAGTGGTAATATTTTGCATAGAATTATGAACATAAAGAACCAGGCTTGTTTCACCTTGCTTTATAATATCACGTCTGTATATGGTATAATGTGGAATTGCAATCGATTCATCTGATACATAACAATTAAATCGAGTTTCACTCAGACCAAACAAATGAATAAAAGGGCATTGATTACATAGAAAAGTGGACACATCAGGTAGTTTGGTAAACAAATGATAGACATTCAGGTGTCCTACACGTAGTCCTGATTCACTTACGTAATTTATAGGAGAATTGATGACATCATAAAATACAAAAGATTATAAACTTTAAACAAAATCAACTAAGAATCAAGAGCTTATCATTCGCAGAAACAGCGTTAGGATTATGGGGATACCTGAGACGTCAAATGAAGACACTGATAAGATAACCATTGCCATCGCAAAGAAGATCGGTGCTGAGACTGACATTGACCAGATTGATCGCAGCCATCCTGTAGGTAAAAAAAAAAAAAAAAAAAAAAAGGAGGGGGGTGCGCGCCCTATCATCGTGAAGTTCACATCATAACGTGCCAAGGCAGAACTCACATCGAACAGAAGGAAGCTAGCCACAGTCAGTACTGATAAGCTGTTTCCTTCCCTTAACTGGCCACTCCGGCCAGCCGGTTGGAACAAAAACAGGCCATTTGTTCACCGCGTCTTCATCAACGACGACCTCACCAAGGCCAGGGCGGCAGCCGCCGCCAAAGCACGCTCTCTGAAGAAAGCAGGCAAGATTAAGGACGTGTGGTTGCGTGGGGGGGACCGTGTGTGTCAAATGTAATGACGACAAGATCCTGAGCGTCACCAACATCGAGGATCTTGGTGTGTTCAGTGCCTAACCAGTGAATCAGTGAACCATTCAAAGATGCTATTGTAAAAGGTACTGTGGTATTGCTGTGGTACCAATCTAGCTGGAAAATATATATGTGTACTCAGGTGTTAAAGGCCATAGCGGTACAGGACCGCAGTGTCACACTGAACAGGGAGGACATTTCCGTCAGACTTTAAGGTGAGGTTTAACCAACGTGATCATGGAACGCTATCGTTGTCTCTTTTCTTCGTGATTGTACACTGCATCACGGCCAGTCATCGTCAAATGACCGACAGGGCTCGAAATCATGCACGCATTTATAAATGTCATACGTATAATATTGTAATTAGGATGAATGCGACTGAATGTGATGAATGTGACTGATGCATTTGGCATACCGTAACAGTGGATGGGATTTTTGTTTGAAATTTACAGTTGAGCTCCTGAAAAAAAGCCTGAAAAAAGCTCTTTTATAAAATAGTTACGCACAGATTGCGCAATGGTTGTGATCTGATGATTGTTGGTGGGCCTATTCCTTATCGCTGTGATCAAACTGTGAGCTGTCGGTGTGGAAAATGGAAATTATAATGGAGATAAAAATCCGTGCGCTCAATGTTAAAAGGGCTACGATGTTTACGGCGCAGAATTTATGTCACTGAGCACACGGGATGTTCGCACGAGCTCACAGCGCACGAGTAAAGATCTCATATTACCTGTATTTCGTGCTGGTCTGACTTACTACAGTCCCAGCAATGAGCTGTCATAGCATCATTAAGGATTATTGGCGTGTTCAATGTTCAGTAATGCTCAGTTGCAACATCAAAGACCTTGGTCAGTTCAGTGCTCTGTAACTCATTTGTGCTTTCTTGAAGATCAGTCACGCTTTTTAGAAATATCGTTTTGTGTAATTATAATCTGGATCATGCTTAGCTTACGTACTGACTGGCTGCCACTGACGTGCTTACGTGTATGTCTTATGCGTCTCTTGTGTTGTAACTGGAGGAGTTCTTGTTGAAATTTATTCCCGAGAGTCTGAAAACTGTTATATTTTTTTCTATTTCTCTCCCTCAGTTTCCAGTGGTAGTAGGCTGCTATTTACTAACACGTGTCTGATTATAAACATTGTGATTCGGGATCCTGGTCACTTTACGTAGTGACTGATTGCCACTAAAGTGTTTACGTGTATTCATATGCATTTCGTGTGCTGTAACAGTGGAAAAGTTCTTATTCCATTCTACAAAAAAAAAAAAAAAAAAAAAACATTTTTAGAAAATCCTGCAGCAGCACAAAAAGCGCTAAACTACCTTCAAGGGATTGGAAATAAAACCAGCCACGTGTTTATAAATGCTATGTGATTATATTGTGTATTATATAATTATATTGTAATCTTTAGTTTATGTCGTGACTGATCGCCAAGTGGCTGTCTACTGTTACGTATACGATGCCCCAAGTGCTAAAAGTTTTGTAAACAATACACGTACATGTGCCTTTATTGTAGCTCTTATGTACTGGGTGGAACATGCAATGCTTAATGCCTCTGTTATTTTGCCTTCCTGGCCTTCCCAGCCAACCTGGCATTGGAAGACAGCTTTCTGCTGTAGTACCTGCATACATACATTTGTGTATACACACCAAACTGCTTGGTCATGTTCATTGTCGTTGAGATTGAATTGTCACTGGGGAAATGTTACCAATGGTAAAAAATATGTGTGCCTAGGCCTAAAGGCCTACGTTGTTTATGGCTAGAATGTATATGTGTGTATCACACTGAAGACGCGGGACGTTTGCACAAGGCTCACAATGCACGAGTAGAGATCGCATATTTACGTGCGTGTCGTGCTGGTCTGTCGTGACGTCTGACGTAAAAGTACTGGCAAAGTCTGGGCAATGAGCTGTCACTGCAACATCAAAGACCTTGGTGTGTTCAAAGTTCAGTACCTCTGTGTACCTTCATGGATGGAAGATCAGTCACGCTTTTTTGAAATGCCGTTTTGTGTCATTATAATTATTGGAATTCTGGATCACGGTTAGTTTACGTAGTGATTGATTGCCACTTTTTATGTAAGCACTAAAAGGTTCAAACGAACGCTTATTTATTTTGACACGAACACAGAGTATGCAAATTTTTATGTCAAGCCACTGATGTGTTTACGTGTTTGATTGTAATAGTGGAAGAGTTCATATCGAACCTTATTGCTGAGAGCCTGAAAACCTTGTTTATATTCCAGCATATTCATTTCTCTTCCTCCACTTCCAGGTAGTGAACTGCTGTTTACTATCACACGTCTGGTGCCCTAAACGCTATGGCCTTACAGAGAGCGTATAGTCGTTGCGTTTGTTTTGCCGATGATGCTCAGTCTCGTAAAGACACTGAAAGTGACCGAACGTTACGGCGATGCAAAAGTAGACTTGCTAGTAGTGTGTGACTTTACATTACCTACAATAGTCAGAAACGTTCGCATTACACTGAACATCCACACACACACACACACACACACACACACACACACACACACACACACACACACACACAAACACACACACACACACACACACACACACACACACACACACACACACACACACACACACACACACACACACACACACACACGTACGTACATACACAAACGTAAGCACAATCGAACCCAAGCACACTGTTAAATCATCGTACCGCACACAAGCGCTAAGGACATGCAAGAACACTCAATCCAGGCCCGCTTATAAATTTCACAGTGTTAATAACACTGTAAAGTAAAATACTGAAAGATACCCTATTGTGAACGGTTGTGTCCCATTATTGTGCAGTGTTTCAGGATATGCTTTGCATTGTAATGAATATGTAGCTGTAGGCTAATTTGCACGCCAAAGTTTTTATTCCCGCTGTTAGCACGAGGCTCACACGCACGTGTAGAGAACTCACATTTACCTGTGTTTCGTGCTAGTCTGACTGACTGGCACAGTCTCGGCAATGAGCTGTCATTGTAACATTAGGATCTCGGTGTGTTCAATGCTCAATACCTCTGTCATTCGTGCCCTCTCGGAGGGAAGATCAGTCTCGCTTTTTGGATAAGTTTTGTGTAATTATAATTATTGCAATCCTGGATCATGCTGACGTGCTTATGCGTTTCTTGTGTTGTAACAGTGGAAGAGTCCCAAAACTGTTTTTATTTTATTTTAATAGTAAAGACATGTTTTTCTCCATTTTCAATGGTAGTAGGTTGCTGTTTACCATCACGTGTATGATGCCCTGAATGCTACGGTCTTGTAGACATCGTATAGCTATTGTATTTGTTTTACCGATTGTACTGACAACTTGGTAATGCGCTGTCACTGAAAGAAAGATAGAGAATATGTGTTTAAGACGTAATGCATCAGCCACTCGCATTTCCTTGCCTCTAGATGTGGATTTGTGTAATAATATTGTAATCCTGATTAGTTTATTTTGCGACTGATCGGCACAAACGTATAAGCGCATACGCACTATGTATATGGCAGCGGTGGACGATGTTTTGTTTTTGTTTATTGTATGTTTTCTGTTTATTTTTTATTATAGAACTTACAATTGAGCGCCTGTGAATACTGTAGAGAATAGCTGGAGCACCAGTCACGATGTGGTGACCATTACGTATTTGTAATATGCAGTTGTTGTTTTTTAGTTCTAAAGGTAGCGGTTGTGATTTATAGCGCCTCACAGTCTTTGTACAGATCACACACTTCACGTGCATACATTTATGTTGTAATCCTGATGGCATTATAGTTTTGTAATGACATACCGCCAGGTGTTAGTAAAATAGGAAACGTAGGTTTGCATATCATAGGTTTATACTGTCGCCGTGCTTGCGATCGACCGTTACGTTGATGTAAAAATAGTCTCACTAGTAGTATTTGACTGTACATTATTAATAATAGCCAGAAACATTCACAGAGCATTGAAAACCGATAATACACACATGCACGCACACGCACACTCGCACGCACATGCTTACGCACATCACACACGCACTCTCTCTCTCTCTCTCTCTCTCTCTCTCTCTCTCTCTCTCTCTCTCTCTCTCTCTCTCTCTCTCTCTCTCTCTCTCTCTCTCTCGTTTTGTTGTTCTTGTTTTCTTGTTTTTTGTTTGTCTTCTTTTTTCGTTATCCGTTAACATTTAATTGCAGAATGAACAGTGTATTTTTTTTTTCTAGAGAGACAGCCTTGAGAGAGACTGGATTGGAAGACAGTCGCTTGTTGTTATTGCATACCGCACAAAAGTACACATCCATCGTGGACTTGTTTTTGTTTTGCGTTCTCGTGGGAACCGTTACATAAACTGGCGAATGATTTGTGTATTTCTAGAGCCAGGATTGGATGTTTTTACAATAGAGCGGTCAATAATCATGACAAAGTATTTTTGTTTTGTTTTTTGTAAATTATCAGTTATCTCATTTTATATTCTATGCTGCACAAGAAGCCATAATCGAGTGACGATAGCCCTATTCTTTTCCCTTTTTGCTGAGCAGACAACTGCTGTTGAAAACACAGGGCAATATTCCACATCTCGTTGTTTTCATTCGGAACCGCAAGAAAATAGATTACAGTTATCAAGTTTGTCATCTGGTTTGTTACAATTGCTTCTCTTATGTTCAGGAGATATCGAATCTAACCCAGGCCCTACCCCTAATTATGAAATTAAAATAATTCATCTCAATGCAAGAAGTATACTTAAACACATATCGGACATTGAAACCAAATGCAATAAATATGATATTATTACATGTTCTGAGACGTGGCTAGCTCCGCATCATACTAGTGCTCAAACAGACTTACTACATTTCCATCCACCGATTAGACTAGACCGACCGTTAAACCACAGTGATGGTGGAGTAGCCATATACGTGAAACGACACTTATTCTGTAAACACAGACACGATCTTCATGTACCCGGTCTTGAAGCTATTTGGATTGAAACCAAAATTAACAAGGAAACCATGCTAATAGGTTCATTCTACAGACAACCGAGTGCCACAGTTGACTACTGGGATTTAATCAGACAAAGCTTTTGCAATGTAACTAACACTGGTTTAAAATTTATTGCCTTTGGGGACTTCAACTCCGACTTTAACTTCCCAAGCAAGCACTTAGTTGATATACTCCACATGTTTCAGTTGCACCAGCTTACTAATTCTGACACTAGAATAACTCCGACAAATAGTACATGTATTGATCTTATCATAACCCAGACGCCCCAAGTTATTAAAAGTATAGAGGTTTTGCCGGAAATATGTAGTGATCACTGTGTGCCATGTGCAACAGTGATCAATAACACCAATACTAATTATAGTTTTAAAAGAACATTACACAATTATGACAAATTAGATGCCACTAAATTCTGCAACATGCTGTCTCGTATAGACTGGGCCGATGTTATGCAAAATGGATCCATTGACGACTGTGCTGAACATTTTAATACTATATTTTTCGAAGCCGCCTGCAATTCGCTCTAAAGATGCTGCTTGGATAAATGCAGACATTCGCTGGGCTATAAAACAGAGATATAGGTTGTTTAAAAAAGCAAAACGCAGCAATAAAGACGAAGACTGGCGAGCTTATCGGACTTATAGAAACTTAGTAACCACTAAGATTAGAGACAGAAAAATGGAATATTTAAATGAACTTGATTTAAAGGCATCTGATCCAAAACACTTCGGTATTAAGGAATGGTGGAAACTGGTAAAACAATTTATGAATGAAAAAGGCATATCCGACGACATTCCTCCCATCTTCTTCAATGGTACTTTGTGTTCTTCCAGCGAAGACAAGGCCAACGCACTGAATGATTATTTTATTCAACAGTCGACTTTAGACAATCCAAACGAAAATACTCCAAATGTAGAGTACACTGACTCTGAAGTTACTGATATTATACTTACGCACGCTGAAGTACATAGTGAGATACATTTTTTTTATACAAATCAAAGGCAACAGTGCCCGATATTATTCATAACAAATTGCTGATAGTTGACATTATTACAGAACCCTTAACCATCCTATTTAACCGCTGTTTGAATGAAGGTATCTTTCCAAACATTTGGAAGATTGCCCATGTAACACCATTACATAAAAAAGGACCCGAAAATATGTGTAATAATTATCATACAGTTTCGCTGTTAAGTTGTGTAGGCAAAGTCTTAGAACGATTTGTTCACAGCCGCGTGTTGAATTATTTGAAGGTTAATAATATTATTACTCCATCGCAGTCAGGATTTATGCAAGGAGACTCAACAGTTAACCAACTCACATCAATATATCATGACCTATGTACATCATTCGATCAAGGAATAACTACACAATCCTTTTTTTCTTCTTCTTTTTTCCTCTATATTTCCAAAGCCTTCGATCGAGTGTGGCACAAGGGATTACTGAGAAAAACAAAATAGAAGCAGTTGGTATAAGAGGCAATTTGGCATTATGGTTTCAAATCTATTTACAAAATCACAAATAAGCCGTTGTTAGAAAAGGTAAAAAGCCTGAATACAAAATAGTACCTTCTGGAGTTCCACAGGGGTCTGTGTTAGGCCCCTTGTTATTTCTCATATATATAAACGACATAACCAAAAATATTGAATCTGTTATAAAACTTTTTGCGGATGACACAAGTGTGTCACTTGCATTGAAAGACCCCGACAGAAGAGCAGGAATTTTAAATTCTGACTTGGAAAAAAGTAACAGCTGGGCGAAACGATGGAAAGTTAGTTTTAATGAAGAAAAAACTGAATTGTTAACATTTAAGAAAGACAACCATCCAGTTTACCCACTGTCATTTGGAAATATTGTTCTTGAAGACAAGGAATGTCACAAACACTTAGGTCTGATTTTTCAAAGTATCTGTAAATGGGAAAAACATATAAACAGTATTATTAGAAAAGTAACCCTTCTTGTTTCATGTTTACGTTCCTTTAAGTACAAGCTAAGCAGAAAAGCCTTGGATACTTTGCACAAATCCTTTATATTACCACAGTTTGACTACGCCGACATTGTTTGGGATAATTGTTCTGGAACACTTTCAAACATGCTCGAAAACCTGCATTTGGAAGCTATAAGAATTATTTTAGGAGCTGTTAGAGGAACAAGCCACGAAAAATTTATATAAAGAATCCGGATTTTGCACACTAAAAGAAAGACAAAAACGTCACAAGCTATTAATGTTTCACAAAATGATTAATCACCAGTGCCCCGGATACCTATCGAACTGGATACCACCTCTAGTTTCAACAACAAAGCCGTATCATCGTACACGACCACATGAAAGAGTCATTCCCGCTCATAAAACAGAACTATATGCAAATTCATTCATTCCGTCAGCTACCCAACTGTGGAAACACATTACCTCAAACTATACAAACAAACCCTTCAATTAGCCTGCTGAAAAAATATTTATCAACGAATGACACTATGGTTCCTATATATTATTATTTTGGCTCTTGAAAGGAACAAGTTAAGCATTGTAGATTTCGACTTGCTATTAGCGATTTAAATTATGACTTATTCAGACGCCACCTGTTAGAAGACCCTCTATGTTCATGCGGATATACAGCAGAAACATCAGAGCATTTCCTACTACATTGTCACCTTTATAATAGTATTAGAAATAAAACCATTAATATACTAGAACGAAAGAAATATCAATACACTTCTTTTTGGAAACGACCAGCTACATTTGGAAACTAATAAGAAATTATTTGCTGTAGTCCACGATTTTTTGCGCCAAACCGACCGCTTGTAAATCTGTAAAAGTCTGCCAAAATTTGTTTATGATACAAGAGAAGACGTACACGTTTTAATCCTCTCCCTCTGTCTCTCTCAGATCAGTAATTATGACAAAATCACTAGACCATTCGGTTAGTTATTTGCTTTTTCAACCCCCGCCCCCTCCTCCCGTTTTTGTTGTTGTTGTTGTCATTTTGATCTTTGTTTGTTTTGTTGCCTCTGACGTTTTGACAACAATTTGCCATATTGCCATCGTAAATGTCTGTATGATTATCATTTTATCTATAGGTAACACTCAAATAAGCATACTGCTTTTGTGTTTCCTGTACTGATTTGTTGAGCTTATGATTACGATGAATGAATAAAATTTTCTTTAAACCAAGAGCTTATCAGTACCACACGTTCTGGCACTAGTCTCAGTTGCATCAGTACAAATCAGCGTCAAAAAGCCTTACAAGCAAGAAGAATACACAGGCACTGGGTCCTGTAGTAACAGAACACAAGTCAGTGTCAAAGCTTATAAGGAGTACTACAATGGCTCTAGTTTCAGTTGAGTCTGTTTAGAGCCAGTTGTAGTAGAGCACTGAATACTGAACTCTAAAAGGTAAGAGTTCACGGGACAGCAAAATAAATAATGACGGCAGTGAACAGTCCACAAAATTCACAGCTGTAGAAGACCACCGGGTACTGCATTCACGATGGTAGGCAAGAGATCTTGCGATGACCGGGAATCAACAAAACACGTTAATAAATAGTCAATTAAATTCAGTTCTAGCAAAGTGTACAAAGTAGTGTATCAGTGTTACGATAATAATATCAAGGCATAAACCGCAAGATCCAGAGTATCCACCGGCAAGAAAATATTCGCATACACACGCGCGTATCTGCACATATACACACATATAGTTTACATCTTTTTTCTCTCCATCTTTCTCCTACTGGACCGGGAGAAAGATCCCCTGCAAGAGGCGCATGGCTTGTGATATCGCCTCAATTGGATTGGTGGTTTGTGGTTGTTGTTGAACCTGTCAGCGTGTACGTTCGGAACTGCCATGGGAGGATGGTAAGCTGGAAGCACAGTACCTCCAGGGTGTAAGGATAGATGGGTGGCAGGCTGTCGACGAGAGGTGAAAAATGGAGGATGAGGGATAGTACACGTTTGTCTCTTGTTAAAATTATCCGATCTTTCAGGTTGTTGCTGCTGGGCTGGCTGATCAGAATGATGTCGAATCGCACTATTGGGGTACAGGTGTGGGCCGTAACCGCCAGCTTGGAATATCGTGAATTCAGCTCCAGGATATTTGATGTTGCGAGCACGTTTTAGCATTCCTTTTCTGCTGGGTTGAGGGGGATCTTCATAAAGGTCGGGGGGGGGGGGGTGAGGGGGGGCATTCCTCTTAGCTACAAACGTACTTGTATTGTCCACAAAGGTTATTTTAAGGGCGTTGCATACTGAGTGAAGGTTTCTGTTTGACGACAATATTGCTGGATTCATGAGGTGTCTACCCCGAGCTGGAATGATGGATGAGACGATGAGTGATGCAGCTGGAAACGTAGTATTGATTTTTGTTAATAAGGTTGTCCATTGTTCCGTGTTGATCTCTCCACCTTTGCAGTCATTTACTCCGATATGCAGCACAAGGCGGGAGATCTTTGTGTTAGGTTGCAGTTGATCTAACCAGTGAAGTAAGTCAATGGTCTTCATGCTAGGCACGCATATCTTTTGAACACACAAGTATTCCCCAGTGTTCATTTTGTCTGGACTGATTTGTTTGATGGTTGAGTCTCTTGTGAGAAGATAGTCCGTAGCTTGTAGTATTGTAGTTTGGGTCATTTGTTGTGCAGGAGTTGCGGGTGGTTCATGTCTTACATTATCACGCTCTGAGATGTGTACAGGAATGGTGTATTGTGGTGGAGGGGCTGGACTCGCTTCACGGGTTATGAAGCCAGGGGTATTATTTAACACATCAAATCGGTTCTGCACCGGTATTGCATAGTCGGCAGTGCTGACGGTTGAGGGGCTAGAAGAGACACAGGGTGAAGAAGGTAGCAGACAACTACCAGGGTGTTTTGTTGATGGTGTACTTCGTCTCTGGAGTACCGCTGAAAAGGAGGGTGGCGGTGTGGCGATAAGACTGGGAGAGAGAGAGAGAGAGAGAGAGAGAGAGAGAGAGAGAGAGAGAGAGAGAGAGAGAGAGAAGAAGAAGAAGAAGAAGAAGAAGAAGAAGAAGAAGAAGAATTGTTGCTGTTATCATCATCATCATCATTATATTCATTTAAAGGCAGAAATCAAAAGTCGAATTGTCATGCGTTCTAACCAGTCAGTACATAATTGTTATTATGTGCACATAATTAGTAATTTTGTCTTTTGACATTAATAAACCGCCATAATAAAGAGTACCCCTTGAGTGGCGTAAGCAATTGTGGCAGAGTTTGGAGGAAGGTGCCGGAAAGCGAGGCGTGGAGTCATCGAGCCACCCAGCTCTCTACCATTCTTTAACCCCTTCACTGCAATGCTTGCCGCGCCGTCACTCGGACCAATAAAAGTGCTAAATTTGAAATCATTAAGGCCTTTTACCCCTTTGCATGAGCAGGTGAAAGGACTTCTATCAAAATGCACAGTATCGAATGTAGGTTTGTTATAGGACCATCAAATATACTGTTCGCAGGCGTATATAATGTGTGCACTTTTTAGCCAGGAAATTTTACAGGCTGGGGCAACGAAGGGGTTAATTCTCTTCCCGAAGCGCTGCAATGGAGCGAATCAGTCTGTCATCATACTGCCATCACCTACCGGTCGCCATGCACCGCTTTAGTTTGGTGGTTGAGACTTGCCTGTCGCCTCAACCACCTGCAGCCTAGACTCCACGAAACCAGCCTCTCTTTGATCTGCTTTAACTTTTAAAGGAGCTAGCCTCGCCTCCATCTCCTGCAGCCTAGACTCAAAAACAAAAAACAAAACAAAAACAAAAAATAAAAGCCTCCCTATGATCTACTTTAACTTTTAAAGGAGCTAGCCTCGTCTCAATCTCCTGCAGCCTAGACTCCACGAAACCAGCCTCCCTATGATCTACCTTAACCTTTAAAAGAGCCAGCCCTCTAAAACATGGATCTTTCAACAGGCAGAAGAAATTAGCTATGGGTAAAATCCAAGGAGACGGTCGGAAATTCCTGGACCGTTTTAAAACTTATTTTGGGTCACAAATATCATCACAATCATTAAATGAGGTCCATATCTACCGATTACAGACCATACGAATCGGCGTCATGGATTGCAAATGGCGAACGAAGCCGACGAAGTGCTGCTAGGTAAGCGGCCTCGTTAAACAAGCCACGGCAATTAAAAACCACGGAAAATGTACGAAAACAATTGCAGTCTGAGAACGTTGAGTCGTGAGTACGATTGTCTTGCCAGAATCTGCACTAAGGAAGCGTTCACGTTGTTACTGGGAAACTAGGTCAAAGGGCAACATGCGCCGACTCGAACTGACAATCAAAGACAAACTATGAAAAAAAAACTCACCTTTTGCTGCGGATTTTGGCTGTAATCGGCAGATATGGATCTCATTTAATGACTGTGATGATATTTGTGACCCAAAATAACTTTTAAAACGGTCCAGGAATTTCCGACCGTCTCCTTGGATTTTACCTTAGCTATGTAAAACATAAAACAGAGAATTCAAAGAAAAACAATCAGTCAGCTTTAAAAGTCCCAAATATTACGCGCAGCTATCTTTCTTGGATATTTGCTGCTTCTTTTTTTTTTTTTTTTTTTTTATCTTCTTTTTCTTCTGTTCTTTCTTGTTTTGGTTCACTTTCGTCTGCGTTTTTTGGTTGTGTGTGTGTGTGTGTGTGTGTGTGTGTGTGTGTGTGTGTGTGTGTGTGTGTGTGTGTGTGTGTGTGTGTGTGTGTGTATGTGTGCGTGCGTGCGTGCGGGCGTGCGGGCGGGCGTGCGTGCGTGCGTGTGTGTGTGTGTTCGCTTACAATTGGCGTGGGTTAAAACACTTCACACAACGATCCTGAACTATTTAGGGTGACTAAAATTCGATGAACAGTACACACACACACACACACACACACACACACACACACACACACACACACACACCACACCACACACACACACACACACACACACACACACACACACACACACGCACACACACACACGCAACACGCACACACACACACACACACACACACACACTCCACCCCGAATAATCACCAATCAGTAATGATGTCAGCAGCACAAAACAACAGAAAGGACAGGTCAATACAAATCGAATATTTTCCAATGCCTGTAAAAGGGTTCGAGTAGTTCAGAGTAAGCAGAAGTAAAGAGGAAGTTTTTTTAAGAAGTTTGGAACTGTGAGAGAGAACTGAAGCGTTGGATGTGAGCAGGAAGGTTGTTCCAGACAAGGGGTGCCTGGACAGAGAACCACCGGACGATAGCAGACACGTTACGGGCAGAGTCCATAGCTTCCGGTTGTTAAAAGGACAATGAAGTTCAAGGAGCCAGTCAAGATCCTTCTTCTGGAAACCTTGATGCAAAATGTCTAAAGACAAGAACAACAACAAAAACGAAAAAAAGAACAAATCCAATCCTGTCAGACATGCATGTTCTCTCCAAATTGTTCGAGGTTTGTGCTGCATCGTTCGATCTGCTTGCTGCTGTGCATGCAACCACAGACAGAGAACAGTTAGTCTATTGTGTCCCTGTGTGACAACACAGTACGGACAGCCCTTCTTGGTAGTGCTGACAAAAAGCCGGCTGTCTGTTTTAACCTTACTTGCTTGC
Source organism: Alviniconcha strummeri (assembly GCA_963584105.1). Lineage (NCBI taxonomy): Eukaryota > Metazoa > Mollusca > Gastropoda > Provannidae > Alviniconcha > Alviniconcha strummeri. The sequence continues at coordinate 16,917,812 of OY757546.1, read as the reverse complement.
TTACAACCTTACTTGCTTTGTCAGACGTGTTCGATACGTTGGAAAACGAATTTCTCTTCGCACGTTCGCGAGGAATGTTTGGCATATCCGACAAGGCTAAGACCTAATGGTCATCTTATTTGTCTTATAGATTCTAGGCTTCTGGTCTTTTTAGCAGTCTGGTCTCTTTACATTGTTGGTTCCAGCGCCTTTTCTGTCTTCGGTCCCTCTACATGGAATGACCTTCCCCCTTCTCACCGACAGACTCTCTGTCTCTGTCTCTGTCTCTGTGTCTCTGTCTCTCTCTCTGTCTCTCTGTCTCTCTGTCTCTGTCTCTGTCTCTCTGTCTCTGTCTCTGTCTCTCTCTCTCTCTCTCTCTCTCTCTCTCTCTCTCTCTCTCTCTCTCTCTCTCTCTCACACACACACACACACACACACACACACACACACACACACACACACACACACACACACACAGTTCTTTACTCATCGACCTCAGTTTGGATGAAATATGTTATTATTATTATGAGTGATGTATGCATGTGTACATCTGGCACTGTGAACACGCTATGTTTTGTTTGGAAAATCTGATGTATAAATTTCACTCACTCACTCATGCCTGTATGTATATAAATTATGCCTGTAATTTTATATTTACTCATCAGTAGCTTCGCAAGGACTAATTGTTAGACGGGTTTTTGATTGAACCTAATAAATAAAGTTTTAGAGCTCGAGTTCCAGTTCTCTGTCTGTCTCAGACACACACAGAGACTGAGGTTTTCGAGTGATTGCCATTGCAATGACTGGTCATTTTAGTCCTATTTTATACACCCATACAACTCCGCCCAGTCCTTCCGACTGCCTTCCGACCACCACCTCCCCCCGTTTTTTTCTTCTTCTTTTTTTCTTCCCCCTCTCCCCTACTGTTCTTTATAAGATAAGCATTGACTGCTTCTGTTTCTTTTCCGATACTACTCATATGAACTGATCAGATATTCTGCTGCTTCATTTGCTCATAATATGCTCACCGTATGCTCATAATATGTAACTAATGATATATAGCATGTGTTCATCTGGCGCTGTGAGCACGCTATGTTTTGTGTGGAAATTCTCATGTATAACGTTTCACTCACTCATTCATGCCTGATATCTGTTCATCAGTAGCTTAGCAAGGACTAGTTGTTAGGCTTTTGAATGAACCTAAACTACAATCCTTGTAAAATAAAGTTTTCGAGCTCGAGTTCGAGTTCGAGTTCTCTCTCTCTCTCTCTCTCTCTCTCTCTCTCTCTCTCTCTCTCTCTCTCTCTCTCTCTCTCTCTCTCTCTCTCTCTCTCTCGACTCCTTTAAATCAAATCTCAAGACATTTATTTTCCCCAAACAATAGACCTGCCGTGTTTTCCATTCCGTGCTGCTGTCTTCATCCGCCTCAAGTCTGTTTGCTGTCTGTTTAAGTTGTGTGCAAATTGTGTATAGTCAGTATACTCGTGTGGGGGGTGGGGGGGCGTGTGTGTGTGCGTGGTGTGCGTGCGCGTGTGTGTGTGTGTGTGTGTGTGTGTGTGTGTGTGTGTGTGTGTGTGTGTGTGTGTGTGTGTGTGTGTGGAGGGGGGTGTTTGTGTGTGCGCGTGTGTATGTGTGTCTGTGGGGGGGGTGCGTGTGTGTGCGTGCGTGCGTGCGTGCGTGCGCGCGCGCGTGTGTGTGTGTGTGTGTGTGTGTGTGTGTGTGCGTGTGTGCCTGCGTGTGTGTGTGTGTGTGTGTGTGTGTGTGTGTGTGTGTGTGTGTGTGTGTGTGTGTGTGTGTGTGTGTGTGTGTGTTCGCGTACATGGGCACATATGTAAACAAAATGCTATGACGGATGTCAGACGTAGAAGATTTCTCATAAAAAATATATATATAACTCATTGAAAACCCTTCTGTATAAACAAAAACTATTGAAAACCCCTCTATATAAAAATCTATTGAAAACACCTCTATATCAAAACCTGCTGAAAACCCTCTATATCAAAACCTATTGAAAACCCCTCTATAGCAAAACCTATTGAAAACCCCTCTGTATCAAAACCTATCGAAAACCACTCTATATCAAAACCTACTGAAAACCCCTCTATAGCAAAACCTATTGAAAACCCCTCGATATAAAAACCTGCTGAAAACCCCTCTATATCAAAACCTACTGAAAACCCCTCTATACAAAAACCGAATGAAAACCCTTCCAAATAAAAACCGATTGAAAACGCCACTATATAAAAACCTATTGAAAACTGATCACGGTGCGCACGTGCAGGCGCCTTGCGGGCCAAGAGCTTCACGAAGTACACGACGGGATGGGGTGG
>OY757546.1:16846463-16910303 GCA_963584105.1 Alviniconcha strummeri | reverse complement strand
AACAGAACAAACAAAGAAAACGGAGAACGTTTGTCTTTTCTCAATCCCAGAACTAGCACCACAAACTCACCCGTATCTGACAACCGGAACCGGAACTGGAACCGGAAGTCTCGGGTCATCGCATTGCACGTGCGGCTGCCGCCAGCGAGCCCGTTCCGCCACGCTGAACTTGACCCGGCAGGAAGTGGAGATGATAACGCAGCAGCTCCAAAACGAGCTGATCCTGGACAGGAGCGCCCTGTCCTCCACACGCCGACGGAAGGAGAGCGCCCCGGACCATCGGCCCTCCGCTCAAGCCACTGGAGGGCTGGGCATCACCTTCATCGTCATCGTCCTCTGTCTCGTCGTGCTGCCGGACGTCGCCGCCATCCTCCGGGAGCTTTTCTTCAGAGGGCGTTGTGGAGGGAAGGGGAGGCAGGACGAATGAAGGGCTGGAGGGAAGGGGCTGACTGGTTGATTGATTCAACGTTATCGCAACTTTGGTTTTTACTGTCAATGTCTCGATTAGCGGTAGTACTGTTAACCCCTTCACTGCTCCAGCGTGTAACATTTCCAGGCTGAATGATCTGACGCACGGACTCGCCTGCAAACAGTATATGTTTCGGTCATGTAACACATCTGCTTGCAGAGTTCAGGAGCTGTGTGAGAGTCGAGGTGGCCGTCCTGGACTGTCCGTCCTGACGAGCCTTCTGGTTTCCGTGGACGTAAAGCTGTACTGAACCAGATCGGCACTGGTCTCAGCTTGTCCCTAATATGTCCACCGACATCCGAGGGCATTAAGCAACACTGCTATCTTCCTACCTACATCTGCTTTCAATGCTATGCATTTATTATGATAATCCGTTCACATGCGAATGCGAAAAAACAAACAAAAATGTTTAAAGGTTTCAGATTTCGCTCTTTTTGTTTTCAAGTGACATGATGGCAGTGAAGGGGTTAAGCAAAGGTACATATGATTATGTCAGTCGGGGTGTTCGCTGATAATAATAATAATTCTTTAAAAGAGCTGTTTTCTAACCAGAGTTAAACTCACTGCACTCACCGTAATACACTTACCAAGAAAATTTCGCATGTATTTTTTTTTTTTTTTTTTAATTGTCATTCTTTTTAACCGTTTATGTCATTGGATCTGATTAAAGATATTAGCACAAAGGCCACTGACCTGTATCTGCTGTTGCTACAGTACTGCTACTAATCGAGACATAGACTAGAGGCAAAGTCTAATAAAGGGAGCGGAGCATCACTGAACACAACAACAGCGACCGGAGGGGAGTGAGACTGACGGACTGACGTGACGGACTGACCTGACAAACTGACTTAACGGACGGACCGGACGGACTGACCTGACGGACTGAACTGACAAACTGACTTAACGGACGGACCTGACGGACTGACCTGACGGACCGACCTGACGTATTTACCTGACGGACTGACCTGACGGACTGACTTTGGTTGAAGGATGAAGATTTTAGTACGAATGCCGGTCAGGCAACTTGTTCTCGATACAAATTACAACGGAGGGTATGGTTGGAGGGGGGGGGGATATTCTTTATTTACGAGTGTAATAGGTAAGCATGCATTTGCATTTTTACATCCAGCCCTTGCCCAAGCGAGGGACTATTCTAAATCAGATTACACGTAGATGTATTTCTAAATTACGCCACACTGGAGAGCGGGAGAGACAGACAGACAGACAGAGAACGCGAAAACTTTAGTACTCAAGGATAGTAGCATAAGGTCCATTTGGACCTAACACCACTACACTACAAACACAAATAAGCACGACTAAACTATAAACACACATATAAGCACGAATAAACAATTGATTAGTGCAGCTGCACAAAGTTCTTACAAATATGCACAAACATCGGAATTAAATTTACTTCATGGACACACATGTATACAACACTCATTTTAGGCAAAAATGTGACTCAAACAAGTCAGTCCAATATTTATGCATATCATGTTTGAAACAAGGAAGAGAAATGATGATGATGATGAGTTGATGCTTAATGTCCTCAGATGTCATTTGACATATTAGGGACAAGTTGTGACAATGCCGAAGCACAGTTCAATAAAAGCCACATACGTAAGGTGTATGCGTGTTTAGCTGTAACCTGCCACCTGCACTTTTGGCAGAATGACCGGGATCTTTTACGTGCTACTGTGGTAACACGGGGGTGGAACGGATACCGAAATAAGAGTCAGCACAGAAAGTCGACCCTGGAGAAGAAAATTCTCCCGCCGTTCCAGCAGGGATTCGAACCCGCGACCTTTCAATCACGAGTCCGGCGCTCTAACCACTGAGCTATCCCCGCCCCCAAGGAAGAGAAATACATGATTTTATATTTTAAGGCAAGGATTTCCAGAGGGACGCTCCAGCGAAGAGTGAGACCGGTGACTTATAACGAGTTGTGCTACTTACTTTGGGAAATTATGATTATGAACTTTGTGCATAAATGTTCTTTTCTTGTAAGTGAGCTGTTGCGTCTGGTTTAAAATTCCAAGTGCATTTAGATCTTGCTCTGTAGATAGGGAAGGCCTGACTTAAGTGTCCTTCGATGCAGAGAGTTTATTTTTTTATTTTTTAATGTACTTCGCTACAATCATGCTACAATATTGACGCATAGTCGATGTGAGGTTTATGTGACCGTTGTGGAAGAGCTTTCTGGTATCGATGTTGATGATGTGTTGCAGTTGAGAACGAAGAAACAGTTGTTTTTTAACGCGATCTTGCATAATTATGTGGTCGATCTGGGCTTGCCATCGACATTTGTTGTCACCCATGAGACCTAGTAGGTGATGTTCAGTTATATTTTCTATATTTTGACCATCCACTGACAGTCTCAACGACAAGTCTGAGAGCTGGTGCTTTTGTCTTGTGGTAATTACCATTTTCTTTGTTTTTGCAGCGTTGTACCACACTGAAATATGACTTAAACAAAGCTGTAGTGTTGTTATATTTTAATTTGCACGACGCCTTTTCCTGTTGTATGAAATGTTGTGTCATCTCCGAGCATATGGCATTTTGCAGAGTTTGACGGTATATGTTGAGGTGGGTCATTAATATAGATGCAGAAGTACAGGTCCCAAGACTTACCCCTGTGGTGCACCATATTTAACTTCCCTTAGAGGAGTAAGAGCCACGGATAAAAACTCTATTTTTAAGGTATGGACAACAACAACAGAACTGTTTATATAGACAGAAAGCTTTGAGAATAAGATTTTGTGATCAACAAGACCGAACCCATTTTCAAGCCCAAAAAGACGTCTCCGGACAGGTCTGACCTATTTATAGATGAAAGCCACGTGTCTGTCAATCGTGCTAGCGCGGTATTGCAAGAGTGTTTACGGCGGAAACCCGACTGAAGTAGATGAAAAGGTCTCGTGTCTCCAGATAGGTTACTAGGTGTTTATGAATATGTCTTTCCAGAAGTTTGGACAGAACTGACAGTAGCGAGATTGGTCTATAATCATTCAGAGTTTTGTGATATCTAGTGCTGGGTAAAGGAATAACGTTTGCTTTTTAAATTCTGAAGGAAGGACATTCTGCTCGATCCACAGATTACTCTGCAATATGTAGCGAAGCTAGCTTAAGCTACTGATTGCAGATTTTGTTCGGTCCGAGAGAGAGAGAGAACTCGAACACTTTATTTTACAGGGAGGGAGGGGGAGAGAGAGAGAGAGATTATAGCACTTATTGTATTAAGCAATCTTAGCTGAACATCGCCTTGAAACTCACACAGAGTATACGTCCTGGGTGTCCACACATGCATGGTTTTCTTATAGGTGTGTCAGTGTCTTTACCTGCCCGTACTCACACACATACACACACACCCCTTTACCTGCCCGTACTCACACACATACCCCCCCCCCCACACACACACACACACACACCACTAACACACTCACGTATACATACTGCCACGTGCACATAAACACCATCCACACCCAAATATGCAAACAGCTAAAAACTGGTTGGGCCTTTCTACAAAGCTGCTTTTTTCTTCTTCTTCTTTGTTGTTGTTGTTGTTGTTTTGTCTTTCCTTTTCTACCAGTTATACACAGAAAGGTATGTTCTCTCAGCACGAGTAGCAGCTATTGTAATACACATACACAAAACTGAATATTACTGATTTACTTTGACAAGAAGCCTTTCGGCTACACTTACAGCATCGACTGGCCAGAACTGCGAGGGGGTAACTGCATTCCAATGAGTCCATTAGTAAGTAAATTGGTGTTTTACGCCCAGTCAACCAGTGCGGTTATATCAGGGCGACAAGGAGTTCATGCAAACCATTAATTTCAATGCACCCAGCACATTCAGGCCGACACTGTGAATGCACACTAAATGATGAATGTCCAACACGTTTTGTTGTTTAGCTTTTAGATCAGTATTGCGTCAACCAAGTGCACTGCGTTAGTCTTTTTAAGTAATATTTTGTATTGTTTTTTCTCTCAGCATTTGATCTGACTTTTTAGTGTTCCTTGATTGTTTGGAATCTAAACAATATGCTTTGTACACCTTGGCACTAGGGGCAGTCCAGAAGTTCTGTAAGTGATACTTTAACTCTCAAATAAACGACATACAGAAGGACATTTTCAGGGATTTTGAAAGGTACTCTCTGTTATTGTTTGGGGGGAGGATGTGTCTGTCTGTCTGTAAGGTGCTTTGTGTGGGTTGTTTCGGTGGTACTGAGCTCTACGTATGTATAGAATATCATATTTAGGTTATTATGTATCATGTGAGCGCTCACGGCGTTGATGAGCGCATGATAAATGTACAGTATTATTATTGTAGGGGAGCGGCGTGGGGAGTGAGGTTGGAAGCACGAATGAAGCATGAATGAAGTCACAAGTCAGAAATTGCTATAACTTTTATCTGCACCAGCCAGGAAACAGTGTCTGTGTTGGAAAAGACACAAGCAAACAACAAAACATTTAGAATATGAAAGTAAATGTAAAGATTAAACAACAGCAATTATCTAATAAATACAGTAACCATGTAGTTTACCTGTAATACATGATGGTAACTGTGACAAAATGATTAATAATCAAGCACATAAATTGTGTGCATGAGTTGCACTTAAAACCCGTATTTCACAGTCACGGTGAGTCTATGAGACGGCCAGTCAATTAACTGATGAACTCCCAGTATATAATAGTATACAATAAAGTAACTGAAAAATACGGATTACCAAGATCAAACTAAACAGGAAGAGTGAGATAATCGCTACAGCAGTTCCACTTAAGCACACAACGAGACGGACAGTGACACGGGTGGCACTTGGGACGATGCCGTGAGCGGGAGGAAGTCAGTCATAAACTGACCGGCTCCAGCCGTGTTATTCAACGCGTGTACAAAAGGGCTACAGCATGTTACTGTTACTGACTAGCAGAGCATATCCGTAAACAACGTCGAGGGTCTTACTGACGCGGATAGCGCATCAAGAATCTAAGCTGCTGATCTGGCTGCGTCTGTCTGCTCGGTTAGTGAACAGAGACAAAGACCTAATTGCTGACGCGCATCACCGGCCAGGTCAGGTACACGCACAAAGACCCGGAAAGGATTTACAAGCTAAGCGGAGTTAAAGTCAGCGCGTCCAAGACTCGGCCACACAAAAGCTGGATCAAAACAGAAATTACATGTCTCACAGTTTATACAATCACTCCTATGCACTAAACCATATTCAACTAGTAAACTAAACATTCGACAACTATGAAGTCAACATCTTCAGAGTGTTAGCCATAATATACCACCGATTTCACATGGAAAAATAGATCGGCAGGAAACAAATAAGTTGTGCCGCGCAGAGATCTGCACGGCCACACTGACAAAGGACCCATACTTTTGAGGGATAACTTTGCATCGGCAAAGTATCACTCAAACTGAACATCCAGCAATGGCAACATCAGTAACATACTATAGCTACATATCAGCTAACCAGGGTTAGCTGCATACATTTTGGAAGCACTGGTCATCTTGTGGCATAATACAATATACACTGACGCCATGGCGGCGGCAATCTGACGCCAAAAGTACCCACGTGTTCAAGAACCAAAATCAAGGCACGTTGTGAACATGGTAACATTATAAACATACATTATTTACATCAATGAGAAACAACAGAACAATAAGCCATAGAAAAATAACTACTTACAGGCTCTCCCCTGAATCAGATGCATAGGCAGCAGCTCGAACTGTTACTGACGACCTGCTACTGCAGGGATACTGGGAGAAATAGGACGCGGCGGGCCCAGTGCACAAGTTTGAACACTTTAGATAATTGGGGCCGTAAAACTCCTACCCAATCAAAAACGAAAAGGATAGGAAAGAAAAGATTAAAGGGTCATGGCCCGGAACACACATAATACACTCGGTTACGTTACTATTATTGTTGTTGTTGTCGTCGTCCACACAGAGTTGCAGTCGTATCAGACACGTTTTTTGTTTGTTTGTTTGTTGTTGTTGTTGTTTTGAAGGCGTTGTGGAACTCCAAAGAAGGTGTTGAATTCACCGCTCTTACAAAGTCTTGAATTCGCAAAAATATCTTTCCAGCAAGGCCATTTCGAAGTTTAAACAACAGCAAAAGTCAAGAGTACTAGGTCAGGGCTGGGTGGGACAGGACTTGCAACCTTTCTCCCTCCAGATATTGCATCGCGTCCTTTGTTTTGTGGGGAGCAGCATCATTGTTATGGATTTACAATGTTACTGCAGTTCCCACGTTTCGTCGCTGCTTCTTCTGGCACTGTTTCTGCGTAGTGGCCGCTGGTCATTGTTGCCATCTTTGGCAGAATGTCAACTACCAGGGGGCCAGCATGTTCGAATACTTCAGGGAAGATCGTTTTTTGCTGTGAAATCCAGGTCTGAGGACGACTGGTCGGCCCAGGTTTCATCGCCCCGCACCATAGTCATCTGTTCTGAAGGCCTGCCCTAGAAGATCATAAAAGTGTCGTCTCCTGTGATGGTTCAGTCAGTTCCGGTGGGGCCTTTGGGGCTCAAAACTGGCACCCGTTCAGCACGTCTCGTTGACTCTACTGTTTGCTGTCTACTCTCTCTACTGTCAAGAGGTTTGCACCCACTTTGCACACACCTTCTTACTACTGCGCACTTTTAACCCCTTCACTGCCCCAAACTGTAAAATTTCCGGGATGAATGATGAACGGACGCGCCTGCAAAGTCTATTTTCCGGTCCTAAAATATGTTTTCAATGCTTTGCGTTTTGATGCCAGCGCGAAAAAGAACACAAACAGGCTGAAGGGTTTCAAATTTCGCACTTATAGGGATCGTTTTCTAATGACATCATGGCAGTGAAGTGGTTAAACTGTGAATCTTTTATACATGTAGGTATTGTTTCTTTTGTATGTCGTATGTGGCAACCCTGTTTTCCTTTGAATGGGATAAAGAAGTACTTGACTGTACCCAGTTCTTCGGGGATTAGGATAATTCCGTGAACTGTACCATGCAGAAGGTTCCCGGTTTTATAGAGCTTTTTGCCCATGGGGGCTAAAAAGCAGTTACATTCGCACAAGACATTCCTTATAAACAAGTACATGAGGGTTACTAATAAATAAATACAGGTAACAGTTTAGTTATTTCCTGAACTGAGATATGGGACCATTTGAAACTGTACCATGCAGAAGGTAACAGATATTTCCTGAACTGAGACATGGGGTCATCTAAAACTGTACCATGCACAGTTTAGATGTATGGGGTCATCTGAAACTGTACCATGCAGAAGGTAACAGATTAGTTATTTCCTGAACTGAGACATGGGGTCATCTGAAACTGTACCATGCAGAAGGTAACAGATTAGTTATTTCCTGAACTGAGACATAGGGTCATCTGAAACTGTACCATGCAGAAGGTAACAGATTAGTTATTTCCTGAACTGAGACATGGGGTTATCCGAAACTATACCATGCAGAAGGTAACAGATTAGTTATTTCCTGAACTGAGACAGGGTCACCTGAAACTGTACCATGCAGAAGGTAACAGATTAGTTATTTCCTGAACCGAGACATAGTCACCTGAAACTGTACCATGCAGAAGGTAATAGATTAGTTATTTCCTGAACTGAGACATACGGTCATCTGAAACTGTACCATGCAGAAGGCAACAGATTAGTTATTTCCTGAACTGAGACATTGGGTCATCTGCTGCCGCATGCTTCACCAGCTCGATGGTGTTCCCATTCATGGTAGATTTTGGTGCTTCAAACTGTGGCTCTTCTCACTTCAGTCTCCCTTGCCGCTTTGAAAAGTCGGATCCACCGACAGTATCATAAGAACAAGATGTTCTACATACAATTTCCAGTTCCTGATGGATTTTCATGGGACTGTCTCTGAGTTTCACGAGACTGTCTCCGAGTTTCATGCGTTTAAATGTAATGGTGTGGAGTGGTCAAAGGACAGGACACAGGCAGCGGAGTCAATAAAGTGGAGACCACAGCAGGCGTATGGCAGCAATCAGGTTTTACTTGCTCAGCCGCAGACAATTTTTAGCACACCCAAAATCCTCACGCTCACGCATAGATAAGAGAACTACGCGGGCCACAGGGAACACACGCTATCGCTACAGTAAAAACGGCCCTCTGGACCACAAAATGGCTGACAACTGTGTTTCCCTGGCCCGCACAAATACACTTTCCTCTACAATAACTAAACCAATTAAAACATGAAAAACATCAAATAAAAGCTACAGTTACAATCTTTTAAACCGTATAAACAAAATGTACACACATGACTTATTTTATTTACAACAAGAGTGGGAAGCGTGGCCTGCGCCTGTCTCTAAACAGATTCGTACAACTAAATCACAACTAACACAATGTACAAAATATAAATGTCAATACAACTTACATCGGAATAAAGAGCACGCTCCCACGGTTAAAATGGTACATAACAATTACAATACAACGCTCTGTAAGAGAAGCAAGACAAACTCAAAGACTAGTACTAAAACAATCGGTGCGAACTTTCGCCTGGGGCGCGTAATCTTAGTCGCAGCAGTGCTGATAGTGATATTAAGTAGTCTATGAATACAACTTAGCTTCTACAGTACACAGTACTTAATAAGTTAATTTCAACCCAAAATAAACACTAAACATGAAGTCAGCTAAGCAAAATACTATACGACAACGCATTGATCGACACAGAATTACTTTAATCGAATCAAAACAACATTTCACTACTATTTACTAGTACTAAACAAAGCGCGCCATGCAGACGACGGCTATAAAAGAATGGACCTAGAGAGGCATCGGCTACTGATTAAGCTCGATCTTGTGTCTAAATAAACGTTAGATAAACATTCTAAGATGCCAAATTATATTATACATAGCTTAGTGCATAAAAAGGACTAGGTAAACAAACAAGCGGTCAAAATGTTAAGGGAGAAAAACAGATTTGAAAATGGCGCGCACTGGCGGCTATCGCCGGTCGGCTGTGTGAAGGCCATGTGGCGTTACGCCACACGCCGCGCTTCAAAACAAAAGTGTCGTCTGCTCTGCTCCGATTCCCGGGTTACTATCAGTACAGTAATGAAACTGCGTTGATCCGTTAAGCGGGGCGGGATTATTGTAAAACGTATACAAAGAGCACTTGCTCACATAAAAAAAGAAGAAGTAAAAACACGTATTTTCTTGTTCAGGCCCATTATTTCCACCACACACTTTTATGTGGTGTCTTTGTGTCGTCATTAGCAGAATGATTAAATTTTGATTTTGTTGTTGCTAAATCCAACAGAAGCATGGTGAACTGTATTAAAGCGAATAAATTTATCATTTACAGACGAAATGAAGTTGTGTTTTGTTTCCTGTACCTTTCAATATTTTTGTTGTTGTCAAAGTTTCCTTCACTTGCTGAATACAGCTTTCAGTTTTGGCATGAAGATATAACCAAAAAATCATTTATGGTACATTTTTGCAGCAGCATTTTGGCACACACACACACACACACACACACACACACACACACACACACACACACACACACACAACACACACTTAGAAGAAGAAATACTTTATTAACATCCTTGGACATGTTTTCATGTAACACCAAAAATGTACAAATGTACATTTCCACAACATATCCACCATTCCTGCTTCTAAATTCTGCAATGCAGGAAAAGAGGGTTGGACACAGAAAACACCAAACATGTTAAAAATTACACACTACATTTTTTTTCTTCTTCAATGTCCAGTGAATGAAACTGTCATCATTTTTGCCCTTTTAGTCCTTCACTAATTCTTCTATTCAAACAATATCTCACTTGCTGTTCAAGACCACTACTGAGAAGACTGAAATTCGTCTTGCATTATCTTGCTGGAGGCACAAAAAAACAAAACACAGTGAATCTTCAACTATGCATATGATGCTGAAGAGAGGAACAAAACCTTTGTTGTTCTTGTACACAGTACAACAACAGTGGCCTTGCTAATACTCACTAGATTTTAGCCTCTGTACAGTCTTCTCCTCATCCCTAAGTGCACTAGTTAATCTCAAAAGTTTGGCTGGCTTTCTATTAGTATTCAAGTGTTACGGTTAGCATCATGTCAACTGCATTTGTCTACAGTGGCACTCTTGATAAAAAAAAAAAAAAAACTCTGAGGAGACCACACCTTTTTCAGACCCCTTTCCCAAATTGTTCTCTTTATTTTTCCACATAAAGGACCACCCTGCGAGACGCACAAAGGTGGTTGGGAAAGAGAAGCGGTCACCCATGACACAGCGGAACCCTGAATGACAAACAAAATGGCTTTAAGAGAGGGTTCCGCTGTGCCTGGACCTTCAGCAATGTTACAATGCACCTAATTTTTGGGCCATCCAAGTAAAAGAGGAAGAAAAATCTTGGACTTGGCAGCTACGATCACCGAAGGCTACCATGTGGAACCCGCACCGGTACAGCATTAGACATAAATATTCCACTCAATCTTCCGATCCATTTAAACTGTGGTAGGGCTTAGCATGCAAACTATTTATCACCAACGCTGAAACTGAGCGCGTTTCCTCACACAGCCTGACTCTCAAAAGCAGCTATGCACTAACAAGTTTGCCACTGTCTTTTCCAGTCTGTTGTTCTCAAGGAATTCCCTTTGCTAGTGTGCAAAATGTTTTTGTCTGTTGAGCTGACACAACACAAACTGATCCAGAAGAATCTGATGAGCCTCCCACTTTCTGAAGGATACACATGTTGGTATCATGGTAATGAAATGGACCCCCCCGAGGTAAAAACCAGTGATGGCTGAGAACTATGTCAGTCCATTTTCAATTCTTGAAAGCGATCTTTCGACTCTTGAGGACCGTCCACTTGTGGCGCTTCAAGTAGTAGGAGACCACCAGCATGAAGGAGAAGATCATAATAGCCTGGAACAATATGAAAGTGGCATATTAGTTCTGTGATCATGGAATGGTGACAGTGGTGCTTCGTTCTGGGAACATGTAATGAGCATCATGCAATGAGCCTGGAACAGTGAAAAATTGGTTCTGTGACCAAGGGATGAGCAGCATACAATGAACATGGAACAGTGAAAAACTGGTTATGTGACCAAGGGATGAGCAGCATACAATGAGCCTGGAACAGTGAAAAACTGGTTCTGTGACCAAGGGATGAGCAGCATACAGTGAGTCTGGAACAGTGAAAAACTGGTTCTGTGACCAAGGGATGAGCAGCATATGAGCCTGGAATGGCGACAGTGGCGAGCAAGGTCTTTGGTCATGGAATGAGCATTACACAATGATCCTGGATGAGGGACAAATGTGAAAGTAGCAGGTGAGTTTTGTGAGCATCATATTATGGGCTTGGAATGGTGACAGTGGCAAGTTAGTTCTGTAATCAACAATGATCTTGCAACAGTGACAAAGTAGCAAGTTTTATGATCTTGGAACTAGGATCATACATGTATACAATGAAGGGCATGACAGACTGAAATAGTGATGAAAAAGAAAATCATGACAGCCTGTAACAATGACAATGTGATCAGTCTGTGTTCACTGTCAACGGGAATACAACAGCCGGTAACAATGACAATGTGATCAGTCTGTGTTCACAGTCAACGGGAACATGACAGCCTGTAACAGTGACAATGTGATCAGTCTGTGTTCAGTCAGAGGGAAATCATGACTGTAACAGTGACAATGTGATCAGTGTGTTCACTGTCAATAGGAATCATGACAGCTGTAACAGTGACAATATGATCAGTCTGTGTTCACTGTCAATGGGAATCATGACAGCCGGTAACAACGACAATCTGACCAGTCTGTGTTCACTGTTAACGGGAATATGACAGCCTGTAACAGTGACAATGTGATCAGTATGTGTTCACTGTCAATGGGAAGCATGACAGCCTGTAACAGTGACAATAAGATCAGCCTGTGTTCACTGTCAACAGGAATCCCAACAGCCTGTAACAGTAACAATGTGATCAGTCTGTGTTCACTGTCAATAGGAATCATGACAGCCTGTAACAGTGACAATGCGATCAGTGTGTTCACTGTCAACAATAATCCTAACAGCCCGTAACAGTGACAATGTGATCAGTGTGTTCACTGTCAAAGGGAATCATGACAGCCTGTAACAGTGACAACGTGATCAGTCTGTGTTCATTGTCAATGGGAATCATGACAGTCTGTAACAATGACAGCGTGATCAGTCTGTGTTTACTGTCAATGGGAAAGTGTACTGCATGCAATGAGTCTGACAATGTCCTAAAACAGTAGTAATTTAATGATGAATTCCATACAAAAATGAGACATTAGCAATTATAGTTACTAACTTAAATGACTAGAATTCAAGTGCAAACCCAGGAGAGAAAAAACAAATTAAGCTGCAGCCACACAATGTCTAAACCACACTGGACAGGAATCTAAAGAACATAGCTTACACAATCATACGGTCAAGGTCATCAAACCTTGTATGAATCTGAAGACTCTAAGAAACTAAAAGTAGGATATAATTAGGTGAAGTTTGAAAGACCTTGCTTAAAGTATCCAAGAAAAAACCAATTTTAAATCAGATAAAGTGTTAATAGGCTTCCTTGAGTACAAAAGCAAAACAAAACCAAAAAAATTTGAAGGTAGGTTAATCATCTACATGATGTAATTAATAATCATGATACAGCGTTTGAACTTAAGTGGATGAGAAAACAAAATCATCAGTTGAACTGTCTGCAATTGCTATGGCCTTGAAATAAGGTCAAGGCGACTGACATGGCATGAACATGTAATGCTCATGCTCAGTAAGCAGTAGCACCATGCAAAATCTCATATTTTCACACATACAGTGTAAAAAAAACTTGCAACATCAAACTTTTTGACAGGCAAGACATGGCAGGCCCAACACTGACCATTACAATTCCATATACTCACACTGTTTTCATGCAACTCAAAACACACAGCAATTGCAAACTTAAATTTTGCATGTATTTCTGTCTGCGTGTGTGTGTGCATGCACTAAAACATGTATGTTGACTCACACAATGCCTGGATGAACACCATGGCACTGGCTTGCTTACCTTTGCTGCCTTTACCAGAGCCGTGGAAATGAACCCAAGGACTCAGAACTACAGTAAACTTTAGAATTCCTCTTCAATCCCATTTGGGCATTCTACCATGCTGAACGGCAATGGAAACTGGTTCTGAATGCCCAGTCAACCAGGATGGTTATATCAGGCTGAAGCATGCTGAATAAATGATTACTATTATTGATTGCTTTTGTATAGCACTATTGTTTGCTCCTGAGCAGACTCCCTGTGCTCGAGTCACACCTCTGGAATGAATGGCTGTAGCTTTACAAAGCATGTTTTGAATATCCACTGAAGTGGTGCACCTACTGTGCTTTACAAATCTTTTATCCATGCAGATTTTTCTTTCTTTGTCATTCATGTGTGGCACCCACATTCTCTTTCATTCGACAGAACAAAGAAGCATTTCACTTGATCTGACTCACCAACTAGTTGGTTGTTACATGGCTGGTACCATGCAAAACTACTGCCATGTTGGTGCATGTAATGTTTACATCATATAACCAGGCACTTTAGTTTAGTGTCATTTGAAGCAACATAGAAGAAGACAAAACAAAGAAGAAGAAAACGGTATTTTCCTTTGTAAACATGCACCAGCCTGATGAGGCTAGGGTACTAAAAGGTCTGCCTGCTTAGCTGCATTTTCACATGTGGTGTCTATTGCAACTCAGGCACCTGCTTTCCACCTTCATAGGGGCTGAGTTCACAGCCAAATGACATGGGCTGACAAAGTCTGGAGAGGATTCTATCCATGATCCTGCAGGTGACAGTTTTTGTTGTTGTTTTTTAAGCACCAACACCAGCGAAGACTGAACTGAAGCAGGCTGTGAACAGTGAATGATTTCAAGCATCAAGTTTGGTTTGGTTTTGATTCCAGCACACACATGCACGCCACTGACTGCAGTTCTGTAGTGTGCAGAGACAGAAACTCTACCAGCAAGTCTTTGCTTATAAATTTCAATTTTACCCTGCCTTTATATTTTTAACCATTTGCCAAGATCTTTCACCTGAGTGAATTTCAAAGCCCTCTACACAGCAAATGCAATGACATTATCTAATAACAAAACTGCTCATCTGCTTTTATCTGCTGTGGTATCATGAGGAATCTGAGTGGAGGTGTTGGTCATACCATGGTTTGTGAGTGACATCACTATAACTTGTATAAGCAAGGTTAGCACACAAAGTTGGCTCATATCACACCATAGGCTCCTCCGTGAAATGCCTGTTTTACCTTGAGTCCCATCTGTTTGCGAGTGTCGTGCTCTGGCTCAGCAGCCCATTTGAGGAAAGTACACACATCTTTAGCACACTGGCTGGCCGTGGCAGGGGTGCCTGAAAGAGAAGATATATTACTTTGACAAATACTGTTACTGACACTGTGGAGTGAAACTTTTAATTGTACAAAATGGACACAACATTTTAATAAGGTTTCACTTACACCCTCAAAGGGGTCAACCCTTGATCAACAAAACAGATTTAACTTCATGAATTTTCTCTGGTGCTGACATTTAGTTCCAATGAATCCTAATGTGGGTTTCAGCCTATTCGTTGTTTTGTTGTCAGCTGACAAGTCTTCACACACAAACACATCAGACCAAAACAAGTGTTTCTGCAGCATCCTTCTATGTTTTATAAACACCTTAAAAACAAAGTGCTCTCACTGAACAGTCCTATCACAACAAACATTCAAGTACCTTGAACCTTGAAATACAGAGACAACTGATTTTGATCCTTAATTTGTTAAACAGTTGAATTCCCACACCACTGATCTTGATCCATCACAACTACATGCTTTGGAGTTGAGGTTCACTGGATGATATACCACTCACCATCTTCATACTCGATGATTTCATTATAGAGTGCCTGGGCCATGGCAATAGCGCCCCCTGGGAAATAGGGGTTGTAGTACAAGCCTTCCCTCAGTGAAATACCAGCAGGGGCATCACAGTAGCCCGTCAGCAGAGCAAAAATGTAGTCCTGACAACAGAGACATGGGATTAAGTGGTGGAACTGTTAGTCTTGACAACAGACATGGCATAAAGTGGCCGAACTGTTAGTCCTGGCAACAGAGATATGGCATAAAGTGGTGGGACTGTTAGTCCTGGCAACAGAGACATGGCATAAAGTGGTGGGACTGTTAGTCCTGGTAACAGACACATGGCATAAAGCAGTGGAACTTCAGTCCTAATGATACACTGGCTACAGGAGCATCTTCTGAATACATGCCAACATTTCATGAAAAAGCATATGGTGCCTGTGTACATGTAACAGCCATCCAAACTTTAAAACAGATAAGAACTGTGATTAATCTTGTTCTTTTTTAAAGTATAGCTTACCCCTTCACTGCCAGGTTTGCATATGCCATACGCTGGAGACATTTTAAGCAGTTTATGTACTTACACCCTTTTTTACATAGTTCTCTCAGTTTAAGGAATATCATCATACAATTGTACATTATGGTTGGGTATACACTGTACTATAAGTATAACTGTGGATGAATAATATTGTGTAATGTATATTAACACTGTCAAAATTAAAGCAAGATCACTACTTTCATTGTCTGAGGGAGCACGAGAGTCACTGCCATTCTGTGTGACCACTTCATCCACCACATTTGGAAAAATGTTACCATTTTCCTCCTACCCAGTGCTACCCTGACTTTCATCACTGCTGTACAGGTCTTCATCACCACTGTGGGCATCATTCAAAACCTCATGCACAACATCAAGTACAGTAAGACATCAACAATACCTTGTCTGATCAGCAGCCATGATGCAAACATGACAGAACAAAACTCTTACCAAACCAAAATGAAAATCAACAAAACAGCCCAGAAAAAATACATGCTCTCAGGCCACCCATGAAGGAAGATGTAAGGGAGGCAAGTCTAGCTGCTGTGTGTATGCCTGCAAGAGTCATTTCCCTACTACAAAACTGAAAGTATGCTTGACAACTGGGCATGTAGTGGGTGAAGGGGTCAAGAAAGGATCTATTACTATTTGGTACATTATTCTACAACTTTTGTGGATACAAACTGGTATATTTTACCCTGAAATAAAGTCACAGTCATTGGACATAACATGAACAGGTAAAGCACAATAAGTACTACAGAGCAGTAAATGGATTTTAATTTCCTGTCAACCGCACAGACTCATCTCAGGACAGTCAGGGGGACTAACACCATCAATAATATAGCAGCCTGTGTTTTTCCAGGAGTCAAAAATGATCTCTTTTTACCAGCATTGATGTTCTGCACACCGAGAGCTCAGAACATGCTCCAATTTTTTCACCGCTTACCGTATCCATAACCCCTAATCACGCTCTGAGCAAACATCTACACACCTTTTTTCCCTCCTTTCTTTCCCCAAGAGGTTGAACACGATCCAATCAGCAAAGTGCAGCTGGCAACACTTACCTCTCCACCATGCCTGGCGCTGACAATGTAGCTGAGGTCAGGTGGGTAGGCACCACCATTAGCAGCGCGGGCAGCCTCTGCATTCGGGTAGGGGGCAGGGAACTTGTCTGACAGCTTGCCTGGACGCTTGAACATGTTCCCCTCCTCATCTGGGCCGTCCTCAACTTGGATCTGCAGCAAACCAACACAATCAATACCACCTAACTATACAGCAACGCTGGCTGCACTCAGTGTCAGAGAGTCCTGTGTGTTTACCTGAACTTCAGAGTGAAATCACCAGCTAAGTCAAAACTAATGAAAGGCTGCCATACCATTCAGCCAGCATAGTTCAATGTTCTCAGCAATCCTTTCCTCTGATTATTTCACCAGACATAATTATTGGGCAATTCAGCACAGCTGGTTTCCTAGAGTGAACGTGCTTTGTAATCTTCTGTGCAAGAAGTCGCGAGAGGTCGCAGCACACTTCCGGGCCGATTTCTGAGTAGGCGTTGCTTCACGCTGTGTATAACAGTGGAAGTTGAACAAATGCCAATACTGTTGCAGTTGCAAAAATTACCATGGAAAGGGGATGGAGGGTGGAAAAAGTGTCTTTGCATCATTTTTTGGCTGACCAGAAGATTATGAGTTCGTAGAAAAAATGTGTTTTGGGGCATACTATAGCACGAGCAACAAGTTATTGCTTACTGCCAGACACATTATGACTCCGGGCCTCCAAAAATGCCCTTAATGTTGGCAGTGTAAAATTCGCAAATTCAATGTCACCGCCTTCCATTGTGAAGAAAGTACGCACTGGAAGTAAAAGTAGCAAAGGGACTTAAGCGGTGCGGGGCAAAAGTCAAGGGAGTTAACAACCCTGCCTGAATCGCCCAATAAACATGAACTTTTCAAGTTTTATCACCAAGCCATATGCCTAACTCTAAAGTAGACGCAGTGTTCCAGGCAGCTGCCAGGGAATGAGAGATGCTTTGCAGCATTTCTCAACATTTACCAGCACATTCATTTTTATAGGCACTGTGAATGATAGAAAAATTCATCAGTCTGGTGACACAGACATGCTGAGATTGTTGCATGTTGATCTTTGGCAAGGCATTCACTTACATGTTGTCTTTGGCAAGGGGTCCATTTATATGTTGTGTTCTGCTCTTTGGCCTTGGGTCCATTTACATGTTGTTTTCTGGTCTTTGGCCTGGGGTCCATTTACATGTTGTTTTCTGGTCTTTGGCCTGGGGTCCATTTACATGTTGTGTTCTGGTCTTTGGCAAGGGGTCCATTTACATGCTGTGTTCTGGTCTTTGGCAAGGGATCCATTTACAAGTTGTGTTCTGGTCTTTGCCAAGGGGTCCATTTAGTGATTTACATGTTGTGTTCTGGTCTTTGGCCTGGGGTCCATTTGCTGTGTTCTGGTCTTTGGCAAGGGGTCCATTTACATGTTGTGTTCTGGTCTTTGGCAAGGGGTCCATTTACATGTTGTGTTCTTGTCTTTGGCCTGGGGTCCATTTACAGACTGTGTTCTGGTCTTTGGCCTGGGGTGCATTTACATGTTGTGTTCTGGTCTTTGGCATGGGGTCCATTTACATGCTGTGTTCTGGTCTTTGGCATGGGGTCCATTTACCTGCTGTGTTCTGGTCTTTGGCCTGGGGTCCATTTAGTAAATGAACCCCTGTAAATGATTTATATCTTGTCTTCTGGTCTTTGGCAAGGGGTTTACTTGGAAACCTGAACAATTTCAACAGGGCCAGTCTAAGGAACTGGTGACTTCTAACTGCCCTACTGTGTCAGTGCTGATGCAAACCACTGACCAACCAATACAAAGAACCACACTTTGTCTGGTAAGCCTGAACAGAGTGAAAACTCACGTTTTCTGCTTCCTTCTTGGCCTCATCTTCCTCCATAATGGAGCCCACCAGATTTCTGTAGTACAGGTACTCCATGCTGTGGCAGGCAGCACACACCTGCTTATACACCTGGTAACCACGGCGTACACTGCACAAAGCAAAACGGATGAATAGCACTATGGGTGAATCTGCAGTGATCACGCTAGACATTTTTCAAACTGGTGTGACATCTGTAAAGTGCTGACTGTACCAGTCAATGACTGTAATCAGTCAGATACATGGCTGTCTGTACTGCAAATAGCACCCTGCTCCCCTCCCTGTCTAGAACATCCACACATATGCCCTCTCACTGTGCTGTTTATTGATTTTTTTTACATTTTTACAGGCTTTCTGTTTAAAAAAAAAAGAAAATATCAGGTTATAGACTATTGATTTTTCCATGATGTATGCTGATCTTAACCAGCAATACACTGCAAATTATAGTTAACGCAAACTTTGATCTGTCTTTATTTCATACATACACAATGGCATGTTTGGAACCTTACAAATGCGAAAAACCTGAAAATGGGCCAAAGGCCTGGGGCTGCATAGGCCCATAAGGTGAGCAATGTGAAAAAATTACACCACCATGCAAGACAAGCAGGAGAGAATGGACCCTTCATCAAGGAGGACCCTAAAATCTAAGACTAATCCAACTAAAAGTAGTAAAACAGTCAAACAAAACGCATGATTTCTTATTATTATAATATTAACCATTTCACTGCCATGATGTCACTTGAAAATGACCAGTAAAAGTGTCAAGTTTGAGATCCTTAACCTTTTTCAGTTTTGTTTTCTTTCTTGCATGTCTGTGTCTGTGAAATGATTTTCGTCAAAATGTACAGTACTGAATGAGAAAGTAATTTGTTATAACATACAGGATCAGCTATTGAGCAAATATACTGTTTGCATGTGCATGCGCTTTTCAGGCCAGAAATTTGACAGGCTGGGGCAGTGACTGGGTTAAGATGGTCGTGCAAGACAGGTTCCACTGTGCAACCACCCAGACAAATCCCCATTCTTACCTAGCGGCATCAAGAGCGCTGAACATGCCATTGTGGCTCCATGGCAACTTTGGAGCATGAAGCTCGATTCCTTCTGCCAGAACCGGTGTGGCCAAGGCCACCCCTACACCCACAGCACCCACTGTGGCTGCACCCACCAGAGCAACAACCTGGTTGACACAAGTACACCAGTACTTTCAATGAAAGGTAATAATACATAGTATTTTACAAAAGATCCAAACACAAAAAGGTTGAAACAAACGCTTACTTATTTTAACATGGACACACAGTATGCACATTTTCAGGGAAATCCCCTTTTACTGCCTTTATCAAGGCTTCAAGCCACAAAATGACACTTAAACAACAGATAAATGGTTAAAAATGATGAGGAAAAAAAAGAAGAAGAAAGATTTATCTTACTTTGGTTTAGTTTTCACAGCTTGTTCGGTGCTTGGAAGCTCATTGGCATGACAATGACATGTAATCACTGTGATGTAATGAATATTATGTGACATAAAACTGAAATGGAACAGAAGAGTGACAGAAAAAGGTGAGGAGATGGGGAGGGGAGGGAGAGAGAGAGAGAGAGAGAGAGCGTGTTGAGCTTTGAATACGGATTCATGAGAGAGAAAAAAAAAACTTGTTCTGGATCCAACCTTGGAAAAGAAAGAAGGCTTCCTTAGTTCCTATTTCAAACATCCCAGGAGATGAATGGGAAAACCGGAGTACCCGGGGGAAAACCCACTAGTCAGATGCAGTGCAAACCCTATGATATTAATCTTGATGAGGGTTTCACTGCCACCAAAGCTCAAGAAAACAACAAAAGAGAGAGAGAGAGACGCACACATACTCTCACATGCGTATATATATATGACTTAGTGCCAAAAGGTGCGCATGCGAGGGGTTATGCGCTTCAGTTGAAAATAAAACATTGTTGAAAACTGTTTTTATTTGAAATGTTGTGTTGTGTACTTGCATGAATATATAGTACCGATAATTTCAGCAACCAGGCTTTGGTTGATTTCAAGATACAGTCATCACACACTAAAAAAGTGCAAAAAAAATGACCGCCAAAAATGGACACCCATGTACCGAGTGATTTTCGTCACTTACAAACAAATTGCAAGCACATGGAGAACCAATCACTGTTTTGTACGCGGAAAACATCGTTTTATACGGATAATATAACATCAACACTCACGATAGTTGTATTTTAGATCAATTGATCGCGAATGTTTGCCCTGTATGTACATCAGATGTGTTGCAAACTCAAACTGAAAACTTTGAACAACTGAAAAACGACAGTATCGCTTCGGAATCACCACAAACATCGCGTGTGTTCCGATCCATGCATTTGCACTACACAGTGATACTCGGTTTTTTTCAGCGAAGTTTTGCATGAAATCTGAAAAATATTTCCCCGGTCGTTTGATATTGTTGTAATATCCGACGTCCCTACAAGATATCTAATATTTTGTACAAAACAAACGAGAAAGCAGTCTCTTTTCTTATCAACATCCGGAACGTCACGTGACCTTTCCCGAGTGTATTCATTTTCCCGGCCGCATGGCGTGTCTTTGTTCGGAAACATCGAAACATGTGTTGTACTTGTAGTCTCCTTCAGTGGTGCGACGTCGGTACAGTGGTCTGACATAGAACATGCAATGTGCACTTTTTCAGGAGTTTGTTGAGATTATTTTCAAGTTTTCCGCCGATTTGGGTGTGCGAAATGAAAGTACTGTGAAAACTAGCATCTTCCCGCGCCAAAGATTTGAAACCTTTTTTTTTTTTACTTAGCCGCATACAGCGTGAAGAATTTCATTACGACAAGGCAATATCTTGGAAATCTTACGTGCAACTGTTGATTCAGGATGTGTGCTCAGTTTCATCAAAAACCTATCAGTTATAAGTGTATGCTTTTTGTAGAATGTTTAGTGGTGTTGCGAGAATATTTTGTTAACTGAGCGAGAGTGACGAAGTTATAGTTTTTTTCCTGGAAGTAATCTCCATCATGAAAGTTATATCAGATGTCATGTTTGCCACACAACTGTTGTTGTAATATGATGTAAAATGTTAAACTTTTAAAGTTTAATTAAGCCCAGCAGATGTTAGTAAAACTAAGAGCGGTTCTGAGAACTGAGTACTGATTTGTGTAGAGGTCATGGTGTGTACGTTTGACATGTTTGTACTGAGCATATCAGTATTGGGACAGTTGCAGGTTATTGGGTTAATAATTTCATATTCATAACACTTCAAATTCATTGACAAGACCATGGTATGCTGAACTGAGTGTATTCCTGAGCCAAGTGGTACAGCAAGGAGGAAAACATCAAACACAGATAGTTGCAGATGGTACAGAGAGAGGCTGGCCGCAGAGAATCCACATCTCAAACAAAGAGCTTGGGGGGCCGTGGAGGGGGGTGGGGGGGTAGTGTCTGGACTTAATTGTTAATTACCTTGATAAAATCAGGTCATTCTGATTTGTTTTTGTTAGACTGATCTAAGCAAACAGAATGTTTTCTATGCTAAAAATTGGGGAAATGTTATTTTGTTGTAATACTGATGTAATACAGAAATTTGTTTCATTTTATTTTTATGACTTGTTATTAAATGCAAACTGAGAAAAAATCTTCTCACCGTGTTTTTGCATGCACTTGTATGGCTGATTATAGTATATTGCATGAAAGGGTGTGTTACTTGTTATATAAAAAAATGTTGAGTTATGGGTTTATGTCACCCATCAGATATTACAACAATCAACATGTCATAATCATGTGTAAAATTATATGAGTGTACAAAATTTGGCACAAACATAGTAGGGGAGATGTGCACTAATAGTGTGACTTGATTTTGTGCATACTTGTGCAAAACTGAAGACACAATGAACTATGCATGTTGTAATATCTGATGTACAACATGCAGCCTTTTATGATCTTTGTCATCAAACATCTCCAAAAGTGCGCAAGTTTTTATCTTTTGCTCTTAAGAAATATTTCCTAGCATTGTGCACATTCTAAAAACACAACCAGTTTCAATGTATCATCAGCTTTATTTTTTACCCCCTTTGTCCTGTTTTCATGCACACCTTTTGGCACTAAGTCATGTGTGTGTATATATATATATATAGATACTAATGCAGTACTGTGGTAAAGCTACAGTAAACACATCTGAAGGAGTGGGATGGAAGGCAGAAAAAAAAGTCAACAGCATAATTAAAGCCACATAGGGTTGAAATAGACACTAGCCAAGTCAAGTGACAGTGAAGTATGGTTATAGTCTTTCATTCATTCCAGCTGGTTTCCTGCTGCCAAGTATATCAATCAAGTGTGATTCCATGTCTTTTCTGTCATTCACACTGTCTGTAAATAGAAGCCACAGCCACAGGCCTTTTACTGTATCTTATATAATATCATCATAAATATGTCCACCCATGGAACCACCTGGTCGGCACAATTACAGACACAAGAAGTAAAGCCAAAGATGGAAGATAACAATGTAAGCCAATAACATGCCTACCAACCACAGCAAGAACCTGGTTATCAAATATCAGTAAATTGAATAATTGTTACTGAGACTAATACTTTAATAACACCGTACATTTTTTTCATTTTTTTAAAAATAAAGCAAGTGGCATGCTGCATAGCAAACCCCTAATGTATGCAAGTAAGTACAATGTACATAAACTCTGCCAGAGGATATAGTTTTGGTGAAGTTTATGTCCTTTGCATTTACTTGCATGCCAGGTGAGTTACCATAGATGACTCAGGTCTTTGTTGTTATGCTTGTTTGATGTCTTTCAAGTGCTAATTAACTCCCTTGTTTATTGATTTTGCACATGTTTCAGAATGTGACAATTCACTCTGAGGCTGTCATGTAAATGTTTGTGCATTTATAATGTTGAGCCAGTTTCCAGATCATCAAACTAAGGACTGTGCCTGGTCTTGAAATCTGAATAAAAATTGGTTGTCGTATGCCTGTACACACCTGTGTCACTGAGACAGTGTGCCTGAAAGTGAAACTGAGGATGTTGAAGTGTTGCTTTAGTTTATGTCCACAAAAATTGTAGGCTTATTAGGGACGGGAGCCCAGGACAGCTACCTCGACTTTCACACAGCTCCTGAGCTCTGATGAGTTTATGTACCTTGTTTTTAGTCACTTCAGGTAAGAGTTACCAGAGGTGACTCAGGTCTTTGTTGCTAGGTAAGTGTGTTTGTGCAACATCATTGGAATGATAATTAACTCTATTTTTTTCTTGATTTTCCACGTCAGAGCGATTATGAAACTGTTAAAAGATGCTGTGATCCCAATCCCTTCCCTCCTGTTCCACACAGCCATAATCATACAGCTATAAACTGTTATACTTATTACAGCTAGTGAGTTACTGTTATTGTGTTAAGCTTAAAGTATTTATGTGTACTGTTAGTGTTACAGTGTTAGCAAGAGTTTTTTTCTTCTTTTATATAAATTATAATTAATTATAATTTTATTTATATTAATATATAATATACTCACAGTATACAGTCCACAAATCTAAGCCAGTATTTTAAAAATTAAAGGATTGTACTCATTCCAAACTGTTGTATAAATATTACATCTGGGGAAAATCTATGCATCATATTCATATATTATATATTTGACTTAGTGCCAAAAGGTGTGCATGAAAACAGGACAAAGGGGGTAGAAAATAAAGCTGAAGATACATTGAAACTAGTTGTGTTTTTAGAATGTGCACAATGCTAGGAAAGCTTTCTTAAAAGCAAAAGATAAAAACTTGAGTGCTTTTGGAGATATTTGTTGACAAAGGCAATAAAAGGCCGCATGTTGTACATCAGATATTACAACATGCATAGTTCACTGTGTCTTCAGTTTTGCGTAAGTATGCACAAAATCAAGTCACACTATTAGTGCACATCTCCCCTACTATGTTTGTGCCAAATTTTGTACACTCATATAATTTAACACATGACTGTGACAAGTTGATTGTTGTAATATCTGATGGGTGACATAAACCCATAACTCAACATTTTTTTATATAACAAGTAACACGCCCTTTCATGCAATATACTATAATCAGCCATACAAGTGCATGCAAAAACACAGTGAAAAGATTTTTTCTCAGTTTGCATTTAATCACAAGTCATACAAATTAAACAAAACAAAATTCTGTATTACATCAGTATTACAACAAAATAACATTTCCCCAATTTTTAGCATAGAAAACATTCTCTTTGCTTAGATCAGTCTAACAAAAACAAATCAGAATGACCTGATTTTATCAAGGTAATTTAAATTAACAAGTCCAGACCCCCCCCCCCCCCCCCCCCCCCCAGCTCTTTGAGATGTGGATTCTCTGCGGCTAGCCTCTCTCTGTACCGTCTGCAACTATCTGTGTTTGATGTTTTCCTCCTTGCTGTACCACTTGGCTCAGGAGTACACTCAGTTCCGCACACTCTGGTCATGTCAATGAATTTGAAGTGTTATAAATCTGAAATTATTAAACCAATAACCAGCAACTGTCCCAATACTGATATGCTCAGTAAAAACATGTCAAACCTACACACCATGACCTCTACACAAATCAGTACTCAGTTCTCAGAACCGCTATTAGTATTACTAACATCTGCTGGGCTTAATTAAACTTTAAAGTTTGATGTTTTACGTCAGGTTACAACAACAGTTGTGTGGCAAACATGACGTCTGACATAACTTTCGGGACGAAAATTACTTTTAAAAAAAAACCTGTAACTTCGTCACTCTCGCTCAGTTAACAAAATATTCTCACAACACCACCAAACAGTCTACAAAAAGCATGCAATTATAACTGACAAGTTTTGGATGAAATTGAGTACACATCCTGAATCAACAGTTGCACGGAAGATTTACAAGATATTGCCTTGTCGTAATGAAATTTTTCACACTGTACTCGGCTAAGTATAAAAAAAACAGGTCTCAAATCTACGGCGCGGGAAGATGCCACTTTTCACAGTACTTTCATTTCGCACACCCAAATCGGCGGAAAACTTGAAAATAATCTCAGTAAACTCCTGAAAAAGCGCACAATCCATGTTCTACGTCAGACCACTGTATTACGTCGGACCACTGAAGAAGACTACAACACACCTTTCGGTGTTTCCGAACAAAGACACGCCATGCGGCCGAAAAAATGGAGGCACTCAGGAAAGGTCACGTGACGTTCCGGATGTTGTCGATAAAAAAGAGACTGCTTTCTCGTTTGTTTTGTACAAAATGTTAGCTATCTTGTAGGGACGTCAGATATTACAACAATATCAAACAATCGGGGAAATATTCTTCAGATTTGGCGCAAAACATCGCTGGAAAAAACGAGTATCGCTGTGTAGAGCAAATACATGGATCGGAACACACGCGACGTTTCCGCTTATTCCGAAGCGATGCTGTCGTTTTTCGGTTGTTCAAAGTTTTCAGTTCGAGTTTGCAACACATCTGACGTACATACAGGGCAAACATTCGTGATCAATTTATCGAAAATACAAATATCGTGAGTGTTGATGTTATATTATCCATATAAAACGATGTTTTCCGCGTACAAATCAGTGATTGTTTCTCCATGTGCTTCTGATTTGTTTGCAAGCAAAGTGACGAAAATCACTCGGTACATGGATGTCCGTTTTTGGCGGTCATTTTTCGGCGCTTTTTCAGTGTGTGATGACTGTATCTTGAAATCAACCAGAGCCTGGTTGCTGAAATTATCTGTACTATATATTCATTCATTCATACAAGTAAACAACATTTCAAATAAAAACAGTTTTCAACAATGTTTTATTTTCAACTGAAGTGCATAACCCCTTGCATGCGCACCTTTTGGCACTAAGTCATTTCTAAACACATAGTCATCCACTAATGACTAAAGCATACCAAGACTGGCAAGAGGCAAGATGATATTGATAGCTAAAACCAAAACAAAGAGGTGGCTTCAAAATGAGAGTAAGCCAGGCAAAGCAACAGCACTTTGCTTTCAAATGTCAAGCACGATTGCACACTCCGAGCATCGCTTTCCAGCACTTTCCTCCAAACTCTGCCAGATTTAGTTTCACCACTGAAAAGGCACTCTTTATATCTCCACGCAGCTGCCCACCGATGAGGTCAGCGCCCTCCGAAAGGTTTGGGTACTGATAAGACTGTGGAAGGAACCTAGCACCCAAGCATGCACATAAACATGAGACACATCCACCCTGGGTAAAAGAAGAAGTTCTGTCTCGAATCAAATGATTCTGGTTTTATTTGAGCTAGCAACATGGTCGTGATAAAACAAACATATAATTTGAGTTGTTTGTAACAAACTTACTACTGTTTGAGCACCAACAAAAAACTGCTTATTAATATTAGCCAAAAGTTTTCTGGACCCTATGGCGTAACTAAATATGGCAGTGGTTGAAGGAAGGATGTCGTAAACCAGTGCTTGGAGTCTGGCATGATTACTGATGCTGTAAGTGTAACAAACTAACAGGTGTAAAAAAATGGATTTTTTTTTTTTTTTAATCTAATGCACATCATGACCACAGGTCAGAAAACAAATGTTAATCATATTTATTATTGGGCTGTTCATGTGGGGTTGTTAACTCCCTTGACTTTTGCCTGGCATCACTTAAGTCCCTTGGCTGCTTTTACTTCTGGTGTGTACTGTCTTCACAATAAAACATTGAAACTGAAAGGCAGTAACATTGACACAGTGACACTGACAGTGAATTTGCTAATTTTACACTGCAAACTTTAAAGACATTTTTGGAGGCCCATAGTTAAAATGTGTCTGGCAACAAGCAATAACTTGTTGCTTGTGCTATAGGATTAGGAAGCCTCAAAACACTTTTTTTCTCTCACAAAATTGCGATCTTCTGGTCCACCCACCATCCCCTTTCCCTGGTAATTTTTGCAGCTGCAACAGTGGTGGCATTTGTACTGCTTCGCAACTCTAGGTTCAGCTTCCATTGTTATACACAGCATGAAGCCGAGCCCAGTCTTGAGCCCATATGTCAAAGGAAAATTTTCATTTTATGCTTTGTACATTGATAAATAATAAAGACTGATTTGATTTGAAGCTACGCTTACTCAGAAATCGGCCCAGAAGTGACGCTGCGACCTCTGGCAACTTCTTGTATGAAAGATTACAAAGGGCGTTCACTTGTGCAAACCAGCTTCACTGTACTGCCCAGTAAGCAAAGCTGTGCTTCTACAAGTTTACATTAACTCATCTTGACAAGAATCAATACAATTCAGATAATATTAAGAAGAATATGAAATTCAAAGTTCTAAATCTAAGCCAAAAAGAAAGGAAAAAAGTTATAATAAGAAGTAATAATAATACATACCACTTTCTTGCCATGTTTGCCCTTGAAAGAGACGAAATTTGCCTGCAGAGTGACAGCAATGATTATTATATTTATAATTTGACAGTAAATCACTAAATGATAATTATCAATAATACTATAAGATTAAGAATACAGTAATGGTATAATATTAATAATGATCACAACGATACTATATTATGCAAACTGTTTCGTAAACGTTATCACCAACTGAAAGTACCAAAAACTATTACTATTATATATTTCATAACTAGTCAGAACTCATAGTCAGTCATACGTGTTGCTATTGCTGAATATTACTTCATCAGGCTTTCGACCACTGTCCCCAGATCCTGGACTTCACATCATTTTACTGTGCAAATCTTACTATTCAAGCATAAAATCTGGGGGACTGAAAACCATTTTGTTTCATCGAAGCATTTCTTGCAATATTACGTGACACCGTAGAAACACTGTTTTAAACCTCAAGGGCACCTCCTGGGTTGTTTCGTCCTTTCCGAATGAAGTTTGAAAATCGCAAGAGCTCAAATCATGACATCTCAACGTAACTGAAAGAAAAAGAATACGTGCTATTATTTCCAGTAAGAAATACATCACCTTTGGGGAAAATGCCCCTGATTTTGCAACCAAAAGAGCCTGTCTGGAAGACCTTCTGAATATCGTAGCCATGTTGTCGGCGTCACCACTAAACCGAAGGACCGTTTGATAGCGAGTATGCCGACCTGAATCCGTACTTGGATGCCTTAGGTAAATGTTACAAAATGGTCATTGCGCATGCCTGTTTCTATACTTCCCGTATCCGCTTCCGGTGCATCACCAGTGTAAACATTCAGCATGCGGTGAGGGGGAAGGGGAAAAAAACTTCAGCGGTTTAAAATGTCGAATGCACGCGGAAGAGTAAGTGCGAACGGTAGCTTCCTTTTCTGCAGTCCGAAATTTTTTGCTTTTATTTCACGTCCATTATTTGTCCACTTTTTGGTCACTTTAAATTCTTGGAATGCCAAGCAGCATAGTGTTTAAAAAGCAGTGATTTTTCCAATTTCACAATTTAATTTGCAGAACCCTCCGATATATACCCCCCTCCCCCCCCGTACCCTCCTCCATCGACTGTATTTTTCAGAATCCGCAATTCTGCATTGTGTTTAGTATAGTGTTAATGAAACGCAGGTGAGCTACCCATTCTGAAATTCTGATTTAATACGAGCATGATTGATAATAATACGCACGTTTAATAAGTAATAAAGCCATGAAATGATGGGGGGGGGGGGGGGGGATTTTAACCTCTGTCACTGAGGCAGACAGGCATTCCAAAGCAGACTGGTGTTCCAAACAGTGAGTACGAACCAACAATAGAGGTAAAATAAAGCAATAATTTTGGACACTAAGAATAAGATATAAAATAGAATCTGACCATGCTGCTAAAACTGAATAGACCTATAATTTCAATGTATTTGAATTAATATTTGCATTCAGTCATTTGGAGTTCATATAAACTGACACCACCAGTGATCCAGCAGAATACTTCATCAAAAAGAAGAGGGCATCTTTGGTTAAAACCTACTTGCTTAAAAAAAAAAAAAAAAAAAGGTCTCTTTTCTTTTCTTTTTAATGGGGGGGGGGGGGGGGGGAGGTGAAGGAGCTTTCACTGGAAACTGAGTTGTTTTTGTCGTTTCTTTCATGGAAGTAAAAAAGTAAAATTTTGATACATTTTGATGTTATTTATATATGCACAGGTTCCCGGGTACATGCAAGCTCGAGGGCACCAGAGACCCAGAGCTGTCATTAGGTAAGAGGTGTAAGTTTTATTAGCAGAATACATGGTCTTTTAATGTAGTGTCTGTCTGTCACCCCATCTGTCTGTCTCTAGATATTTTT
The DNA here is from genome assembly GCA_963584105.1 of Alviniconcha strummeri. Taxonomy (NCBI): domain Eukaryota; kingdom Metazoa; phylum Mollusca; class Gastropoda; family Provannidae; genus Alviniconcha; species Alviniconcha strummeri. The sequence goes on along the minus strand of OY757546.1, from coordinate 16,880,270 downwards.
TAGATCTTTGTCTCTTTCTCTTTTAAGATTCAGGGTTCAGCAAGATTAGCTTATTAACTCATCAGAGACATTAAATTTGTGACTAAACATATACTACATCACAGCAGACACTAGTACAACATCCCCTTTTTTTTCTTTTTTCTTTTTAAACACACACTTTTTAACACACACAAAACATGTTATATAGAAAGTTACATATCAATCTTGTAATTTACAGAGTGTTGTAATATGTTTTCATGCACACACATACACACACACAAACACACACACACATACACACACACACACACACACACACACACACACACACACACACACACACACACACACACACACACACACACACACACATACCAGATGTCATGCACTGCATTTAAAAAAACAAAAGAAACACTGTTGTAAACATGAGCTACACAATAAAATGAAATAAGTAAATGAAAAGCATACATAACTGTGATGCCATGTATTTGCATAACAAAAGACAGCACATTCTCTCTCTCTCTCTCTCTCTCTCTCTCTCTCTCTCTCTCTCTCTCTCTCTCTCTCTCTCTCTCTCTCTATATATATATATATATATATATATATATAGACACACAAAATTGTAGTTCTGTCTACATACAAAGAGCATTTGAACAAGTGAACTTGGCTTTTCAAGATGAGTATAATGCTTTGTGCAAATGAGTGAGTGTTACATCTTCAGTGCTTATGTTGTGCTTGTAGGTTGAATGGCATGGCTCTAAATGGGGCTTTATGTGTTTTATGAGTTGGTGAAGGATGATACATTAAAAATATTTTGTTGCAATAGGTGTCACAGCAATGGGATGGTAATCATTTCTGGGAACAGGACAGGTCACATAGGTTTTCCACGTAAGACTAAGAGGTACAGTGTTGTTCTTTCAGAAACCATGTGACTGACTGAATACAAGAGAGAGCTGGGAAATGCACAGTTTTAAAAGTGTTCCACGGATGTTGTCAGGACCAGTTGCTTTCCTGGTGTTAAGCTCAGGAAAAATGCTCCAAGTGACATTGGCATCAGTCTCAGGAACACTTTTTTCTCTCTCTCTCTCTCTCATCACGCTGATAGTGACATAACCATCATGGTTGACTGAGTGTTAAAAGCCAGTTTCCATTCCATTTCATTCCTCTCAGTCTCTCTTTGCCTTTGCTTCCCCACATTTTCTAAACTGTGCATTGACTTGAATTTGTTTTTGTTTCTTTGTTTTTCTATTCTCCCAGTGATCGTGAAATTCGTTTCAAGTGTTTCCTGCAGAACACCATTCTTGACGTGCTGCGCTCTCGGCCTGGTTGGCAGGAAGTGCAAGGGTGAGTGGCAGAGGCAGCGAGACTTGCATCTGCCTGGTGATACTGGCAGTGCTCTTGCCACTCACTGAAATTGAAGGGGGGGGGGGCATAAGGGGGAAGGGATGAATAAGAAGGGAGTATGTACGAGAGAGAGGAATGGAGATGGTTGTGGGGGTGGGGGGAGAGTGTGAGAAAGTGAGAGATGTGTTTTGTGTGTGTGTATGTGTTTGCATGTGTATCAATGTGTAGATATGCATGTGCATGTGCACGTATGCATATCTGTGTGTGTGTGTGTGTGTGTGTGTGTGTGTGTGTGTGTGTGTGTGTGTGTGTGTGTGTGTGTGTGTGTGTGTGTGTGTGTGTGTGTGTGTGTGTGTGTGTGTGTGTGTGTGTGCATGTGTAGGGGAGTGGGGATGGGGAGTAGAGGGAAAGCAGGTTGGAAGCATGGATGAAGAGTCACAAGTCAGAGGTTGCTATAACATAACTTTTATTTGTACACCAACCAACCAGGAAACAGTGTCTATTTTAGAAAAGACACAAGCAAACAAAACATTTAGAACATGAAAGCAAATGTAAAGTCTAAGCAACAGCAATTATCTAAATAATACAGTAACCATGTAGTTTACCTGAAGGTTACTATAATACATGACAAAATGATTAATAATCAAGCACATAAATCGTGTGCTTGACTTACACTTAAAACCTGTACCTCACAGAGTCACGGTGATTATACAAGAGACGGCCAGTCAATTAACTGATGAACTCTCAGTATAATGAAGTATACAATAAAGTAACAGTGAAGAATGTGGATTACCAGGCTCATTCTTAACTAAACAGGAAGCGTGAGATAATCGTTACAGCAGATCCACTTAAGCGCACAACGAGATGGATAGTGACACGGGTGGCACCTGGGTCCATGCCATGAGCGGGAGGAAGTCAGTCATAAACTGACCAGCTCCAGCCTCATCAAGTTACTCAAAGCGTTACAGCATGTTACTGTTACTGACTAGCAGAGCATATCCGGCTGTGAACAACGTCAAGCGTCTTACTGACGCGGGTAACGCAGCAAGAATCTAAACTGTTGATCTAGCTGCTCGATTAGTGAACAGAGACAAAGACCTAATTGCCCCCACTGACGCGCATCACCAGCCAGTTCGGGTACATGCACAAAGACCCGGAAAGGGTTTACAAGCTAAGTAGAGTGAAAGTCTGCGCGCCCAAGACTCGGCCATACAAAAGCCGGATCAAGCAGAAATAACATGTCTCACAGTTTATACAATCACCCCTATGCACTAAACCATATTCAACTAGTAAAATGAACATTCTACAACTATGAAGTCAACATCTTCAAAGTGTTAGCCATAATATACCACCGATTTCATGTAGAAACGTAGATCAGTAGGAAACCAAACAAAGAAGTTACGCCGCACTGACACCCATACTTTAGAGGGATAACTTTGCATCGGCAAAGCATCACTCAAACTGAACATCCAACAATGGCAACATAACATACTAGCTACATATCAGCTAACCACGGTGAGCTGCATACATGTTGGAAACACCTGTCATCCTGTGGCATAAAGGTTCAAGATATGAACACACAAACAAGGTAGTCTGACGCCATAGCGGCTGCAACCAGGCGGCAATCTAGCGCCGAAATTACCTACATATTCAAGAACCAAAATCAAGGCATGTTGTGAACATGATCACATTATAAACATACATTATTTACATCAATAGAAACAACAGAACAACAAGCCATAGAAAATAACTACTTACAGGCTCTCCACTGCACAAGTCAGAGGTTGCTATAACATAACTTTTATTTGTACACCAACCAACCAGGAAACATTGTAGGCTCTCCACTGAGATGAACACATGAACACCGGCCGCAACAGTTAACAAACAACCTGCCTCTGCAGGGACACTGGGGGAAAAGGGATGCTGCCAGCCCAGCACACAACTTTTAACACCTTAGATAATTGGGCCATAAAAACCCCACCCAATCAAAAAGGAAAAGGACTGGAAAGAAAAGGTTATAGGGTCATGGCCCAGAACATGTATACAATACACTCGGTTACACATGCTTTCAATTTGTTTTGTTATTCTTGTGTTTTTAGTTTGCTGTTTTGTAATTATACTACAGTAAAACAAATATCATACTGATTGTTGATTTTGTCTGTGCCTGTGTGGAAACGACCTAATTATTGAAAAGATTATGGCTACAGGGTGTGCTGATGGAATAAAACAGCAAACTTTGCTAAGGATGGGTGGGTGTGGAAGTGTGCATGTATTTTTTCCCCATCATTTTGTGCTGTACCAATGATCAGTCAGTTTCATTTTAAAAATAATTTTATTTTTCCTTGTGTGCAGGGATGGAGAGTGGGATTTTTACTGGTGTGACAGAGAATGGCTCCACACAAACTATGACACAACATTTCTGCAAGAACATCAGAAAATTCTGCACTTTAGAAATCATTATGAGGTTAGCTCTGGAAAGAAATAGTGGAGATGGTGGAGAGGTAGAGTGAGAGGCTGACAGATGTACAGACCAACAGACATGCTGACAGAATTATATAGACACAGAAACTAATGATTGCAATGTGTGTGTTAGTAGACAATCTGATCAATTTAAACAATTTTTTTTTTAACTAAGACTTAGGTTTTTTGTTTGCTTTGTTTTTAATGGTTTGATTGGTTTCATGTACTGATTCACTTCCTTTCACACTTTGACTTAACTCTGCTGATTTTTTCTATCTTTTTTTCACCCTCTTTTTTGTCTTTCTTTCTTTCTTTGTTCTTTTTTGTTTGTTTGTTTGTCAGCTTACACGCAAGAACTTGATGGTGAAGAACTTGAAGCGAATGAGAAAGCTGGTTGAGCGAGAGCAGGGAAAGCTTGAAGCACAAAGGTAATACTGATCATAATAGATTATTTATGATGCCTCATCTTGTAAGAGTCTGGGGTCTACAAAGGCCTACAGATGCACACATTCATATCACCCCCCCTCCCACCCCCCACCCCCCCACACACACATATGCACTCACGCACATGCACACATGCATGCACACATGCACACACACACACACACACACACACACACACACACACATGCACAGGCACACACACACACACACACACACACACACACACACACACACACACACACACACACACACACACACACACACACACACACACTGCAAATATATGTGTTACTAATGCTAGGTTGGTGGAAGAGAGAAGACTGAAAATAAGAAAATACTGAGGGGGAAAAAAATCAATAATTATGCAGAAGAGAAGAAGCAAGTTTTATAAAAAAAGAAGGGCAAAGAGCAATGCCTGAACATAGTGTAATAATGAATCAGGCATGGTCATGGAAAATCTGTACTGACAACTTCAGGTGCAGTTAATGTTAACTGCGGCTGAGTGTTACTGTATCAGTATTGGTACTGCAAAACTGCAAGCAAAGGTGGACCTTACACTGATGGTTCAGTTTTCTTTATACCTCTGCCTTGTTTTTGTGACTGTCTTCCCCAGGTGATCAGACAGGTCTTTTGTCTGTTTCAAGGCCCGCAGAGTTTAAGATCTTTGAGATGCTATTATTAGCCACATTGTGGTAATTCATTTGTTTGCCACAGCATTAATATGTCCATGACAGCTACAAACACTGTGGTAATTCATTTGTTTGCCACAGCATTAATATGCCCATGACATCTACAAACACTGTGGTAATTCATTTGTTTGCCACAGCACTAATATGTCCATGACAGCTACAAACACTGTGGTAATTCATTTGTTTGCCACAGCACTAATATGTCCATGACAGCTACAAACACTGTGGTAATTCGTTTGTTTGCCACAGCACTAATATGTCCATGACAGCTACAAACACTGTGGTAATTCATTTGTTTGCCACAGCACTAATATGTCCATGACAGCTACAAACACTGTGGTAATTCATTTGTTTGCCACAGCACCAATATGTCCATGACAGCTACAAACACTGTGGTAATTCATTTGTTTGCCACAGCACCAATATGTCCATGACAGCTACAAACACTGTGGTAATTCATTTGTTTGCCACAGCACTAATATATCCATGACAGCTGATCCACAGTAGACTGTGAAGATGGATGTCGTGCATATTACCACTTGTCACTCTGGATTTCTATTTTGGTGTTTATTTTGAGACACCGGCATGTTCAGCTACCACCTTTTGACTTAGGGGCACTCAGCAATAAAAAAGCTACATATGTGTTAGAGCTAGAATTAGCAGTGTTATACACACATTTTAATTTGTCTTTGAATGTTCACTTTTTCAGCTTGGACTTCTTTCCATCTACATTTGAACTGCCTGTAAGTGTCCTTTCTTCTACATGCTGAACATGAGTGACACCAAGCAAGCAACACATAACAGGTCACCTTTACTACAGCACACAATATTATCAAGTTCTTTCAGTAAAAATGCAGTTGCATCACTAAAGCATCTCTGCTTCTACACATCACCCTGACATAACAGCACTGGTTGACTGGGCATAAAACATCAACTTACTTACTGCTTCTACACTCTTTTGTAACTGACTGATCAAGAGTACTAGACATGTTTAGAAAACAGTGAAGACCCAGCATAACACTATTTTGCGATGGATCTTTATTCCAGATTGTAACTGACGGATCCATGCCTGTTGGACACTATGTTTCTGGTTAAAAGGATACCCATGGAAACAGTGAGGTTACTAATGATCAATGTTCAGACAGTTGGCAGAAGGTGCAACTCATTAAACGTATTATATAATCATAATGGAAATTTGTAAAGCGCCTCTAACCCTGTGGCTCAAAGTGCTGAACAAACATAACACACGCAATGTACATCGAGATGGAAAATGTTATCTGCAGTTTAACAAAAGCTACCACATAATGTACACATCAACAAGGGTTCAAACATAACTATGTGCAAGATGCACACATGCACATGCACACACACATGCACACATGCATGTATGCATGCATACATGCACGCACACATGTACACACATGCACATACACACACACACACACACACACACACACATACACACACACACACACGCACACACGCATGCACGCACGCACGCACGCACGCACACACACACACACACACACACACACACACACACACACACACACACACACACACACATTGTACAGACTAACAGGGGTGAAGCACAGTGTTGCTTAACTGAAATATTCTGAGAAGAGAAATGTCCTATATGAACACTCCTCATCTTGAGATAAGCCCTAAGTGCTTCACAGTGATAACTGTAGCACTATTCTCTGCTCCTAAGCAGACCAGCTGCACTCTAGTCATATGCAACTCTGAATGAGTGACTGCAGCTGTACACAGTGTGTCTGAATATTCACCAAAGTGGTGTACGTATGGCACTGTTTGGTCACATGGTTGATGCCACCTGAAACAGCTGCCATTTCATCTTGTTTTGTGTGTGCCATACAACCATGCATGCCATCTCAGCATGTTCTGTGTACACCATACAACCATGCACCAGTTTACAGTCACTTCATTCAAAGTCACATGCGTAGTAGGGTGCACGTGTGTTTAGCTGTAATGTGCCACCTGCACTTCTGGCAGAATGACCAGGATCTTTTACATGCTACTGCAGTAACATAGAGGTGGAACAAATACTGAAATAAGAGTCAGCACAGAAAGTTGGACATGGTATAGCGACAACAAAGCATGTGAAACAGTGATTAAAAAAATATATGTATAGAACATTAGAAGGCATTTCAGGTAACGAGGTATATATGTTGTTGCTGACCTGCGTTGCTGGTTGTTGTGCAGTCAGAATACCACATTTTTGTGGAGGAATTCAAAAAGAACCCTGGCATCATCTGGATCATGAAACCAGCAGCAAAATCACAAGGTCGTGGAATCTTCCTCTTTCGCAAACTGAAAGACATCACTGATTGGAAAAAGGTTGGTACAGCAAATACACCTTGAAAGAAAAATTGATGCTATACTGTTAGTGGGCTAGGTTAATAAAGGCATTATTGATTTTCAACAGATTTAAAATATAAATAAGCTGCACCTGAAAAAAAAATAGACTTTCTGCAATAAGATTAAGTGGACTAGACTGATAAAGATCTTACTTATTTTGAGTAAGATGATCAGGTTGATGAAGATATTATTCATTTTGAATTGGTTCAAATTGATAAGCTGCATCCTGATTAGAAAATATATGACACTCTGCAAAATAATGGACTAGGTTGTTAAAGATATTATTGATTTTGAATTGATTTTGAATTGATTTGATATATGAATAAGCTAACTGAGCTTGTATGCAGTTTAAATTTTATTAAATTTATATAATAAGCTGAATTGTTGTATGCTGTTCAAATTTTATGAAAAGTTCTGTAATATGATAAAAGCAAATCTAGTAATATATTATCAAAAATACAATATAATTATTGACATGCTTGCTGCTTGTTTGTTTTTGCATTGTGTTGTGTATATAGATCAAAGATGAAAATGGCAACAACAACAACAAAAAGAATGCTAAAGTTAATGAGCCAATGCAACACATGTGCAATTTTTGGGGTAAGCCCCTTTTTAAAGTCACAAAATGAGAGTTAAATGATGATAACTGAAAATATTATATTTATAGGGTTATGATTTTTAAGCAGAATGCCCGGAAAGTCTGGAAGAACCATTCCAGACACTCCAGGCATTCCATTACAAGCTGTAACCTGATAGTATAGTTTCATTTTTTATCATATTACAATTTGTGTATTTGGATCTTGTTTTAGAATGCTGGCAGGCAACAGCCTTTCAGATTTTTTTTTTTTTTTTTTTATATGCATCAGTTCATTAGTATGTTTTTTTGTTTTTCTTCTTTCCTTTCACAGGGAGAATATCAACCCTTGCAAGACCCAAATGCAAAAGACATGCCAGAGCTGTATGTTGTTCAGCGATATATTGAAAACCCCTATCTGATTGGTGGACGAAAATTTGATATCCGGGTTTATGTGCTGGTTGTATCTGTAAGTGTGTGTGTGCGCGCGCGCGCATGTGTGTGCATATGTGTGGGTGGGTGTGTTCAGGTGTGTGCACGCACGTGTGTGTGTGTGTGGGTGTGTGTGTGTGTGTGTGTGTGTGTGTGTGCGTGTGAGTGTGTGTGTGTGTGTGTGCACATTGTGTGTGTGCATATGTGTTTGTGTGTGTGTGTGTGTGTGTGTGTGTGTGTGTGTGTGCATATGTGTGTGTGTGTACTTGTTCATGAACAAATGCATGTAATGATCTGTGCATGCATGTGACTGTGTGCATGTGTTCATGTGTACATGCCTGTGTGTGCATGGTGCATGTAATGATGTAAGCATTTGTGCATAAATGCACACGTGTGTGTGTGTGTGTGTGTGTGTGTGTGTGTGTGTGTGTGTGTGTGTGTGTGTGTGTGTGTGTGTGTGTGTGTGTGTTCTAGTAAATTATCTGATCCAGTGAATGAAAAATGTGAAATACTTTATCAACATATGCTTTTTACATTATGAATGAGAAATTGTCAGAATCTCACAGGTTTTATCTGAAATTCTTTTTATATATATTGCAGTTCAACCCTTTGAAGGTTTGGTTATACCGAGGAGGTTTTGCACGGTTTTCAAATACACGCTTTTCATTGGATTCCATAGAGGACAACTGTATCCTTTAAGCAGAGTTTTGTGGGCTGGTTGACATAGCTTGTGTCTGTGTGTGCATGTGTGCATGCATGCATGTGGACATGTGTATATGTGTGCATGCCTGTGTGTGCTCTTTTTGTTAATATGGGGAGTTCAAATTATTCAAATATTTGGACCACATAGAGATTAAAATTACTTATATATGGTCAGTGTGTGCTTGAATGGTAATTTAATATAAAAGTATTGTCATAGTTTCTCATGCAATCTTGAATTGTCTGCCTTGGGGTACAACATTGCTCTCAAATAGTTCACAGTACTCAGACCTTTGAGATTGCGCTGGCTATGTTTGCTGTACAGGAAAATAAGCTAACCGATCACCACTGTTATTGTGATGCCAAGCATTGTAGTTTTATGACTGTTGGGTAATATTCCTTGAAATCACAAAAAACATGGTACTTACATGCATTGTCTCCCTTTGCGCATTTGCCTTTTCATTTCACAGCATTAATATTTTTCCTTTTTATTTTATATTTTTTAAATTTAGCATGGGAGAATAAATCTGTTTGGCTGATCCAGGCAGTAGTAGACAAGAGATTTCAGAATTGCACAGCATACCTTTCACTGCTACGCAGTGTGTTGACCTTACATGTGTTGTTAGACATTCACCTGACCAACGTGGCCGTGCAGAGAACTGCCCCAGACTTTGACCCTGAGAAAGGCTGCAAATGGTCCACTCAGCAGCTTAGAATGTACCTCTGTGCCAAGCATGGGACAGATGCCGTGAGTCCCACAGTTTTGCAGAGTTTAATGACTGGCAAGATTTTAAAATGCAAAAGTGTGTGCTCGAGCAAGTCCCTCACACACTCACGCATACAGAAACTGTGCTTAAACTACTTCTAGTTGCATTGATAAATGTACATATATATATTCACTTATTCCTACATGACTATCCTTCAGTAATTAATATAAAACAGTGAGCAAGAGAAAGAGAGAACAGGGTTGTATAGCCTAATATTTGACCATTCCATAATTTCCAAGACACAGACTGTAACTGTATTTGTAAATGCGAGCTGCCACTGCTGTATATTAAAGTAAAATTTTGGTACATGCATGGATGTTGCAAACACACATATACACCTACACATGACATCACACAGCATACGTGTGTTTTTTTAAGTCTCAAGCTCACAAAAGACAAAGCACTCACACTGTTCCATCTGACATATTACTGGCTTAAAATGGCATGTTATTTTTTTTCATTTTCAGTACAACTTGCTGCAAGTGAAAACTGATTTGATCCTAATCATTTTGGTCTGTCCCGTACTGGTCAGTGTAGGGTTGCCAATGTTCAGTCTATTCAGTTTTGTTTCTGTTTAAGTTTATATTTTGCTTTTGTTTTTGTAATCATGCAGTCATGCATTTGTTTTCTTTCAACTTAAAAATACAATTTTATTTACATTTTTTCAGGTGAAGAAGATGTTTCATGAGATTGACAACATTATCATCCGCAGTCTTCAGAGCGTGCAGAAAATCATCATCAATGACAAGCACTGCTTTGAGATGTATGGATATGACATCCTGCTTGATGATGAGCTCAAACCGTGAGTGAAAGACTGCTTTCTGATAAGATTTCCCGCCGAAATTCTGCTCTGTGTGTTCCCTTATTAACTGTCGTGGGTGTTTCAGGTGGCTGACAGAAATGAATGCGTTTCCATCATTATCCGCTTATGGGTGTTTCAGGTGGTGGATAGAACTGAACACATCTCAGTCCTCATTACCTACTAGTGGGTATTTCAGGTGGTTGATAGAAATGAACACATCTCAATCCTCATTAACTGCTAGTGGGTGTTTCAGGTGGTGGATATAAATTAATGCATCTCAGTCCTCATTACCTGCTAGTGGGTGTTTCAGGTGGTTGATAAAAATGAACAAATCTCCCTCACTAACTGCCCTTTAGTGTTTTACAGTTTTCCACCACCAACTGCCAGCAGGTTTTTTCTAACTGCCTGTGGGTGTTTCAGATGGCTTATAGAAATCAACACATCTCCCTCACTAACTGCTAGTTGGTGTTTCAAGTTTTCTCTAACTACCTGTGGGTGTTTTAGGTGGTTGATATAAATCAACGCATCTCCCTCACGAACTGCTGGTTGGTGTTTCAAGTTTTCTCTAACTACCTGTGGGTGTTTCAGGTGGTTGATAGAAATCAACGCATCTCCCTCACTAACTGCCAGTTGGTGTTTCAAGTTTTCTCTAACTGCCTGTGAGTGTTTCTGGTGGTTGATAGAAATCAACACATCTCCCTCACTAACTGCTGGGTTGGTGTTTTAAGTTTTCTCTAACTGCCTGTGGGTGTTTCAGGTGGTTGATAGAAATCAATGCATCTCCCTCGCTAACTGCCAGTGGCAAAGAGGACTATGATCTGAAGGCTGGTTTACTGCACGATGTCTTGAATGTGCTGGATTTAGAAAACAGGTAGGATTTAATAGGTCTGTTTTCTGTGAAACAGCTCCGTTCATGATGCAACATTTTGTTGCTGTTCTGCATGTTTTTGTTGTTGTTGCTTCTGGTGCACAATGGACACAACATCTGAAAATGTTCTGTGAAACTCTGCTTTCAGAAGAGCATATAAGATGCTGTGTTTGATTGTTTGCTGCAATATTATGAAAGACTTTATGGGTGTGTAGGCTTTGTGCATGTGTGTGTGTCCATTAAATATGTTGCATGCATACATGTTTGTGTGTGTGTGTGCCCTTAAAGTGCACAAAAGGTGTGCCATGCAGAAAAAGTATCCTTTGACCGAATCCTTTTTTCTCAAATAATCTTGATTTAATTTTAGGTGAAAGAGTGGGGAGAAAAGCACCCCCCAAAAAAAGCAAGTAATTAGTTGTTGATGCATTATATTTAAACTGGAAGACCTTAGGGTAAATTCAAGGTGGGGGGGGGGAGGGGGGGGCAAAGAAAGAGAGAGTCCTACTCCCTTCATAAAGAGCATATTAGGTACATCTGTTCCCCCCTGCCCCTCCACCCCCCCCCCCCCCCCAACCCCCAGCCAGGTCTGATTTTTGGCCCACAATGCTAAGCAGAGAGCAGAGGGGTTATCAAAGATCTGATTGTGGCAGGGGCCACAACTGGTGGCGCTTATAACCAACTGAGCTGCTGGCTGTTGTGAATAACATTGCTTCAACTCACCAAGTCTAACGGGAGCCTGGTCATTGTTCAGGTGTAATAATTCATGTCGTTTTATTTTACAAACTGCCGCACTTTGTGCTGACGTCCTCAGACTGCATGGCCGTGAGAAGCGTATAGGTGGCTGGGACCTGCTGTGGGATGATGGGATTGTTTTGATGGAGGAAACCACGCAGGATGCTGGGATTCCCACTGTCTCCACACCCAACTCTTTCCTGGGTAGGTACACACAGTGCTTTTTACAGGAAGAAAAGTCAGGCAGAGTCGGTTCAAAATGTCCAGTTGATTTCGTATTCAGTTTTTTTTAACTGTGTTTTGTGAGTTCAGATTAATGGGACTAGATGGCATGCCTATTGCACACCATGGAGTCTTTGAAATTTGGCTTGAGAAGTGTGTTTAAGTCACCTGAGGAACAAGATTGAATAGGCTGTGGGCAGCTGTCAGTCACTTGATCATGTTTACCACAAAACTTTGCTGTCACAAATTTCCTTCTCTCCCCTCCCCCCCCCCCCCCCCCCCTTAGAGTGTCTAGCACTTTGATGATCCCTCAATGTACAGAGTGTAACACGGATCTCCATCTATTCAAGTGTTTCAGGCTGTCAGAATGAACGACTTCTGTAGGCTAGTGAATCTGTTCCATTGTTTCAGGCTGTCAGAATGAGCAACTTCTGTAGACTAGTGAATCTGTTCCATTGTTTCAGGCTGTCAGAATGAGCAACTTCTGTAGGCTAGTGAATCCGTTCCATTGTTTCAGGCTGTCAGAATGAGCAACTTCTGTAGGCTAGTGAATCTGTTCCATTGTTTCAGGCTGTCAGAATGAGCAACTTCTGTAGGCTAGTGAATCTGTTCCATTGTTTCAAGCTGTCAGAATGAGCAATTTCTGTAGGCTAGTGAATCTATTCCAGTGTTTCAGGTTGTGAGAATGAGCAGTTTCTGTAGGCTAGTAAATGTGTTCCATTGTTTCAGGCTGTCAGAATGAACGACGTCAACAGCTGCGTGACATGTATGCTGCAAACACTGCAGCTTCCAAGAAACATTCCTGAGGGGCAGTGCTGAATGCTCAGTGTGCTGAACCTTAGTGCTGGCTTTTCACCTGAAAATGAATATCACACTGAAAGTCTTCTCCCAAAAGGAAGCTGTCACTGAAGAATAAACTAATCACGTGTAGAGCATTTGCTCAGTCTTTACAAACGCTTTCACATTAATGACTGCCTGCATGGAAATAGTGAGTATATATATATGCCATGGGGTTGGGGACAACAATTTGTTTTTGTGTGTGTGTGGTTTGGTTTTGTTGTTGTTTTGGGGGGATTTGAGGCCTTTGATGGAGTTTTATGTGCATGACACCATGACAACCATGGTTTTTATGTGTTTCTCTAAGTATACCTGCCTGTATGTTGTGGGTGTGCCCACACCCATACTTTTTTCACAAGTCTCAAAATGGGTGGATGTGCTCACACTCATGACATACATGCAAGGAGACAGTGCAAAACACATCTTGAACACCTTGTACAGACATCTTGAAGGGCCTCAGACTCATGCGATAATTTTATTTGCTGATTTTTCTTCTGCTTTTAACACCATACAGACACACATTTTAGCAAACAAACTTTGTCTCATGTTTTAGTCTGGACAATCATTTATTTCTATGGATCATTGATTTTCTCACCAACAGATCGCAAAGAGTTTTTGTCAACGGCTGTTTTTCAGAGCTGTCACTGACATGTACTGGTTCTCCTCAGGGGTGTGTCCTGTCTCCACTTTTCTACATTCTATATACAGATGACTGCAGAAGTAACCACTTAAATAGGTTTCTGGTAAAATTTGCAGACAACAGTGCTCTACTGTCACTACTTCAGGGATCCGAGCAGTATCATGGACCTCCCTTAAGTGAGTTTGTTGACTGGTGCGACAACAGTTATTTAGAGCTTAACGTGACTAAAACCAAGGAGATGACTGTTGATTTTAGGAGGCAGGAACACAGTCCTGGGAAGACCATTATCCACAATAACGAAGTTGAAATTGTCAGTAAATACAAGTACCTTGGCACCATTTTTGACGACAAGCTGAAATGGGACGACAACACTGAAGAAATTGTAAAGAAGGGGCAACAGCGGCTGTATCTCTTGCGAAAGCTAAATTATTTCTCTGTTGACCAAGAGATTTTAACTCTTTTTTACAAATCCTTTATTGAGAGTGTTCTGTCATTCTCTTTCATCTGCTGGTTTCACAGCTTGGGAGTGAAGAACAGAAACAGCCTGCAAAGAATTGTCAGTATCGCCTCCAAGATAACTGCAGTGCCCCAGACAGACCTGGCTCTTTTCTGTGAACAGCAGATCTTACGGAAAGCTTGCTCTATTTAACAAAGAAGGACCATATTTTTAACAAGGAATTTGCTACTCTCCCATCAGGTCGTCGTCTTAGATGCCCCATTTGTAAGACAAATAGATTTAAGAACTATTTATGCCAGTCGCAGTACACCTTTTAAACAACACATGAAGTGTACATGTATACATGAAGTGTGTGTGTGTGTGTGTGTGTGTGTGTGTGTGTGTGTGTGTGTGTGTGTGTGTGTGAAACTGTGCCACAGTGTGTGTGTGTGTGTGTGAAACTGTGCCACGGTGTGTGTGTGTGTGTGTGTGTGTGTGTGTGTGTGTGTGTGTGTGTGTGTGTGTGTGTGTGATGGTGTGTGTGACTGTGCCACAGTGTGTGTGTGTGTGTGTGTGTGTGTGTGTGTGTGTGTGTGTGTGTGTGTGTGTGTGTGTGTGTGTGTGTGTGTGATACTGTTTTAATTGCTGTGTGTGATACTTTAACTGTTTTACAAGCATGTGATCTTAACCTCATTACTATTTTATGATGAAGTCACAATTGTTCCATATTTATAACTATACTATGGTTAAAGTAAGACTCTTTTGTTGGTGGTGTTGTGTTTGTTGTACTGTTCTCTTAACTTTTTTTTAATTTATTTTTTTATGAGCCCACCCTGACCACAACAAAATTGCCCCTTGTGGGATGATTAAAGTTTTTGAACTGAACTGAATTGAGTGCCACATGTTGAGACAGTATCAGTAACTCATGGATCCATGAAAAAGTGAAACAGAAAGCAAAAATAGTATGATGCAAACCAACTACTCTGCTGGATTTAATTAAGTCCTGCTGCTCTTTCTGTTGTTTCAGTTTTGTTTTTTTCTCCTTTTTTTGTTTTGTTTTTTCTTCTTCTTTTTTTAACATGATTTGTTTTATTTGCTCTGCTTTGCAGCGTTGTTGAATGATTCACTTGCCATTTTAAAATGTAAAAAAAAATCATGAAATGAATAAGAGAATGTGCTTAAGATGTGTGTGTGTGTGTGTGTGTGTGTGTGTGTGTGTGTGTGTGTGTGTGTGTGTGTGTGTGTGTGTGTGCATGTCTCTTTTGTGCCAAAGTATGTCAAGTTTATCAGTCTATACATGTATTGTAAGTCTGTTTGATTACAATTTATAAAAGTCTGGTAATTTTTACACAATGCATTTATAATATACATTTGAGCCTTTTATGGGAATGAACATTATTTATAATGCCCTGTTGAATGCTAGTATTCAATAATACTCAGTTGGTGAAAAAAAGTATTATTTTTCTACACTTTTGTGTTAAAGAGAGAGGGAGAGAGAGACAGAATGTGTGTGTGTGTGTGTGTGTGTGTGTGTGTGTGTGTGTGTGTGTGTGTAAAAATGTTTGCTGGTGTTACAAAGCCCACATTTGAATCCTTTTACACTGGTGTGTGTTTTTCTGCTGTACTTGGTTCCTGCTTTTATCTACATTTGCTGTGCTATGTATATATGTGTGTGATGTGTGAAGTTTGGTATATTTTTAATGTTTCA
The DNA here is from genome assembly GCA_963584105.1 of Alviniconcha strummeri. NCBI lineage: Eukaryota > Metazoa > Mollusca > Gastropoda > Provannidae > Alviniconcha > Alviniconcha strummeri. The sequence continues at coordinate 16,864,258 of OY757546.1, read as the reverse complement.
TGAATAGTACAATTCTGATCAAGACTCAGTATTTATATCGTGACTACTTTACGTTTTACACAGTCTGCCTTTATTAATCAGAATGACCCCACAGAGTGAATAAAGCAGTTGTTTAAAAGAAATTTCAGTTGTGGATGTTTCATTATTCCTATAATATCACTTGTTAGTTTTGTTATTACTGTAACATATATATATATATGTAGGTCTCAGTGTGTGTGTGTGTAGTGCATGTAGTGCATGTGTTTGTTTGTTTTTCAGTATAATACTTTATGTAAATTGTTTTGGTAGGACTGTGCTGTACATGTGTATAGAATGTCATATTTACGTTAACATGCATCATGTGAGCACACAGGGCATTGATGAGCGCATGATAAATGTACATTATTATTATTATATTGCTCATTCAGAATCACATGCCACATGAACATAGTGAGTCTGCTTGATAGCAGAGAACAGCAGTATATAAAAGCAATCAATAATATTAAGAACATCAGTTTCCTGTTCTGCATTCACCCTGATATATGTGTCATGGTTGACTGGGCATTGAAAACCAAGTATCTACCTACCCATGCCTTGGGCTGCTTTGTTTATTTAAATGGAAATGAGAGGGAAGTTAATTAATCACATTGTATGCCACCTAAGCTCCCCAGTTTTTCAGATTGTATGGCTGGCCAGATGTGTTTATACACTGTTCAGTTACAGAAATGCAGATGTATGAATTACACTGTACAGCAGCCACCCACCTCAATTTAACTGGGTGTAGGCCTCAGGCCAGAGGTGCTTTTATCTGTCTAGTCCTAAATGGGAATGGGGCAGGATTTATCATACTTACAGAAGCCACCCACCTCGATTTAACTGGGTGTAGGTCTCAGGCCAGAGGTGCTTTTGTCTGTTTAGTCCTAAATGGGAATGGGCAGGATTTATCATACTTACAGAAGCCACCCACCTTGGTTTGTCTTGATGCAGGTCTCGGGTCAGGGGTGCTTTTATTTGCGTTGTGGAAATTGGGAAGGGGTTATCCAGCTGTATAGCAGCCACCCATCTTGGTTTGTCTCTGTGTAGGCATCTGGCCAGAGGTGCTTTTATTTGTGGTGTAGAAATAGGGAGGGATATATCATACTCTATAAAAGCCATCCACCTTGATTTGTCTGGGCCAGAAGTGCTTTTATCTGTGTTGTGGAAATGGGGATGGATTCGTCATACTGTATAGCAGCCATGCACCCACGTTGATTTCTCTGGGTATAATTTCGGGCCATAAGTGCTTTTATCTATGTTATGGAAGTGAGGGGATATGTATCATACTGTGTAGCAGGCAAACACTTCAATTTGTCAGGATGTATGTCTCAGGCCATAGAGGTTTTTGTCTGTGTTTAGTTGCAGAAATGAGGGAGGGATGTATCATATTGTGTAGCAGCCACACACTTTGAATTGCCAGGGTCATGTCTCAGGCCACAGAGGTGTCTGTCTGTGTTCAGCTGTGGAAATGAGGGATGGACGTATCATACTGTGTAGCAGCCACACATCTTGAATTGTTACAGTGTGTGGCTAGCCGAGAGGCTGCTCTGGGTGGTGTTTAATCAAATATATTTTATTTGGGTTTAGTTATGGAAATAGCAAAGAATTAGCATATGATATATACATAAAATCTACACCACCTACCCTCTTTGATGTATTGGGACCCGAGAACACCTGGCCAAAATATTATAATAAAAAATAAAAATAAACTGCTGGTGTGTTGACTACTCTGTGTGACCAGAAGCAGCAGGTGGCTCATATAAATAAAATAAAAAGGAAATCGGTTAAAACGAAAGACAAATAAATCAAGAGGATGACAGATTTATTAAACTTTTCACATGTAAAAAAACAAATTTTGCACAAATAAAGGGGAAGGACAAAAATTTATGGTTAACTTTTCGTGGAGTCTGTGGAGTTGGTTTGTATCACACGAGCATCCTGTGGCACCAGGTTGGGAATTCCATCAACAATGGGGTAGGCCACACCAAGCTCGTCACACACAAGCTCATTCTTTTCTTTGTCGTACCTGGAAAAAGGGAGCACATGTTGTGTGTGTGTTTTCAAGGTTGAGGACATGAAGAGGAGAGGAGAAAAGACAAATTTTGTCCCTGATCTGAAGCAATTACAAGTGAAGCAGGAAGAAGTTGGTTACTTTTTGGATCTTAACATCAAGGTCACCTGATGAGGATTTTTTTTTTTTTTTAAATCACACATTCAAAAACTATATATCAGGGTGAACAAAAAGTCAACAGATATGTATAAAAAAAAAAAAATCAGCAACAAACAGCCATTTTCAAAATTGCAAATGTGACAGCAGTAGAACATGAGTGACATTTTTCACCCTCACTCACCATGACAATTACTTCGTACAGCATGACCTGCTGCTAGTGTCTTTAAAATACAAAATGCATTCTCTCATTTTTCTCTTTTGTTTCCTTTTTTTAATATGATTCCTGCAACCTCACTAAGTACAGCATAAGTCTTCAAACTGATGAAGATGGCTGCCTCAACCAAAGAAAACAAACTTTTTAATTTATCTCGACTGCATTTGACACAGTATTACTATTATGTATTACTACTGGTAGTAGTCATCAAGTTGATCATATCTGTTTAAAGATGACACAGAAGAAAACAATAATTACAGGTACATGCATATAATTTTACTAATAGTAATACAAAGGGTAAAGATGAAAAAGACCCAATTCATACCTTAAATCATTCTTGGACAAAGGGCACACAAGGTGTTCTAGCATCCTCTCATCAAATGCTTGGCTCTGTGTTTTTGCACCACTGTCCTGAGACTGTAATCTTCTCTGCACTGACACTGTACGGCAGACAGCTGTGTGTGTTCTGATCCCTACACAACTGTTCCACAGGGCCCTGGATAACACAGTAAGCTGACCTGCAAATATAAAACTGGTATCAAAGTGAGCTACATAACAGTGGGGTCTTTGAGTGCCCCTTCTCAAAGGAGCCCCAGGTGTATACATTTCATACGCAAGCTAAAACGGACATCAAAACACACAATATTAACGCTACACAAATTTGTCATCAAACATTGAGCCACCCCACCCCCATATGTTATATAGACCCATATATATATTATATGTGCATAGTGCATGCGCATGCACACACACACACACACACACACACACACACACACACACACACACACTATACACACAAATTTATTTGAGACAGGCTGGAGACAGATTTGGGTGTTACTGTTGGGAGCCAGTAAGAGACAGCTAAAAGGTGAATCTCGGGCTGTGACCTGAAGGAAGACAAAGTCTGAACATGTCATACAGAGAAAAGGAGAATGTTCCAGACAGAAGGACCAACGAAACAAAAGGTGAGTTGTCCTTTACATTTCTTGGGTCTATTTGGAATACAAAAGATGTGATTATTAGCAGAGGAGTGGAAAGTGCATGATGGGATACAGTTCAAGGTCAGACAGGTAAGGAGGAGCAGTACAAGTGATCACGTTGTCACAGATTGCAGGCAGATCTTAGCAATCTTGAAGTTTATTCTGCATTCTTAGACACTGCTCAACCCCGTCATCTTTTAAAGCCAAACTGAAAACTTTCCTCTTCTCACAGTATTTCCATCCTAATATCAGTACCCAGTTTTTGCTAGTCAGTGTGCGTGCATGTGTGTGTGTGTGTGTGTGTGTGTGTGTGTGTGTGTGTGTGTGTGTGTTTGTAGTGCTTTTTTATATTTTAATATATCAATATATATTTTTTATAATACTTTATGTAAATTGTTTTGGTAGGACTATGCTCTACACATGTATAGAATATAATATTTAGGTTAGTATGTATTATGTGAGCACTCAGGGTGTTGATGAGTGCATGATAAATGCACATTATTATTATTATTATATTATTATTCTGTTCTCATCTCATTGTTACTGACATCATCAGACATGTAAAAATGCTCTAGAAGAGACTGTAAATATTTCATATTTTCTGTCATTTATTACTAATTATTCATGGCCTGAATTATTCACTCAATCACTCAGTGAATGAGAAAATGATCTGTTGATAATATATGTTTATAATTATACTTTATAAAGAAGTCCTTCTGATGAGACTATAAACCAAGGTCCCCTGTGTGTATACACATGCAAAAAGACCACATGTATATAAATATGCAGGTTAAAGATCCTGTAGTCCATGTCAGAGTTTGGAGGACTATGAAAACAACAAAATAACTCAGCATGTACTGAAAATTACAGTAATGGCCAGCTTTGTGGCCCACAATGGTCCTTAACTAAAGAAGAAGAAAGCAAAAGCAAAAAAACACCCAAAAGTTACCTAGTGAAGCTGAAGATGCCCCCCGCACCCCCAAAAGAGAGAGAGAGAGAGAGAGAGAGAGAGAGAGAGAGAGAGAGAGAGAGAGAGAGAGAGAGAGAGAAGGGGGGGGGGGGGGGGCTCTGTGACTGCAGGTCACCTATGGGGTACAATGGCGAGTGAGGGGGGGGGGGGGGGGGCTGCCTTTAGGTCATCTATGAAATACGGTCTCTCTCATACTTTCTGGCAGTTTTTAAAACGCGACTGGGGGCGGAACGGAGTCAGAAAGGGTCCCATGCTGTCAATAATGAAGTCTGGTATTGTGGTAAACCTGCAGCCGGGTACGGTCTAGGGCACTGAGAACTTCCTCTTATTTTTTCACTTGGCCACACCGTGCAAACAGCAAATCAACTCATCAAATTCGGTTATCCTGCACATTAAGATCGCGCATGAAGAAAAGACAGCAAAGGTACAAACAACAACATGTACACTCAAACGGTACCCATACTGTGGAGAATATGCGCAAATTTATCGAACGTGACTTTGTTAACACACCTCTAGCAGACGCCATCTCTAAGGGAGCATGCCATAAATTATTTTCAATGGTTAGTTGATTATAATTACATGAAAACACACGAAAGGTTATGGAACGCTTTATTTTTAAAATATGTTTTTAAAGCGTTTCTGTTGACCTTTTGTATGTTCTTATACTTTTATAACGCTAGCAGTCATGTTTTTTCTTCTTCTTCAGATTTATCAATATTTTTGCTGTTTTGTTGTTGTTGTTGGTTGCATGTGGATAAAGTAAAATATCTAGTAGTAAGAGAAACAAAAATCAGATTCATTTGACGTTTTAGTTGATAAAAACGTGTGCGTCTCTATTTGATAACATAGTCACTGTAAAAAGCATCGATCGAGATAGTTATTTGTGAAAAAATATTTTTTTATTTAACAACTGCTCCCTCTGCTTGGATTGAAGAGTCGCGAGAAACAACATGGCGGAGTAAGTAGCATGCAACGGAAAACTGTTTTGTTTGTTGCTTGAAGATTTGTAGGGGTTACATCTCGGAATTCTGAACGAATATTGATGTAATGTTAGAGTGTCAAAAACAGCAAATTTCTTTTTGACATGTCCTTTGCTACAGTTTCGATGGACTTGCCTTGTAGAATTCCAAGTAACGGTGCATGAAAAAGACGACTGAAAATACAAACCTTGTTTTCACATCGTCAGCCCAAGCAACACTGAGAATGACACCCAGTCAGCTGAGCAGATTTAAGTCTTGAAATTGTACATTATGTGAAGAAGTTTTTGCTTCAAAATAACGCCATTTTTTGGCACAAATCTTCTTAATAACTAGCTAGTACAAAGAACGAACGAACTGTCGTCAAGACAGTTTTTACTTTGTTAGTTACAACTTTATACTATTACAGTATTAGTATTATAGAACTTGTACTTTTTGAGTTTTTTTTTTTTTTTTTTTTTATGTGATATGAACTATGATACGATATGTAGGTAAGAGTAAACACTTCTTTTTCTTCTTCTTCTTCCTGTGAAGCGACCGCAGTCATTGTGTTGATTATTTTGTCACTTTACAGAGGGTCAGCAGCGATTTTGTTGTTGTTAATGTTGTTTTGGATTACTGCAGTCTGGATGCCCTTGACAGTAATGACACAAATATGTCAATGGTCTTGTCCTCAGTGACTTCCTGGAGCAGGTCTTTCCAGTCTCAGATGGTTCTCAGCAGGAATGAGTACTGGTACTGGGTTCTGCAGTGTAGCTGTGTGAGAACTGCTGGTTGTGTCTTCATCGTTGATGTGGGGTTGGGGGTTGGAGCTTGTTCTTAATTCCATCAGTGGCAATGATGTGGTGAATTCTGTACAGCGTTACCAACCAAGCTGTTTTTCTTCAATCTTGAACTTGAAGGGAGGTCCACTTTAGGTCTTGAAACATAGTGGAGGTGCTGGACATTCATCTATATCATTGCATAATGAAATGCGCTGCTTGACGCTGGATGGCCTTAATGTGGTCAATATTTTGATGGGTGTATGGGTCCCAGACAGTACACACATACTCAAGAGCTGGGTGAACATGTGACATGTACAGTTGTAGGCTATCTTCTTAATCTTCCTGGAGCTGATCTTCAGGTTTCTCCTGAGGAAGCTGAGATGTTGGCTTTTGTGCACACATTGTTGATGTGCTCGCTCCAGTTCATGTCCCTGCTGATTATAACACCCAAGTACTTGGCACTGCTGACAGTCTCCAGTATGCATCCATGTAGTTCATACTGGTGTTCCAGGGGTTTCCAGATGCCAGTCACTGGCAGTGAGGTTCACTTCCCAGGGTGGAAAGCCATATCCCATCTTTTCTCCCACTCAACAAGCTGGTTGAGGTCTTGTTGTAGTTGGGTCTGGTCATCAGGGCAGGTCACCACTTTATATGCAGCTGTGTCATCCGCAAAGAGCAGAGTTTGTACTGTCAAGGTGTCAGCACTTATGCCTTTACATGTTTACCTTCTTCTTTCATTTAAGAGCCAGGCCTCCAGGGCTCTGGTGGTGTGGTTTCAGTGCCACGTAAAGAACAAACAAATAGTTAAAAGGGTGAAAAATATTGACATGGAACTGGGTTCATGGGCATGGGGCTACAGGCTGCCACCAACCTGGTTCCAAAATGACTGAAGTGAAGTTGCTGGGGTGATGGCAGTCAGAAGATGGTATCACTAAGAGTCTCTGACGGTGCAGGGAAAGGAGCTAAACAAGACAGGATGATTGGTGTGCTCCTGGTGTAGACGCTGTGCTCCACTTGTCCTGGGATCTGCATGTTGGCAGAAGCTGGTGAGGTTGATGTCAACCTCACCAGCTTCTGCCTACAAGAAGAAGAAGATTCAGTCTACAAGAAGAAGAACCAATCTGCTGCTGATCCAGTCCAGCATCTGGAGCTGGTTGTTGAGCCTGTGTTTTTTAAGGCTGTTCCATTTCAGACTAGTATTAGGTGTCCTGTCTCAGAAGTTGTTGCATGCATACCTTGCTGCTTGATGCTGTACCTTTTCAAGCAGCTTTGAATCTGTTTATTGCCAGTAAACACATCAGGTGATCTTGTGTCTGTCACGCAATGTCAGTAATTTTACTCCGTCTGTAGTCTGCAGGAAAGGAAGATCAAAGATGCCCAGATGCGTGCCACCATCAACCAGAAGCTGGTTGAGACCGGAGAACGAGAAAGGTACTGAACATCATCCACTATGGGTACATGGTGCTGTTGTTAGCAGTACCAGTTTACTAAGTGCTGCTTGCTAAGTATTTTCAAAGTACTGCTTGTCCATCACTTGTTCTGCATTATTGCTAGTAGTAGTAACCCATTTCTTCTCTTTCTGCCTTAACAAGTACTGTAACATTGTAACTTATGTAAGTGTAAACAAAATTACCTTAGAACTGGAGCTGTGTCAGAGGAACTGGAGAACATTTAGTTTGCTTTTGATGTTGGAGAAGAAGTAGTTCAGTTGTATTAAACTTTTACTGTTAATTGTTATCAGCTTAAACTTGGTTAAAGTGAGACTGAAATTTGGGTGAAATTTCTTTCAACTTTTAGTTGAAAACAATAAAAGAATCACTTTTATTATGTTATTTTGTGTTGATGGTTCTTGTACGTTGTTGGGGAAGGGTGCTGGTGGGGAGGCCCATGAATGTAATCAAAGTGTTTGCTGGATTTGTAAGAATACATTCTCAGTTTTGTTGTTTGTTTTTCATTCTTAATCTTGTTTCACTGTTCTGTGTGAAGGCTGAAGGAACTGTTAAGGACCAGACTCATAGAATGTGGGTGGCGGGACCAGCTGAAAGCCCAGTGCAAAGGTGAGAGCAAACAGCTGTGGGTCAGCAGTAACAGATTGATCTTAGCTCTCTTGCTAAGGGGAGAGCAAACAGCTGTGGGTCAGTGGTCAACAGCTTGACCTTAGCTATCTTGCTAAGGGGAGAGCAAACAGCTGTGGGTCAGTGGTCAACAGATTGACCATAGCTCACTTGCCAAGGGGAGAGAAAACAATATAATTCAGTTCAATGCAGTTTAGTAACACTTTATTTATCCCACAAGGGGCTGTTCCATCACATGGGCTCATACCCCCCCCCCTCCCCCCATCCCTCCCCCATTTTTTTATATAATATAATATATATTGAAATGATAACAAAAATAGGCAAAAAGTACAAGCACATAGGTAAACAATTTGTAGCAATACTTGTATAGTTATACTTACTAGCAGCAAGTACAAGGTAAACAATTTGTAGCACTAACTTATAGTTGTGATTAAATAACACTAGCAGCAACCAGTCAGTTTGTGGAAATGCAAGAAGAAGATTCCACCACAACACGAACAGTGATGTAATTTGTTGAAATCAGAATTGGTCACCATAAGGCTAGAGGCTGAGCTCCTCTGCCCACCAAGGTTTAATTCATCCATTGCAAAGCTGAGAACAAAGTGCAATAGGTCAGAGGCTGACCCCTTTGCTGTTGACTAAAGTTTAGTCTGGAGTGCAAAGTTTGAACTGTAACAGTTGACAGGTTGAGCACCCTCGCTGTTGAGGAAGTTTTAAAACTTTTATGTGATTACTACTACTAGTTGACAGATGTGTAGGGGTTCACGGGCACTGACGAAGCACATTACATTGTCTTGACCACCACCCTCCCCCCACCCCGCTTAAGCTTTACAAGAGTTTTTGATTTTTTTTCATGTGCAGAAATTGTGCAGAACAAAGGGTTGGAACACATCACAGTGGATGATCTTGTGGCAGAAATCACCCCTAAAGGACGAGGTGTGGAGTTATTGTTGTTCTGCATGGGCATGTGTTACTGTATGTGTGTTTGTGTGTGTGTGTGTGGGGGGGGGGGGGGGAATTGGTGGGGGGTGTACTGATTTTTAATGCCTCATCAGTTATGATGGTTAATGCATGTTTGTGTGTGTGTGAGTGAGTGTGTGTGTGTGTGTGTGTGCTGACAAAGCCCAGCTTACTTCTCTTAACAACTTTTATTTAGCATTTTTTTCAGTTTCTTGAAAATCTGTTATGCAGGCCGACATGTGTGACTCCTTTAGAATGTTTCCTAGTTCTGAAACATTTCTTGCCTGGACACACCTGCCTACCTCACCTGTTTGTTGCCTGGCTAGGGTTATGAGAGGAGCTTAAGTAGATGGCATGTCACTTATATTTTATAAATACTGTGGCAAACATGCATCCTTTTTTTTTTTTTCTTCTTTTTTCTTAATCTTTTTCTTTGTTTCTGTCTTTAGCACTGGTTCCAGACAATGTAAAGAAAGAACTTCTGCAGCGGATTCGAACCTTCCTGGCGCAACAGTCCAGCATGTAAAAAACCCAGCACACTTGTCGCATCATGGTGCCCAAAGAATGTGAAAATGTGAAGAGACTTTTGCTGTCATCGTAATGTGTAGGAATAGGTTGTGGTGTGTATGTCTAAGATATACATATATATGAAAATAAGTGCTGTTAGTTTATCAAGTGTACATGCTTGTGTGGCTATACATTTTTCATGTTTGCTTTTTAATCAGTATGCTGGGCGATAAGCAGTGCAGATAGAATTATGGTGTTCTGCAACAGTCAGCCATACAGATTTAAATTTACCATAACCAGGTCATTAGTGGGCAGCCTTGATCGCATTAATTTAGTCAGCAAAGCCTGAAAATCTCTTTCTCCTTATCAGATCCATGGAAGAACTTAGCTGTTAATTGTAACAAAAAAGAAATGGAGATTTTCATGAAGCTAACAGTAACAGCACAAACTTGGCCAGAAGAATGCTTGTTGCCAACTGTGTGTTATATGCTGTTTCTGCAAAATGGTTAGTTTTTGTAATTTCTCAAAAGTTTTCATAGGCATGAAATTTATGAATGAATCTGAAACAGAATGAGGCATGCCAGGTGAGAGTTACTGTAGGCAACGCAGGTCTTTGTTGTTATACTTGTGTTACATATTTTGAGCGCTAATTAACTCCCTTGTGTGTTGATCTTCATACGCATGGCATTTAGCTTCCAGCATGCTGTCCGTTTTACATTATTCTCGTTGTGAGCAGGAAGATGTCTGTATTTTTTTGTGGGCCCATGTTTGTCAGCAAATGTTTGCAGCTCAGGAAGACTTTATGCAAACAAAAGGCACATATTTAAACATTTTACTCTCTCTCTCTCTCTCTCTCTCTCTCTCTCTCTCTCTCTCTCTCTCTCTCTCTCTCTCTCTCTGCAGATTGTGCAAGGTGTGTTGTTACTTCTTTGGTCTGATTTTTTTTTATAATGCTTGCAAAGCTCCAGCTTAATTCTCTTGTAAAACTTGGAGAGAGAAAAATCATGTTATTATTTTTTATTGATTATTTATTTTTAGTGGAGTGTCTTTTTGTCAGCTGATTATTCAAGTTTTTCCATTATTCAACAGTGCAGCCTGGTAATGTTTGTTCTTGTTTTTTAGTGTGCTGTCAAGTTTTAAACATGTTTGAAGATGTTTATAAAATTCTTGTGTTTTCAGGGGCATGTACAGATGCACAAAGTCTGCGACTGTTCAGCGTTTATCTTCATACACTTGACTGATGATCATAAGTGTAATGTGATCAAAATCGAGCAAATTTTGTTACTGCATTTATTTATTCCGGCCATATATTTGATAATAAATTGTATGGAACCAGTCTTTGTTGAGCTGCTATGTGAGAGTAATAGCAAAGTCTGTGCAAAAGTTATCCAGCGTCTTTGTCTTCTTTGTCAAATGGAAACGCCATTTCATCACAGCACATTCTGAGATACGTCACCCCATTGGATGAGTTTGGTTCAGTCTGGTTTAACATGGTATATGAGTACTCAGTAAATCCCTTAAGCACTCCACTCTGTCTCTCAGATTTCCCACCATTGTTGCCTTTCTCCTCTATGCCTTTCTCCTCCAGGCAATCAATGGTGTGATGTCCTTTCCTTTGTGCCTGCAGGTAGTGTCTCAAACTCCTCAACACTTCAGATCTTCTTTGACACAAGCCAGGGGTGATAGTTGCATTTCCTGCCAGTCTACCTGCAGACTCTGTCTGTATCCATTGGATGATCTAAATAGGAAGAGTTAAAAGGATAAAAAATTGGATAAGCAGTCCCTTGTTATAGCCATATATATATATTTTTTTTTAATGAAAGTGTCTGCATTCAGGAAAAAGAATCAAAATGCAAAACAGTGAAGTAAGAGCACTCTTCTTTTTTCTCTCTCTCTCTTCATGATAGGACAAAGTACAAAACTGACAGAACTGCCTCTGTCTGTCACTGTGTGTCTGTGGCTTACTGCTGCTGCCTGTTTTTCCCTTGCCAAAGACGATTTGTACGGTTTCATCATTTGATTAAGAGGGTCGACCAATGACATTTTAGCCTTTTGTGTGCGTGCATCTTTTTTTAGTTCGTTTTAAGTTTAAAAAAATATCCAGCCCATTGCTTGTAAAATCTGGAAATTGCTTTTTCTTTGTATGCTGCATGATTGTTTTCTGTTCATAAACTTTATGCTTGATTTTTGCATTGAGTAGTTTCCCCTTGGACAATTCTGGCCTCTTTAACTAGGGAAAGCCAGCTGCAGCTCAGTCATGCTATGCTATGCTGCTTACTATTGAATTCCTCCCTGATGCTGATGTACATAGACAAATAAAATGAAAATGTGAAATATGTTGCATGCATGGTACTGTTTTAAATGCCCATATAATGGTGATACATAGATTTTGTGTATTCATGTTCGATAACTATTGTCATCTGCTTTGAAATTAAAGTTTATGACAGTTATGTAGAGGTGGCTGGGATCAGTATTAAAACTTGTCCATTTGAAGCAGAATGAAATGGAAGCATCAGGATATCAAGTTGTGTCAAACTATTAAGCATTCCTCACAGGGAATTTCAACTGCCAAGTAAAAGCTTGTGTTTTGTGTTAATGTGCTTGTGTGGAAACAAGGGCAACCAGTAGAGCTCCGCCAATGTCATGTGAAAATGATGTCAGTGGAATGCTGTCTAAACCTTTTTTCTTCCATAGGCTTTCAAAGAAGCATCCAGATTTCCCACATTCTGTCATAATCTTGCTTCTCGAACCCTGTTTGTGAGGCTTAAAAGTTGCCCATGTGTGAGGATAAATGAGGAGTTACCTTTGCTTGGTCCAGTACAACAGCAGACTGAGGATGCTATACAATGACCATGAATCAGTTTCCTCCCTCTTCCTCCACCTCCATAACCCCCCACCCCCATCCCTAATAAGCCTTATGGGTTCTGTGGACGTTAAGCACCACACTTTACCCCGTGCCCCAAATATGACGACTGGTACTGAAGCTGAAATGACCCCTCCAGAGCTCTCCACCTCCCAGTCCCCCCCCCCCCCCCAGCCCCCACCCCCCACCCCTTTTTTTCTTCTTTTTTTCTGACTGTTAATTTTAAGAGTTTCTGACAGTTTGATATGTCAGACCACCACATAAGGACATTAAGCCCCACATCATCATTACCCCCAACCCCCTTCCAAATTCTCTCTCTCTCTCTCTCTCTCTGTCTCTCTCTCTCTCTCTCTCTCTCTCTCTCTCTCTCTCTCTCTCTCTCTCTCTCTCCCCCCCCCCCCCCAAACTCACTTTTAAAACACTTGATTTAGACAAGGCTGAAGTTTCAGCTGCAAGCAGCAAGTCAGAAGTTCAAGAATATTTTTTGTCATTTAAAACTTAAACAAAAACAGTGCTATCGTAAGCATAGATTTGTGAGATGCTATGTATGAAAGTATCCTTCATACAATTAAATGTCTTGCCTTATTCATATGTCATGTCATTGGTTTTTCAGCCGCATCAGAATTTTATTCATTTACTTTCCACTCGTGAAAAATCATACCACCCCCACCCCCTTTTTTTCTTTCTTTTTTTATTTGCTATTAGCTGAATAAATGAAACGCCCACCAGTTTTGTTGGTGACATAAAACTGCATGTACCCTTGTGTGTGTGTGTGTGTGTGTGTGTGTGCCTGTAGGATATGTGTGTGTGTGTGTAGAATTCTTCGAGCATTTCCTATTTTACTGGCAGGGAAAGGACTACTGTTTACCTGTTACACAAGTCTAACAAAAATCTTCAGTTCTGGTTAGAACAGTTGGTGTGTGTGTGTGTGTATATATATATAGCGAGAAGAGCTTGAACTGTCAAATATTAAAATGCCACCTTGATTGTGGAAACCTGCAACAATTGTTACCATCACACTCGTGAAATCTTGGATCGAGTCTTTTGGACCGCCACCGTGGCAGAAAAGTGTGTGTGTGTGGGGGGGGGGGGGGGGGGGGGGGGGGGTGATTTTATCTCCACTACTAACGTTTTACACTGTCATATCGATTCGCTGGCTGATACATCGTTAAGACAGTGGGCAGAACTACTAACGCTACATTGTCGCTTCTTTATCATAGTGATTCAGCGGTTGCTGCATTGACATGAGCCACAATACATTACGTACATTACCGGCACTAGAGTGACCCTGAGGCCGATCACGGCAGTAAGACATGGGGCAGATCTACTGACGCTAAACACCGACACCACTAGAGCAGTGCTGTAGCCGATGTAGTAAGACATGGGACAGATGTTCTAACGGCTAAACACTGACACCACTACAGCAGTTCTGTGACAGTGGGGCAGATGTTATAACGGCCAAACACTGACGCCGCAAGACCAGTACTGTGGCCATGGGGCAGATGTTCTAACGACTAAACACTGACGCCACTAGACCAGTTCTGTGGCCATGGGGCAGATGTTCTAACGGCCAAACACTGACGCCGCAAGACCAGTACTGTGGCCATGGGGCAGATGTTCTAACGGCTAAACACTGACGCCACTAGACCAGTTCTGTGGCCATGGGGCAGATGTTCTAACGGCCAAACACTGACGCCGCAAGACCAGTACTGTGGCCATGGGGCAGATGTTCTAACGGCCAAACACTGACGCCACTAGACCAGTTCTGTGGCCATGGGGCAGATGTTCTAACGGCCAAACACTGACGCCGCAAGACCAGTACTGTGGCCATGGGGCAGATGTTCTAACGGCCAAACACTGACGCCACTAGACCAGTTCTGTGGCCATGGGGCAGATGTTCTAACGGCTAAACACTGACGCCACTAGACCAGTTCTGTGGCCATGGGGCAGATGTTCTAACGGCTAAACACTGACGCCACTAGACCAGTTCTGTGGCCATGGGGCAGATGTTCTAACGGCCAAACACTGACGCCACTAGACCAGTACTGTGGCCATGGGGCAGATGTTCTAACGGCTAAACACTGACGCCGCAAGACCAGTTCTGTGGCCATGGGGCAGATGTTCTAACGGCTAAACACTGACGCCACTAGACCAGTTCTGTGGCCATGGGGCAGATGTTCTAACGGCTAAACACTGACGCCACTAGACCAGTTCTGTGGCCATGGGGCAGATGTTCTAACGGCCAAACACTGACGCCGCAAGACCAGTACTGTGGCCATGGGGCAGATGTTCTAACGGCCAAACACTGACGCCACTAGACCAGTACTGTGGCCATGGGGCAGATGTTCTAACGGCTAAACACTGACGCCGCAAGACCAGTTCTGTGGCCATGGGGCAGATGTTCTAACGGCCAAACACTGACGCCGCAAGACCAGTACTGTGGCCATGGGGCAGATGTTCTAACGGCCAAACACTGACGACACTAGACCAGTTCTGTGGCCATGGGGCAGATGTTCTAACGGCTAAACACTGACGCCACTAGACCAGTTCTGTGGCCATGGGGCAGATGTTCTAACGGCTAAACACTGACGCCACTAGACCAGTTCTGTGGCCATGGGGCAGATGTTCTAACGGCTAAACACTGACGCCACTAGACCAGTTCTGTGGCCATGGGGCAGATGTTCTAACGGCCAAACACTGACGCCGCAAGACCAGTACTGTGGCCATGGGGCAGATGTTCTAACGGCCAAACACTGACGCCACTAGACCAGTTCTGTGGCCATGGGGCAGATGTTCTAACGGCCAAACACTGACGCCACTAGACCAGTTCTGTGGCCATGGGGCAGATGTTCTAACGGCTAAACACTGACGCCACTAGACCAGTTCTGTGGCCATGGGGCAGATGTTCTAACGGCTAAACACTGACGCCACTAGACCAGTTCTGTGGCCATGGGGCAGATGTTCTAACGGCTAAACACTGACGCCACTAGACCAGTTCTGTGGCCATGGGATAGATGTTCTAACGGCTAAACACTGACGCCACAAGACCAGTTCTGTGGCCGATGCAATAACGCATAGGGCAAATGTACTAACACTATATCGTAACTACCAGAGCGATTCGGCGGCTGATGCAATAAGGACATATGGGGGTAGCGGTGTATCGAGTCATTGTCGTGTCACAAGAGTGTGTCCATAAACCACAACTTGCGTCTTCGCTAACGCAGCAACGGGAACTGGTGAATCGTTGAACGTGACCCAATTGTCCGTCTGCTTGCAGCCGAACCATCGCTGTTGTCGCCAGGCCACCGCGGGCCTGAGGCGGTATAGCGTACGTACTTGTGCAATGTGAGCCGGTTTGGCCTAGCGGTAAGGCGTTAGGCTGGTAAGCGGAGGGGACCTCGGTTCGAATCCGCTTCGGCTCTCCTTTCTCTCCAAGATTTGTAGTCTGTGGACACTGTCTGGTGCTTTGTCCCTCACAATTATGAAACATTAAAATGGGTCTCATCGATGCCCACCTTAATGCAGAAGTCATTCTGGTGGTGACAGTGTAGCAATAGGTATATAATCTCCCTCTCCCCCCACCTCCATAACCCCTTCTTCCCGTCCCTAATAAGCCTTGTGGTTTCTGTGCACGTTAAGCACCATGTTTACTGATTTACTGGCTGTGCAACTCATTCGGCCACCGCACGATGTTTACATGCTATATGTCACGTATACCTAGATTGTGTACTAGATAACTTCTTCACTGGGTCCCACACAGTAACAAGATCCCGGGCCAAGGTGAAGGATGTGTGTCTAGAAAACAAGGCGGATCGTCACGCAAACGTCAGAGCTCAGGAGCTGTGTGAAGGTCGTGGTGGCCGTCCTGGGCTCCCCGTCTCCTACAACAGTCTGTGTGGTCTATCTGAACCACACTTTTCAGGTCGTTGTCTTTTCCCTCCTGCTCTTCCATTTCCGTCACTGATGTGTGCCGATGTGGGGTGTGTGTGTGTGTGTGTGTGTGTGTGTGTGTGTGTGTGTGTGTGTGTGTGTGTGTGTGTGTGTGTGTGTGTGTGTGTGAGCGCGTGCGAGCGTGCGTGCGTGCGTGTGATTAGCGTGCGTTTGTTACTGTTGCGAGTGCTGACGTAATGTAGTGTTTTGGTTTGTGATTACTGCATGTGTCGTGGTATCTGCTGAATGCTTTGTAGGATTGCTTGACATGGTTATGTACGCGCTTAAATTAGGGCCTTTTTGGAAAGTTAGGTACTCTGAATTATCATTATATTTATTATTCAATAGGCTGAAACAGGTCCCGGATTCCTCAAGGAGTCATCCACACCCAAAAGAACTATAATCTTCTCTTTTCCTTTTTTTTTCTTTTTTTTTCTTTTTTTCTTTTTCTCTCTCGCTCTCTCATGAAGTTTTGAATTATAAATCAGATTCGGAAAAGGTCTTGGCAAGAGTCCACAGAGCTAGCAGGTCCGTTGAGGATGTGACACAAGTGCATCACTCTCTGCCATTTGTGATGCTTCTTTATCGTCATCTTGTCGACGTCACAGAAAGTTTCCTCTTGTGACGTGGACAGTTTGAGACGAATCTGACGCAACATCCCGACCAGAAGCTCATCTGTCTGATGCCCCAGCTCAGCTGACGTTTCGATGTACTTGCAGTTGTATTTGTCTGCCAGTACGCAGGCGTCTGAAACAGAACCAGTAAATACATTATGCGTTATAGCCACTTCATGCAATGCAGTAGGTTATAAATTATGGTCTACGCTTATATAATGTGTTCTCTAATTTTGCTTTAAATAAAGTGAATTTAGTGTTCTGTCAGTTGTTGACCCGCCGGCAGCAGGGTATTGCGGACGCGCGCGTACACACACACACACACACACACACACACACACACACACACACACACACACACACACACACACACACACACACACACATATATATATATATACACACACACACAGCACACACGGACACAGACACACATACAAACACACACACACACACACACACACACACACACACACACACACACACACACACACACACACACACACAGACACACACACACACACACACACACATATATATATATATATATACACAGCGGACACGCACGCACTACACACACACACACTCTACGCATGGTACCGGCACAAACACGGTATGCGCGCGCGCGCAAGACTGCCTCACATACTGACCCGGGCACGCACACACTGACACGGCACATTATTAGTACATCCCGAGCCTCAATGCAACCATACAAATAGACGTAGACCCACACGCGTCACTGATGCACACAAA
>OY757546.1:16831933-16841263 GCA_963584105.1 Alviniconcha strummeri | reverse complement strand
ATGCAGAATTATTTAAAAGCGGTCACCCCATTTCAAACACTCCACAGCGAAAAACCAACAAACCAAATACAGCAATTTAGGTATGGGCATCTGGCAGATAAACAGAGGGACTACACTGAGAATCAGACAGGCAGGGTAAACAGACAGGCTGACAGACAAGCATACGAGTAGGCGAGCAGACAGGCAGGCAGACAGATAGACAGGCAGACCGTACGGACAGTCTTACAAGTAGAAATACCGGCAGGCAGACAGGCAGACAGAATGACAAAAAGACAGACCAGCAGACAGACAAAATATTCCGACCTGTAGTAGGATTCAGCCACCGATGATCCCCCGACGCTACTGTCGGACGATTCGACACTCTCGCTTCGACCAATCAGATTTGACTTCCGGTACACACGCACACTTCCGGCAGACATGAATGTCGTGGTGTCGACGGACTTGAATGACTCCCCGTTGCGCACCAGTCCCTTCCTTGTACTCTTGAATGACCTTGACAGGCGTGATGAGAACAGATAATAATAAAATACAAAAATAATAATGATACGTGTCATTCTCATAAAGCACCGTTCTCTAATCACACTATACACAGGTGGGACTAAACTCACCTGTAACTCTACACAGGTGGGGCTGAACTCACCTGTAACTCTACACAGGTGGGACAGTTCACGTCTCTACCTTCGGCACTGCTGCCTCTCAAGGAACAGGCGGGGATTGTGCATATTTTCCTAACTATACGCATGTGGGACTGCCTTCACCTGGGAAGCGGGATAGCTCAGTGGTTAGAGCGCCGGACTCGTGATTGAAAGGTCACGGGTTCGAATCCCTGCAGGAGCGGCAGGAGAATTTTCTTCTCCGGGGTCAACTTTCTGTGCTGAGGTCAGCTTTCTGTGCTGACTCTTATTTTGGTATCCATTCCACCCCTGTATTACAGCAGTAGCACGTAAACGATCCCGGTCATTATGCCAAAAGTGCATGTGGCAGGTTACAGCTAAACACGCATACACCCTACCTATGTGGCTTTGAAAGAAATGACACTGTAAACTGGTGCATGGTTGAATGGTGTACACAGAACTTGCGCCGAAACGGCAGCATTTCACGTGGCACCAGCCATGCAACAACCACAGAACGCTACCAGTACACCACTTTCGAGGATAGTAATAATACGCGCTATAAAAGGATACAGTCACTCATTCAGAATCACATGCCAATGTGCGCAGTGAGTCTGCTCGAGAGTAGAGAACAGCGTTATATAAAAGCTATGAATAAGATAATTAGACTACACAGGTGGAGCTCCACTCAGCTGTCTCTACACAGGTAGAACTGCACACACCTGTCTCTACACAGGTAGAACTGCACTCACCTGTCTCTACACAGGTAGAACTGCACTCACCTGTCTCTACACAGTTAGAACTGCACTCAACTGTCTTTGCACAGGTAGAACTGCACTCACCTGTCTCTACACAGTTAGACCTGCACTCACCTGTTTCTAAACAGGTAGAACTGCACTCACCTGTCTCTACACAGGTAGAGCTGCACTCACCTGTCTATACACAGGTAGACCTGCACTCACCTGTCTCTACACAAGTAGAACTGCACTCACCTGTCTCTACACAGGTAGAATTGTACTCACCTGTAACTCTACATGGGTGGGACTGCACTCATCTGTAACGCTGCACTGGAGGGACTGCACTCACTGTAACTACTCGCAGCCGGGACAGCACTTACCTAAAACTCTACACACGTGGGACTGCATTTATCTGTAACTCTACACAGGTCGGACTGCACTCATCTGTAGTTAAACATAGGTGGGACTGCACTCACCTGTAACTCCACACAGGTGGGACTGAACTCACCTGTAACTCCACACAGGTGGGACTGCACTCACCTGGAACTCTACACAGGTGGGACTACGCTCAGCTGGAACTCTACACAGGTGGGACTGCCCTCAGCAGGAACTCTACACAGGTGGGACTGTGCTCGCCTGTAACTCTACACAGGTGGGACTGCACTCACCTGTAAATCTACTCTTCCCTCGGCGCTGGACCAGACGGGACTGTACATGCACTTACCTGACTTTACACAGGTGGGACTGCCCGTCCCTTCTCTCGGCGCTGGACCAGACGGGACTGTACATGCACTTACCTGACTTTACACAGGTGGGACTGCCCGTGGGACTGCCCGTCTCTTCCCTCGGCGCTGGACCAGACGGGACTGTACATGCACTTACCTGACTTTACACAGGTGGGACTGCCCGTCCCTTCTCTCGGCGCTGCTGTTCCGGCTGGATCAAACGGGCCTGTTCATGTACATGCACTTACCTAACTCTACACAGGTGGGACTGCCCGTCTCTTCCCTCGGCGCTACTGTCCCTGCAGAACCAGACGGGACTGTTTTCCGACAGGCTCTTGGACCTGGCGAAGAGGAGGCGGCGTGACTCGCCCTGTCCCCCTGTCACTCGCTGACCCCCCTTCTTCAAGGACGCCATCCTCTGCCTCCGCTGTGGCGTCGAGGTGCTGCTGTTGCTGTTGCTGCTGCCGCTGATGTCGTCGGCCGTGCTGCGTGTAGGAGGAGTGGTCGTGGTGCTGTCGGCGTTGGCGCTGCACGTAGTCTCTGCGGAAGTGGCGGCGGCTGTCGCCATTCTGTTGCAAGGCTGGAACGGGTCTGGTGGTCGAACGTTTCAATGTGGTTCTGTGACTCTGCTGTAAGAAACAAAACAACAACAACAAAAAGTTTCTCGTTGATATTCCTCGAGACCTTTTCATTGTCCTTCTGGATTTCGTACACATTGCTCTGGCTTATTTGTATTCCGAAAATAGAAACAATCCTGTTTTGCAGCGGAGCGTTGTATATTTACTTTCCCCGAAGCAACACTGGCGAAAGCTTTGTGAAACTGGGAGGAGCTTAATGTATGGCATCATTTCTCCGGCGCTTCGGTCTCGTTTACAACCAGATACTGGGGTGAACTGAGCTGGACAGAACCGGAAACAGGACGAGACCCAGAGCGCCGCCTGTGCAGATCAACAACTTGAACAAGGGAGTTAATAGGCGATCGAAAGACGTCACACGAGCACAGCAACAAAGACCTGAGTCACCTACGGTAACACTCGCCTGGCACAGATTACTCGCATGCCAGGTGAGAGTTATCGTAATTGTAGGCATCACAGGTCTTTGTTGGTGTGTTCGTTTTTGTCTTTTTTTTTTGGTGTGTTCGTGTGACGTGCTTCGAGCGCTGATTAACTCCCTTGTTTGCTGACTGCGCTAGACTGAGATGAACCGAATGGAATGTGTGTTTTTCAATGTCAAAATCTTCCTATTCTGCAATGCAAGAAATGAGTCCACGATTATCAGTTTAACAACTTCCTCTTTCACCCATGTGTCGGGTCCTGGGAAGGAATAATCTCTGTGATTTACCGTGCGAGTGCATTGTGCGATTTCGGCGGAACACTTCAGGCGCTGCTCAATTTGCTGTCAACAATTAGAACACTGCCTTGACCTAGATATTTTGTTATCTGAAAGAGAACGAGGTCGCCTGGAGCGGTTGCACGTGCGGAATAAACATACAGATTAGGTTGTAACGGCGCTCGACAGACACGTACACACACGTAGTACAAGCTGGGACACAGCGACACTGAGAGACCCGATTCCACTGTGATAATTATCTGTCTGCCCCGTCTGCTTGCCGATCCCCCCCCCTCTCTCTCTCTCTCTCTCTCTCTCTCTCTCTCTCTCTCTCTCTCTCTCTCTCTCCCCTGTCTCCACCCTCTCTCTCTCTCTCTCTCTCTCTCTCTCTCCCCAGCATCTCTCTCTCTCTCGTCCCCCCCTATCTCCACCATCTCTCTCTCTCTCTCTCTCTCTCTCTCTCTCTCTCTCTCTCTCTCTCTCTCTCTCTCTCTCTCTCTCTCTCTCTCTCTCTCTCTCTCTCTCTCTCTCTCTCTCCAGCATCTCTCTCTCTCTGTCTCTTCGCATTTGTCTTTCTGCTTCAGTCTGTCACTGTATTCTGTTTGTGTCAGTCTGTCAGTATCTCGATCTCTGTCTCTGTCAGTTTCTGTCTCTGTTTCTCTCTTTCTGTGCACCCCCCCCCCCCCCCCCCCCCCCCATCTCACCCTTTCTCAGCTTTAAAATGTGTATAACCACCTTCGAAAAATGGGCCCACCGTCTGTGCTATCGGAATAGAAACAATTCAGTTCGCTCAGCTTCGCCCTCCCTACCCCCTCCCTTCCCCGTAACTGCCCCCTTCCTCGGCCCTCCACCCTCCCTCCCCGTACCGTCACCTGGCATGCGAGCAGATAGAGTTCACCAAGCTCACCATGTGGAACTGGAAACTGTTCAATCACACGTCTCTGTAGCTGGGTCCTTTGCTATTCTTGTGGCGGCCATCGAGCGAAATTAACCCTTTCCTCGCCCTTAAGCCATCCTATATGACGTCTACTGCGATGCGTTTTCCATCGGCAGCAAAGACGTCACAGGGCGCGGCCTGCTCGAGTTATGTCTGTTTATGCATGGTCAGGAGAGGTCAGATTCTAGAAAGTGTACGTTTATGCATGGTCAGGCTAGGTCAGATTCTAGAAAGTGTACGTTTATGCATGGTCAGGTGAGGTCAGATTCCAGAATGTGTACGTTTATGCATGATCAGGAGAGGTCAGATTCTAGAAGGTGTACGTTTATTCATGGTCAGGATAGGTCAGATTCCGGAAATATAGTACGTTTATGCATGGTCAGGAGAGGTCAGATTCCAGAAAGTGTACGTTTATGCTTGGGATAACCTGTCTGTGGGACTGAATGTCTCTGCTTGGGATAAGCTGTCTGTGGAACTGAATGTTTCGGCTTGGGTTAACGTGTCTGTGAGACTCAACGTTTAGATAACTGCTTGGGATAATCTGTGAGACCAAAAGTTTCTGCTTGGGATAACCTGTCTGTTGGACCGAAAGTTTCTGCTTGGGATAACCTGTCTGTGAGACCGACCTGCTGTGAGTACCGAAAGTTTCTGCTTGGGATAACCTGTCTGTGAGACCGACCTGCTGTGAGTACCGAAAGTTTCTGCTTGGGATAACCTGTCTGTGAGACCGAAAGTTTCTGCTTGGGATAACCTGTCTGTGGGACCGAAAGTTTCTGCTTGGGATAACCTGTCTGTGAGACCGACCTGTTGTGAGACTGAAAGTTTCTGCTTGGGATAAACTGTCTGTGAGATCGAAAGTTTCTGCTTGGGATAACATGTCTGTGAGAGCGAAGGTTTCTGCTTGAGATAACCAGTCTGTCTGATTCATTTTGGAAGGAACTGTGTCAGCAGCATCAGTTTTTCGACAGGGAAAGGGTTAACTCCTTTCCTACGCTGATCTAGAAATGTTGGGGTGTAAACACGGCGTCTCCTTGGGTGAAATCAATGGCAATTTGTAGCGGCGAGCAGAACACGCTATTCTCCCCTCAGATCTACAAAATATGTAATCGTGTTTGACATCTGTGTCTTGGTCAGCTTGCAACCGTACTCGTCCTGACTAACATAATAGCAAATACGCTCTGAATCGTAACTGGAAAGAAAGGAGAAGGAGGATGAGGATGAGATCACAACCACCCACTGAAACAACAGCGAAGCTACAAGTGCAAAATGAAGGTGCTGAAGATGCAGAAGAGGAAAAAGCAAAAGCAGCAAAAGATCCCTACCACGACCAATAAATAAGTAAGTGAGTAGGCCTAAATAAGTAAGTGAGTGGGTGCGAGTCAGCGAGTAAGCAAATGAGTGAGTGAGTGAGTGTGTCGATCAGTCAGTGAATATAAGTAAATAAATAGGCTTAATCAAAACACAGCACGGAAAAGAAAACTGATCAGCAATGAAGTAAAAGCAAGAGTGATCATGTGCACCAAATAATAATAAAAGCCTGAGGGGTAAGATGGAGAGACGCGTGCGTGCGTGAGACAGACAGACAGACAGAGACAGAGAGGGAAAGAGACAGTCAGAGAGACAGAGACAGAGAGAGAAAGACACAGACGGATAGACAAATAGACAAGACAGAGACAGACAGACAGACAAAGAGACAGACAAAAAGACTGAGATCGGCTCCCAATTTCTATATCAGAGAGAGACAGAGGGACGGACAAGCAGACAGACGACAGATATCTACTCCCAACTTCTCCCCCTCTGACTCCAACCAAGTCCAACACACACACACACACACACACGCACGCACGCACGCACGCACGCACGCACGCACGCACGCACGCACGCACACACACACACACACACACACACACACACACACACACATCTTTCACATGAATTGATCCATTTCGATGGAAGCTGAGTAATAACGATCTTCAATCAGTGCCTGCATTAACTACTTCCTGAGGACAGCATGCAGCTCTACGCTCAGCAATTCTGGATCCTTCCCCATCCGTTGCCACTGCTCCCTTCCCTAGGGAAATGGAAGCACAGAGTGCGCCTGTAGTCATCCGTCTGTATCGGTCGGTTCCCTAGACTAGAATCAACCAGCTGCTTCCTCCCTATTCTGGTAGCTGGCCATGCATCCTCTGTGTCTGTCCCATTCTCTCGACTAGAATCAACAAGTAGCCTCCTCGGTGTTCTTGTAACCGACATCCTCTGTGTCTGAACCATTCTACAGACTAGAATGAACAAACTGCTTCTTCCCTATTCTGGTAGTCATGCATCCCCTGTGTGTATCCTATTCTCTTGACTATACTCAGCAAAATAGCTTCATTGGTATTCTTGTAACCGGTATCCTCTGTGTCTGTCCCATTCTTCTGACTAGAATCAACAAACTGCTTCCTCCCTATTCTGGTAGCCATCCTCTGTGTCTATCCAATTCTCTTGACTAGAATTAACAGATAGATTCCTCCTTGTTCCGGTAGCCATCGCTCTGTGTCTGTCCCATTCTCTTGACTAGAATTAACAGATGGATTCCTCCCTGTTCTTGTAGCCATCGCTCTGTGTCTGTCCCATTCTCTTGACTAGAATCAACAAACTGCTTCCTCCCTGTTCTGGTAGCCATCCTCTGTGTCTGTCCCATTCTTCTGACTAGAATCAACAAACTGCTTCCTCCCTATTCTGGTAGCCATCCTCTGTGTCTGTCCCATTCTCTTGACTAGAATTAACAGATAGATTCCTCCCTGTTCTGGTAGTCATCGCTCTGTGTCTGTCCCATTCTCTTGACTAGAATTAACAGATAGTTTCCTCCCTATTCTGGTAGCCATCGCTCTGTGTCTGTCCCATTCTCTTGACTAGAATTAACAGATAGATTCCTCCCTGTTCTGGTAGCCATCGCTCTGTGTCTATCCCATTCTCTTGACTAGAATTAACAGATAGTTTCCTCCCTGTTCTGGTAGCCATCGCTCTGTGTCTGTCCCATTCTCTTGACTAGAATTAACAATTAGATTCCTCCCTGTTCTGGTAGGCATCGCTCTGTGTCTGTCCCATTCTCTTGACTAGAATTTAACAGATAGATTCCTCCCTGTTCTGGTAGCTATCGCTCTGCGTCTGTCCCATTCTCTTGACTAGAATTAACAGATAGATTCCTCCCTGTTTTGGTAGCCATCGCTCTGTGTCTGTCCCATTCTCTTGACTAGAATTAACAGATAGTTTCCTCCCTATTCTGGTAATTATCGCTCTGTGTCTGTCCCTTTCTCTTGACTAGAATTAACAGATAGTTTCCTCCCTGTTCTGGTAGCCATCCTCTGTGTCGGTCAGTTCCCTGGGCTAGAATCAACAAAAGGTATAGCTTCCTGGATATTCTTGTAACCGGCACGCTCTGCGTCTGTCCCAGTCCCTGGACTGGAATCAACAACTTCCTCCCTAGTCACGTAGCCACCGTTAATTTCTGTGTCTGTCCCATTCTCTTGGCCAGAATCAGCATCTCTCCCTATACTGGTAGTAATTTTTTGGGTCTATGAATTCCCTTGAATAGAATCAACAAACAGCTCCCTCCCTATTCTGGTGTCTTTGGTGTCTTGCACCATCAAGGCTTTGGTGTCTTGCGCCAGTTCTATCCGTTGCAACTCCAGATCACGGTTAGGTGGGCGTTTTCCAGTTAGTATCACTGCGTATGTTTTGTGTATATCAAGTTGCTTAGTACCGACGCATGAGCAAATATCACTATAAAGGAGATAATTCTGATTAACATTATTTCGTCTGCTAGTTGGACATTACAGTATCCACCCTTGTGTATCTGTCCAGCATTCCATTGTCTTGAATCACGAACAACGTCTTCCGTATTCTGGTGTGCATCCTCTGTATCTGTCCATCATTCCCTTGTCTAGAATCACGAACAACGTCTTCCGTATTCTGGTGTGCATCCTCTGTATCTTTTAATCATTCCATTGTCTAGAATCACGAACAACGTCTTCAGTATCCTGGTGTGCATCCTCTGTGTCTGTCCATCATTCCCTTGTCTAGAATCACGAACAACGTGCTCCGTATTCTGGTGTGCATCCTCTGTATCTTTTAATCGTTTCATTGTCTAGAATCACGAACAACGTCTTCAGTATCCTGGTGTGCATCCTCTGTGTCTGTCTATCATTCCCTTGTCTAGAATCACGAACAACGTGCTCCGTATTCTGGTGTGCATCCTCTGTATCTGTCCATCATTCCCTTGTCTAAAATCACGAACAACGTGCTCCGTATTCTGCTTCGCATCCTCTGTATTTGTCCATTCCCATCAAAGATAGGACAGACGGGCCGCTTTTTGTGTACATTTGTAGACCATATATCCATCCTTCGTGTCTTCACGTTCATTGTCTTGAATGACAGAATGACCGTGAAGACAGTGTTTTCTCCATGGCGTGTCTGTGTACGAACCAGTGCCTTCAAACCAGCATAGACAGCAAAGTCAGAAAGCCTTTCTCCGTACAGTCCTTGCATCCATTCCTTGTAGCAGAAAGCCTTGTCCGTACCAAAAACCAGTTACGTACTCATCTACAGAATATACTCATCCTCCTCAAAACAGAGAGTACTGTTTGAACCGGTAGCTATTTTCGCGTCCCCCGAAGCCACTTTCTGCCCCCCCCACCTTCCCCCAACTCCCTCCCCCCTCCCCACGCCCCCCCCCCCCCTCCCCGTCCTACATCGTCCTAGGACAGGAGCAGCGGGTGTTGTTTGCTGTAATGAAGACTGATCAATCTTTACCACAGATCCAGGGTCTAAACTAGAACACATTTCCCCCGCACTACATAAACAGTAGAATCAGAAACGGGCTGACTGAGATGAACGAGGTAAGGCAAGCTAATGAATTCTGGTCCATCGGCAACACGGATAAAACATGTCACAGCGCGACTCGCCAACACACACACACACACACACACACACACACACACACACACACA
>OY757546.1:16824433-16826933 GCA_963584105.1 Alviniconcha strummeri | reverse complement strand
ACCAAAAACGTTCAGGCCGCGATGTCGGTTTTATGAACGGTCACTGGTTCAGCATGCTGCAATACACGCTGTAGTAACAATTTCTCCTCCACGTCAACGTTGGGGAAGTCCCCAAGGCAGTCTCACTTCCACCACAAAAAGAAGTTTACTCCACGATGCCAGTGCGTGGTCTAGGATACATCAGTCCCGGCCACTTCTACTACCCAAATATTTTAGGCCATGCGAGTGGTAGAGCTGATCGAGATACCGTCCTGCTTCTATCGCCCAAAACGTTCAGGTCCATTTTGATGCTCCTGGGTTCTGCATGACTGTAAGTCAGGATTTCGCGATACAGTCCCACTCTGTCCTCCACGAGCAGTATTGTGGACTCTGACTCAGCCAGCATTCCTAATACCTTCCCGCTCTGTCCTCCACGTGCAGTATTGTGGACTCTGACTCAGCCACATTCCCTGATAAGTCTTGTAGACGATTTCCGAAAATAACAGGCGAAGATAATTTGACAGTGTCTTCGTCCTCCGGGAGAGTGAAATCCCCTTAATGGACGCGGCAGCGGAGGAGAGCCGATCTGCGACAGTTTTAGATCTTCAGGCATGGACCTATTATAATTTACATTAGACTACTAGCTGGGGGAACCTTCTATCTGATCTGAGTGTTCCTCACGAACAGTGAGTGCTTGATCGGCATTTCTAATGCCTTTTCTGCCTTTTGTTTACGGGTATTCGTCATCTTCCCCACGTGCTCACTGCACCCCCAACAAAAGCGTGCCTACTCTGCGCTACACCCTTTCCTTTTTTCTTTTCTTTAGGTGATGCTTAATGTCTTCGGATGTCGGTTGACAAGCTGAGACCAATGTGTGAGCATGGTTTAGTATTGCTTTACGTCCACGGAAACCATGAGGCTCGTTAGGACGGACTGCCCAGGACGGCCGCCTCGACTCTCACACAGCTCCTGAACTATGACGCTACACCCGCAGGCATGGACCTATATATACAGGTCCATGCCCGTAGCCACTTACCGAGTGCAGTCCCTTGGATTTCCAAAGATCGTCTATTCCCCCGGGCACCAGCAAAAATGGTTCAGTCCACGATGTCAGTGATGCAGTCCCGCTAGTATAACCAGAAACATTCAGTGCGTGACACCAATGCCGGTCTTTGGAACAGTCTCACGTCTTCCACCAACAATGTTCAGTCTGTGAATGTGCACTGATTCAGTCAGCGTTTTGTCACACCACCACGATGTCTGTGAATATGCACTGATTCAGTCAGCATTTTGTCATACAGACTGATTTCTACCACCACGACATCTGTGAATATGCACTGATTCAGTCAGCATTTTGTCATACAGACTGATTTCTGCCACCACGAGGTCTGTGAATATGCACTGATTCAGTCAGCATTTTGTCATACAGTCTGATTTCTACCACCACGATGTCTGTGAATATGCACTGATTCAGTCAGCATTTTGCAATACAGTCTGATTTCTACCACCACAAAATTTTAATGTGGAGTCACCGATGTCATTGGACGCCGATTCAGTCAGTACTTTGTGATTCAGTCCAGCTCCTTCCTACCACCACAGACGTCCAGACCTCCATGCTAGCGGACACTGATTGAGTCAGAATTTTGAGATACATTCCCATTTCAACACGAAACCTGTTCTGTTCTCCGTGTAAGGGAACGTTGATTTAATCAGCATTTTGCGATACTATCTTCTTCTACCTCCAAAATGTTTAGCTATCGATGTCCGTGAACGCAATCCTCCATGTCAATAAACGCTGGTGTAGTCAGCATTCGGTGATGCAAGGCCCACTTCTACCGTGACACGCCACCCGTCCGCGATAATGACGGCCAGTGTTCGCCCAGAACTGAGCTGTCAGTCGGAAATAGAACAGTAGTACAAAAGTACAGACTTTTTGTCTGTTTCAACAAAAGTAGAGACTTTCTGGCTGATTCTGGCTTTCTGGCTGTTTCATTAAAGTAGAGACTTTCTGCCGTTTCACAAAAAGTAGAGACTTTTGCTTGTTTCATCAAAAGTAGAGACTGTTTTCCCTGTTTCAAAAGTAGAGACCTTCTGCCTGTTTCGCCAAAAACAGAGACATTCTGCTTGTTTCACAATTTTTTTTTTTATTTTTTTTTTTTAGAGACTTTCTGATTGTTTCATCAAAAGTAGAGACATTTTGTTTGTGTCATCAAAAATAGAGACCTTCTGCCTGTTTCACCCAAAGCTGAGACCTTCCGGCAAGGCGACCCAAACTTTGAACCCGCAAGCAATGACTAATTTTATAACGCAAAATACACCAATAGATAATAAATGACATGAACCAAGATACAGAATCCTGATAATTTCAATGTTTGAAACATTAAAAAAGACCGGTTTTTGAGTTTCAGGGTGTGCGAGGCTTTGGATCAAGGGACATTCTTAATAATATTTATGAGGGAGGTCACATTGGGTCCCGAAATCGAAAGCGAGGTTAGGCACAGTTTTGACCTGCGGCCATTCT
>OY757546.1:16803871-16824233 GCA_963584105.1 Alviniconcha strummeri | reverse complement strand
CCCGAAAACTTTATTTTACAAGGATTGTAGTTTAGGTTCAGTCAAAAACCTGTCTAACTAGTCCTTGCTAAGCTACTGATGAATAGATATCAAATTACAGAGAGAGAGAGAGAGAGAGAGAGAGAGAGAGAGAGAGAGAGAGAGAGAGAGAGAGAGAGAGAGAGAGAGAGAGAGAGAGAGAGAGAGAGAAGTCGAACTCGAAAACTTAATACTTTTATAAGTGTGTTGTTGTACCCTGTGCCTGTCGGTGTTCTTTCGTGTGTGTACGTCATTCGATTTTTTATGTATGTGTTACGTGTTGTGATTTAGACGTCATTATAAGACAGCGTGAGAAAAAAACGAGAGGGAATAACAACGACCTCTCGCATGTACCATCCAAAAGAAAAGAAGAAATAAAATCAGGAACCTCTGGCTGTGGCTCGTTTGTTGTTCCTTACTTCCAACCTGCAACTTCCACCGACCATTTACATAAGGATTGTAGTTTAGGTTCAGTCAGAAACCTGTCTAACATTAGAGACAGACAGACAGAGACAGAGACAGACAGAGATAGAGAGACAGAAACAGAGTACTGTGTTAGCAAATCAGAACAAATTCTCTGAATAAAAATCGTGTTATTCACATGTATTGAAAACGCACATGTTCAAATTTTAGGTAGGTAAATGTAAATAAACAGTGATGACTAGTACTGAGAGTGAAACCAGAATTCCAGCTGGCATTTCAGGGAATGTGGAAATAATACAAAATGCTGACAACACAACCGTTGGATAACACAAACAGCTTTTCAGATCATAATGCTTCTGTTCTTTTTGCTTTAAATGCAGAATTGTAAAACTTTAAAAGTAAAACGAACAAAAAACACCAAACAAAAACATTAACAAAGAACAGCGAGAGACAAAAGATCGACGTTTCCTTTTCAATCTCATGCTAACAAAACAGAGCGGTGCATATTATATCATGTAATAATGTAAACTTTAATAATAATAATAATAATGCAAATTTGTAAAGCGCCTAACCTACGGCTCAAAACGCTGAATAAGCATAGTATAACACACATAATGTACATCAAGATGGAAAATGTTATCACCAATAAAAACACACACACACACACACACACACACACACACACACACACACACACACACACACACACACACACACACACACACACTGATAGGGGTGAAGGACAATGTTGCTTAACTGAAATATTGAGAAATGTCTTGATTTTGCTTTTTGAAGGAAGAGAGAGTAGCAGAGTGCCTGATATCTTGGGGGAGATTGTTCCGTATGTGGGGCCAAAGTGTGAAAGTGCGAAAGCCATGGGTTTTGCGGTTGAAGTGTTGGAGTTTGAGCATGCATGTGTCTGACGAAAAGCGGAGAGAGCGGGAAGGACTGTAAAGGTGTAGTAGCTCAGAAAGATAAGAGGGAGCGGAACCTGGGATTGCGTTGTAACACATGCAAACAGTTTTGTTTTGCTTTTTTATTCGTTCAGAAACTGGGAGCCAGTGGAGTTGCTGTAGGAAAGGTGTGCAGTTTTGATGGCGTGGAGCTCTGAGAATGAGGCGTGCAGCAGTATTCTGGACTTTCTGCATCGGTTGAATTACAGAGTTGGGAGTACCCATGAGAAAAGAATTGCAATAGTCTAATCTGGACAATACACAAGACGTTACCAGGTGTTTTTTGCTACTTCTTCTGTGAGGTACCTACGGATGGAGCCGATGCATTTTAGTTCATAGCAGGCTGTTTGACAAATTTTGATTACGCGTTGCTTCATTGTGAGGTTAGAGTCAAGGATAAACCTTAAGTTCCTGACTTTGTCTGAAAACACAATTTCGTGTGTACCGACCATGACTGACGATAGTAAGCAGTGACAGGGGGACACAGAAGGTGTTGAGAAGAGAATGGCTTCAGTTTTATCATCATCAAGTTTGATGAGGTAATAATAAATAATAAGTCTGCACATTGAAGACAAAGCACACATTTTATATGAACGTAATATTTAGCAAATATTGCTGGAATTGGATTGAATTTATTTTAAATACTCAGAAGGATGCTGGTACAGATAACACATTTCATGGTTAAGTTACTGGTAAACGTTTTCTGGATGCAAAAAAAAAGAAAGAAAAAGTATATATATATATAGCCAAAGTAACCGTAAGAGTCAATAATCGTTTGTTGACACCGGTATGGAGATGAGCCTGTACCTGTGCTCATGGTATAATTATCACTTGTTAGCACAGCTGTGGAAGTGAGGCTGTATCTGTGCTTATGGTATATGCTCACTTGTTAGCACAGTTATGGAGATGAGGCTGCGCGTGTGCTTACGGTATAATCATGATCACTTGTTAGCACAGTTGTGGAAATGAGGCTGTATCTGTGCTTATGGTATATGATCACTTGTTCACAGTTATGGAGATGAGACTGTACCTGTGCTTTTGGTATAATTATGATAATTTGTTAACACAGTCACGGAGATGAGGCTGTAGCTGTGCTCTTGGTAAAATTATGATCACTTGTTAACACAGTCACGGGGATGAGGCTGTAGCTGTGCTCTTGATATAATTATTTTCACTTGTTAACACAGTCACGGAGATGAGGCTGTACCTGTGCTCATGGAATAATTATGATCACTTGTTAACACTGATAAGGAGGTGGAACCATACCTACAGACATGGCCTATGATCACTTGTTAACACTGGTAAGGAGGTGGGCCAGTACCTACGGCGATGGTCTACGGCACGGAGGTGGGGCCATAGGCTGTGGTCACTTTCTAACACTGGTATGGAGGTGGGCCAATACCAGTAGTTACGGAGGTGAGCCCGTCACTACGGTAACAGTCTATGACGATGATCTCTCAGTGGGCCTGGTCCTACGGTAATGGTCTATGATCAGTTCTTAACATGGGTGTAAGACAGGCCTGTCACTACGGTAACAGTCTATGACTATGATCTCTCAGTGGGCCTGGTCCTACGGTAGTGGGCCTGTCACTACGGTAACAGTCTATGACGACGACCTCTCACCGACCCGCCCCTGTGGCACGGGTCTACGATCAGTTCTTGATGTGGGTGTGAAGATAGACCCGTCACTACGGTAACAGTCTATGACGATGACTTCTCACCGGGCCTGCCCCTGTGGCACGGGTCTATGGTCAGTTCTTGATGTGGATGTGAAGATAGGCCTGTCACTACGGTAACAGTCTATGACGATGACCTCTCACCGGACCTGCCCCTGTGGCACGGGTCTATGACCAGTTCTTGATGTGGGTGTGAAGACAGAACCGTCACGACGGTAACAATCTATGACGATGACCTCTCACCGGACCTGCCCCTGTGGCACGGGTCTACGGTCAGTTCTTGATGTGGGTGCGGAGATGGGCCTGGCGGCACCCCGACTTGGCGAAGGTCTTGTCGCAGAAGGAGCACTTGTAGGGCCTCTCGCTGGTGTGGGTGGCCCTGATGTGCTCGTTCAGACGGCTGACGACGGCGTAGGCCGCGTCACACAGGTGGCAGCCGTAGGGCCTGGCGCCGACGTGAACCCGCGAGTGGTGCACGCGGAGCTTGTTGCGGGCTACGAAGCTCTTGCCGCACAGGTCGCAGGAGAAGGGCTTGACGCCCAGGTGGGTCAGGGCGTGCATCTTGTGGCTGGCCTTGGTGTAGAAGGCCTTCCCGCAGTGCTCGCACACGAACTGCTTCTGCCCGTGCTTCAGGGCGTGCTCGCTCAGCTCCCGCAGCTGAAAGAACGACTCCCCGCAGGTGGGGCACAGGTGGGGCTTGACAGCGGCGTGGGTCTTCATGTGGGCGCTGTAGGCCGAGGAGTAGTGGTAGCCGGCCCCGCACACGCTGCACTTGAAGAAGCTGGCCTTGTGCTTGCCGCGGTGGCGGTTGAGGGCCGAGCGGTTCTTGAAGCGCTCCCCGCAGGTGTGGCAGGCGTGGGGTCGCTCGCCGGTGTGGCAGCGGACGTGCTCGTCCAGGCTGCGCTGGGAGGCCACCACCTTGCCGCACTCGTAGCAGGTGATGGGGGTGGAGCCCCAGTGGTCCTTCTCCTGGTGCCTCAGCCGCTTGCTGTCGGAGGTGAACGACTGGTCGCACTGGGGGCAGGGGAAGGCGTTCTGCCCAGTGTGCCTCTGAGAGTGGACCGTGAGGGTGGCCAGGGACTTGAAGGCGCTCGGGCAGTCGGGGCACCGGAACTGGCGGCCTGTCTCCGGGAGCTGTTTCTTCCTTCTCTTCCTCCCTCGTCTGACGCCGCTCTCGGGCTTGGGCTGCTGGCTTTTCTCGCTCCGTTCCACGGAAGCCTCTTCAGAACTGAGCTCCTTTTGCGTCCCTGATGTTGCATCTTCCGCACTGTATTGGGCTTGCGTCAGCTCTGGCACCGTGTACCCTGAACTGTGGTCATCTTGTGCATCTGGCACCACACAGCCCGAACTGTACCTGCCTTGGGGCTCTGGCACTGCATCCCCTGTTGTTGCGCCTTCATCGTGGAGTGCTGGGACTCGGGACTCTGCCCCAGGCTTCTCTGTCATGTGGGACACTGCCTCAGTCAGGACCCACGTCCGCTGTCCCTCAGCCTCTTCCACCGGCCTCACCGCAGAGAACCGATGCTCCTCCTCCGCCTGGTTCAGAACTTCCCCACGGTGAGCCAAAGCCGTTTCGTCCTGAGACTGTTGCAAAGAGACGCCCTCAGCCACGAAGCCCGGGAAGGCCTGCACGTCCTCCGACACCGACGGGCCCCCTGCGGGCAGGCATCGGTGACCCGTCAGATCCGAGAGCAGCTGAAAGGCACGCTGACACTTCCCGCAGCTGAACGGGTTGGGCTCCGTGTGCTTCTCCGCGTGGTTGGCCAGGCCCCCCAGGTGCATGAAGCGAAGCCCGCATATCCTGCACTGGTGAGGGTGGCTCGCCCGGCGGGCCTCATCTTCCTCGTCGGATTTGGGAGGGTGCGCCCGGAGGTGTGTCTCCAAGCTCGTCACCGACTTGTGAGTGACCCCGCACCTGAGACACTTGAAAGCCTCCTTGTCCGTGTGCTTGTGCAGGTGGGCGGTGAAGCGGAACACGTTGTTCTTGCGGGCGCCGCAGAAGATGCACCTGAAAGCCTTGGCCCCTTGGCCCCCGCCGTTTGCAGCCGCTGCAGCTTCCTCAGAAGGGAGGGTCGACCCCTCTTCAGTTGGGCTGCGAGGCCCCGGGGCGGACTTTGCGCTGGAGACCCGCTGCCGCTGCCAGGCGACGGACGTGTGTTTGGTCACGTGGCTCTTCATGCTCTTCACCGTCCTGAAAGAGACGTCACACCAGCAGCAGGCGACGATGTCGCTGAGTTTATTAGGTGTCCGTTTCACAGCGCGGCCACGCGGGGCCGCGTGATCCCAGGTCTCTGAACTCTCCGTTTCTACACTGCCAATGTCAGCTATGCTGCTTTCGTCTCCCTCCTCCTCCTCCTCCTCCTCCTCCTCAGCTTCCATTCTCTCCCAGTCATTGACAACATTATCCTCGGTGTTGTAACTGGAATCCCCTGCTGCATCTTCAGCGTCTTTGGAGCATCCGGGATGAGTGTGGTGGTTGGCATGCTCCTGCTTGACGCTGCCATCTCCATCGCCTGTGCCGACGGCAGGTGGCGTGCGGGAGATCCGTTGGTTCTGGCCAACAGCCTGGGCCCGCGAGGAGCACGTGCTGCACACGAGGGTGAGGGGAGAGTGGCAGGTGGTGCAGACTGGCTGCTGTATAGTATCTTCATAGCTGCAACACACACAATAATAATAATAGTAATAATAAGAAGAAGAAAGTATTTTTAAAGCGTAAAATATTGTCATTAGAGACCATTCTAAGCGCATACACATACACACATACACATACACACACACACACAAAAAAAAAAGGTCATCTGAACAGTTATATAGTCAGGCAAGTCAATTTTACGATACTGCCGTAAACTGTAATGGGTTATAATGTAAGGGTGAACAGCAAAACTCTTCTCTTGTCTCAAACCAAAATTAAGTCATGTTGCGTCAGTAAGGTCCGAGCAACAGAGTGTCTGCTGTATAGTGTCTTCATAGCTGCAACACTGGCAACACGTCATCCGAATCACTGAACGGTTAGTCAGGTAAGTAGATTTTAATACAGAGTCAGCTGTAAAGCCTAAAGGATTCTTTCAGGGTGAACAGCAAAACTCTTCCCTTCTCAAACCAAACTTAGGTTTGGTGATATGATTATAATACCAAGCCATTCCTTACACGGTGCTGTGTTCAGTCAAACTTTAAACTTTCTCTGATAGTGTGATCATTTGTCTTCAATCACAGAAGTGCTGACCTTTGTTTGTCAACCCTGTGTTACACTACAAGTATCATGATACAACTTAGTGATGTAAACTGTTCTGTGTCTAACTGGCAGACACAAAGTGATGATGAACACCAACTGAACGTATAACACTTTCTCGCAAAATACATAGCCTAGCAGTGCACTATTAAAGGTATGTTATTGTCATGTACAACACATGTGGCTCCCAGGAAACATCTGAAAATGTAACTATAATGTCTGTCTTTCAAATGAAGCAAATAATGAACATAACAAAAATGACGTGCAGAACATGCCAAAGTACTGTCTCGGCCATGAAAGTTGAAACTTTTTAAACAGAAAAACTGAATACATGTACAATATTCCACATCATAAGACATATGACAGGAGAAACTTATCTGTCTATATCACAGACACAGAAACTTGTTTTTTGGCTGCACAATATACAATTTAAATGAATGCATATATTATAAGTCAGTAAGTCCAACAAACAAGCAGCCACACACAAACTAAAAGTAGAATACTAGATACCTCCACTAGCACCCAGCTAACACACACACACACACACACACACACACACACACACACACACACACACACACACACACACACTCACACACACATGCATACACACACACACACGCATGCACGCACGCACACACACACACATACACACGGATGCACCTCTACCTCCATGCCCCACTTCTACCTCACTCACCCACAACCTCAAGACTAGTCTGCCCCTCACACACTCCCTCCCTCACCCTGTTGTCCAAAAGCAACCAACATGGGGCAAAACAAAGCTTTACGTACCACTGCAGCAGAAAAGCAGCCAGCTGTGAATCATCCAGTGACTGCAGCTGTCTCAGTTTTTGCCATGCCGTAAAAGTCTTTGGAGTCGTGACAAACCTGATGGCCATTTGCCTACTGTCTACCCTTGAAACTGATGCTGGTCCTTGAGATGGAAACCGTCTGCTTTTGCTAAACTGCTCATCCTCTCTCTGTGTGACAAGCAAACATGTGGTTGAATCAGTAAATCAGCTTCCCAGAGGGGATCATTCAGTTTTAATGTCTTTTTTTGTCTTTTTTTTCAGTGATATTTCTCCAGACTGGAGCATGTAGCCCATCACAAAGCAAAGACCATTTATAAAGAATCAAAACATAGTCAAAACAAACTCAAAAAATTAACTCTCCACTTCTGATAATTGTTCATCCTTTATCTGTATCACTGTATGACAAACATGTTGGTCAAACTAGTAAATCAACTTTCCCGAGGGGATAATTCACTTCTGATGGACTGCTCATCCTCTGTGATAGTCTCTCTCTCTCTCTCTCTCTCTCTCTCTCTCTCTCTCTCTCTCTCTCTCTCTCTATATATATATATATATATGGCAGCTTCCCAGAGATCATTCACTTCAGAAGAACTGCTCATCCTCTGAGCAGAAGATTCTCTCAAACATCATACAACATCACTTCTGATATCAATTAAGTGCATAGACATCACTCACATTCCTACTCCACTGCCTTTATATTCACAACCAAAACAACACCCACACACCAACAAACAGTCACACCTACACCCACATTAAAGATATCACATTACCCACCTATATATCACATTATCACATTACACACACTTTTGATGTTCATTGTCTATTCTACCTGTATACATTAAAATCCAAGAACTAACAAACTAGCCTGTATGACAGAAAGGTCAAATGAACTGACCAAGAGAGCACGGTCTATTCTCCCATGAACTGACCAAGAGAACACAGTCTATTCTCCTATAAACTGACCAAGAGAACATGGTCTATTCTTCCATGAACTGACCAAGAGAACATGGTCTATTCTCCCATGAACTGACCAAGAGAACACAGTCTATTCTCCTATAAACTGACCAAGAGAACATGGTCTATTCTTCCATGAACTGACCAAGAGAACATGGTCTATTCTCCCATGAACTGACCAAGAGAACACAGTCTGTTCTCCCAAACAGCCATTGGCAAATAACCTTTAAAAGGAAAATGAAGTGTTAAAATAATGATGACAAAAAAAGTCAAAACAATTTTTACTTGCCAGTTGAATCAACTGTGGCTATACTCATTACAAAACAAACAAAAATAGAATGACAATTTATTTTTGGAGGGTCAAATGATATTACTACAATACTAATTTACTAGATTCTCACATATGCAAGCTCTTCTTATTAATTGTTACATTACATGTAGCATACTTATATAGTCATCAAGGAAAATAACAACAACAAACCAAAAACAAAAACAAAAACAAAAATGGGATGGGGGGATGGAAGTGGGGGGATGGAAAAGGTGGAGGGGGGGGGGTGGGCAATATTACCAGGACTGTCTCATCATTGTGTACAGCATTTTCTGTTTTGATGAAACCTTTGGTAGTGATGACAATTGTGGTCAGTGATGGCCGTCCATAGACACACTCCTCCTCCATCTTATGGGTGCCTATGCGTCAAATGTCTTCCTGATTCTGCTGCTAGTGCTGCTGCCAGTAGGTTCCTGTGAAGAATAAAACAAGGACTTCAGTTTTAATACCTTTGTTAGATCTGTTTACAACCAGTGAACTGTTCTCTGATGCTGTAACTAAATGTTCTAAAAGTTGCAAAATGCCAAAAATATGCATTGTTATTAATGTTAAAGTGTTATATTGAAGAGAAGTTTACACTTTATTTTCAGGGAATGCCTTTGAGTTTCTGTATTAGAGTAAATGATACTATAATACATGTCTCAGCAGTTTTCATTCAGTTATGTACTATCACTAGTATCAGTTAGGGGGTTTGGGTGTGTTTTTTGGTTATTGTTGATATGTTTGGTCTTAATTATTGATCCTTTGTTACATATAGACAGAGAAAATATTACTAGATTTTTAAGTCATCCTGCATATTACTTATTAGTATTGGTGTCTGACTCAGTGACTGTATTAATTATACTGTCACTTAATCAGATTCATGAATCAAAAGTTCAAGCTTCAATTTGTGCTGATAATGATATACTTATAAATTTTATAACAGGTTAATTGATCTGAAAAGGGTCTTCCATTGGAAACAAATGTGGGGCTGTGTATCTAAACATGATAAACTATAACTCTGGCTGTCAGCCGCAGTCACACCTCAGCATGGGAAGAGGAAAAAAAAGATGTGGTGAACATGGGGCATCATTCTCTCTCTGGTAATGTGGTATAAAACACCAAGTTACTTACTTACCTTTTTGTCGTCTGCTACTTTAAACTTGTGAGTGTGACAGAAACGTAAAATGTGTCGCACGAAATAACCTCCACAAAAGAAAAAAGAACAGATGAAATAATTAACCGATAATATATGAATGTTTTGTTTTTGTTGTTTGTTTTACTGATCAATGAAGACGAGCCTAGTTATTATTTTGTCAATTCAGGACAATAGTTCGCCTCATATTGCCAACTGTAAAGTAAATGCTGTTTCGCGGTCGTACTGGTCTACTGGAATAGGTACCTGCAGTAGTCCCTTTGGATCCGAATTTTGTTGACTTTTGTTGGTTCCTGCAGGCCGGTCCTACCATACTGTCTGGCGATGCCATACTGTCTGGCGACGGAGACGAAGCAACCTAGGTGGGGTCCAGTCACACAGGCTAAGCAGGCTAAGGGAGGCAACTCTGACATACATCGGGTGACTGATTTCCCTTCTATGGAGGCAGTTCGTCGGGGTTAGGAATTGCCGATTTTTCAACAAAATACGGGCTGATGAAACCATCCAGAGTCTGCGGCTTGTGCAGCAGGCACCCTTACGTTTTTCAAACCAAATGCTACTGGCCATTTGGATCAGTTTATCCATTAGACGAGTGAGAACTGGTCGGTGGTTACAATAAAATCCAGAAACTGGCAAAATAAACTGGGTACCACTGACAACAAGATCCCGAAAAATATGAGCGGAGTGCGACCAGTTTTACTACTACTGCTAGAGCTAAGAACTGCAGCTGCAATATGGGCAGCATTAGTTGAACGATCTGTTTTGTCACCGCCCTTATTATCAGGTGTGGAGCGAAGTGGTCTGCAAACCCAAATACTGGCTCCTTAAAATTTGGTATGTAGTGCCATTTTTGAAGGGAAAAAATTACATTACGTAATCGTTTTGTATATTATATAAAACTATATTCATAAATTTGGACAAATGGGATTTTTCTGTGGATTTTGAACAAACCTACAGCAGTAGTTTTAGTCCCTGAAAGTGAAGGTCAAGTCTTAGAAAGACTCAGTAAATATTTTAATAGTGGTAAGACTCACATAAAATGGGGGATATAATATTAAAATATTTAATATTAGGTAAACGTTCTAGCATTTTCAGTGCCTCTGAAGAACTCAGAGAGTGAGAGACATTGTCATTGTGAAGAACTTCAAAAAAATATTATTACAATTTTGTGAATTAATTGGTGGATTTGGATCAGAGAACAGTTAAACACCGCTTTCAAGACCACCATAGAAGTCTGAAAGCAATTTATGGTTTTAAGGACAGGTGGTGGTATGTCAGGGTTTCATTTACAGTACATGGAAAACAATTTTAAAAAATGGAATGGGAAAGTTTCGGGGGTGGGGGGGGGGAGGCCAAAAAAGAAAAGGTCTTGAAAGAGTTTTTTATTTAGGTCTTTCTTCACTGATAATTTCAGCATTTGTTACTTAGGGAAGTTGTACAATTATTTTTTCATTTTTGTTGGTTGGTTGTTTTTTGTTGTTGTTTTGTTATTGGGTGTAAAACACCAACTTACTTATTGTTTTGTTGTTGGTCCTCATTGCCATTGGATCATTTTGCTTTTGACATGGCCCCTAAGGGAGGCTGGGAATATCTGATGTCAACCTCCTGTCCTGAGTCTCAGGGCTGTTATTTGATTCACATTTCCTGTAATATCTTCTCTTGTGTTTCTACAGGTCTAGTCCTTATTGCAGTTCTTTTTTAAAGACAGCATGTGTTATAAACTTATTGTGTACTGTGAGTATGATATGGCTTTTTTTATATAGATATATATGTTTAGAGCTCTACAGATTTAATTTCTCTGATGAGATAATAAAGTAATGTTGAATATTGAATCGTAGAGGGATCCAGATGGCTAGCATGCAGACCACCCATCTGGCCAATCCTTGGAGTGTTCGGAGTTGGATCAAACTGGAGGGTTCGGAGCAGCTGGAGTCTGCAAATTATGATAAAGTAATTTCAGCTTTTCTTGGTGGTATTTAATCAAACTTTGATTCAGATAATAAGAAGGGAAAAAACCCTTGACTAATGGCTTAGGTTCTGACTCATCTGAGTTTACATATAGGGGATTTGGATTTCATATGATATACATATATAATTATATATATTGTTATAAAATATTATCATTATCACATGAATGAGTGAACAACCGCTGGTGAGGTTGACAAAATAGAACAGCTCTAGAGAAATGTACTCGCCTGTACGACGACACACAAGGAACAATTAAACACAAGCGCTTTCAATAGAGAGTCTTCATCAGGTGTAAGAAGAGAAATAGAAAATAATATAAAAACAAGAAGGAAGTAAAGAAGAAGATAGACAAGGAGTTGTCTTACTTTTAATTGTTCCTTGTGTTTCATCATATAGGTGAGTACATTTCTCTAGAGCTGTTCTACATTATCACACGAGTCTTGAGAAATTATGACTGTACATGTGTGTGCGTGTGTGTGCACGTGCGTGTGTGTGTGTGTGTGTTTGTGCATGCATGTGTGCATGTATACATGTGTGTGTATTCATGCACACATGTGCATGTGTGTGTGTGTGTGTGTTTACTAAACTTAATCAGTTAATGGTTTATCAGTTGTCACAGTGACATAGCCAGAAACACTCGGTAGTTTCACATTACCCCCATTCTGTTCTTGTCTTTCAGTCTTCAATGTCTAAGGTCAAGCTGTCAGTAAGAATAATGTCACTTATCTGACTGTGTGCCTGATGCAGTAGGTATAGGAAACAAGCAATAGAAAACAAACAGAACTGGGGAGAAAGAATCAAAGGTATTCAATTTAAAAGGTCCAACTAGACTAATCGGGCAAGCTTTGTCAA
This sequence comes from Alviniconcha strummeri, assembly GCA_963584105.1. NCBI lineage: Eukaryota > Metazoa > Mollusca > Gastropoda > Provannidae > Alviniconcha > Alviniconcha strummeri. The sequence goes on along the minus strand of OY757546.1, from coordinate 16,811,885 downwards.
CTACAGGGCAAAACCCTAACTGGCATAGTTCACTTGATGTGGCATAATTTTCACCCCTGCCTTTCCAAGAAGTACTGTCATTTTCTTACATGCCATGCATACTGTTTAGAAACCCCTTGGTTAAAAAAAAAAAAAAAAAAAAAAAATCTAAAGAAAAAACTTGGTATGGGCACATTCAGTGATTCATGGCGTACATGGAGGTACATAACTGAAATGCCTTTATGAAAACATTGGAGTAGCTGCACCCATGGCAAATGGTGTGAGTTTGATCACTTTTAGTTTTAAGGTATGTGCTCCATGCGTGCCCACATGTGAGTATGTGTCTGTTTTGCAGTGGGGGTGGGGTGGGGGGTGTGATAAATACGTTTATATATTGTGTGTTTTGATGTTGGTTGTACACAGTGAGCCAGTTTGGCCTAGCAGTAAGGCGTTAGGCTATAGTAAGTGGAAGGACCTCGGTTCGATACCGCTTCGGCTCTCCTTTCTCGTCAAAAAGGTTGTGGTTTGTGGACACTGTCTTGTGACTTTGTCCATCATTTCCTACTGAAACATTAAAATGGCTCTCATCGCTGCCCATCCTAATGCAGGAGTCATTCTGGTGGTGACAGTGTAGCGATAGGTATATAATCTCCCTCTCCCCCCACCTCCATACCCCCTTCCCCCCTTCTCCCCGTCCCTAATAAGCCGTACGGTTTCCGTGGACGTTAAGCACCATGTTTACTTACTTACTAATTTGGTTGTACACGCCTAGGGCTCATTTGAGAAAAGATGCTCTAAGACCTCACTATTATTATTATTATTATTATTATTAAGGTTAGGAACAGTGAAGGTTTAACAGACCATAGGAGTGAAGTACTGATTGGCTGTAACTGCTGCTTGTGGTTGACAGGAAGCCGGAGGGCAGGACTGGAGGAAGGGCCGGGCTGCTGACGGCACAACTGGACAGACATGGCAGAGGGAGAAGGCCGGAGCAGGAACGATCGCTTTTGTCCCAACCCAGGAGACCTTCACAACGTGGCATAAACTGAGGCAGGAACGATCACTGGATGATTCGCAGGTGGCTGATTACCTGCTGCAGTGGTAAGTGATGCAGACCCAGACAACAGCTTTCTTTTTCCTTGATTTGATGGTTTCAGTTTAAGCAAAAATAAAAAGAAAGGAAGGTGAGGGAGGGTGTTTGTGGGAGGGGGGCACTGGCAGCGGACCGCTAGATGATCCACAGCTTACTCCCTTCCTGCTGTAGTAGTAAGTGATGCAGACTATTAAAAAATAAAAATAAAAATGTATAGTATTTTCATTTTTAACTCATTCTACCCTGTGCCCGACTCAGAGTTGGATGCTACTGAACAGTCTTATCTGCCTGCACCTAACTCCAAGTTGGGTGCAGAAACTCGTTTTATCAAATTGGTTTTAAAAGTCTCAAGGAGGTTATAGCTGAGGTGTCTGGCATCCAGAAGGGGAGCACACCACTAAGTAGTCATGGGGACACTGAAATGGACTGGTGGTAGGGGTGGGGAGGTTCACATATATATATATGGATATGCACATACTCTTTACCATTTATATTAAAACAGAGGCTTCATTATGTTAATTATGCATGCTTATACCTTTCTGTTATAACTTATATAAGGCACACAGAAAAACAGAGGCTTCATTATGTTAATTTAACATGCTTGTACCTTTCAGTTATAAAGACCACACACACAAAAAGAGAGGCTTCATTATGTTAATTATGCATTCTTGTACCTTTCAGTTACAAAGACACACTACGGCAGGCTGTCTGTTCCACATGCCACTCTCCACTCACCCAGATCTGCTCCAGATGCTTCGGCCTGGTCCCAAGCGCTGCGAAGGAAGAATCATCAACACTCACACCAACCATCAGGGAGAGAAGTGATGATGAAGCTGGCAGCAGTGGTGGAGAGAGTTTCAGCATGGATCTGGAAGAAGCTGCTGACGAAACTCTCATTCCGCATGGCGGCACCAGCGAGCAGAGCACAGCGGACAACAAGAAGGATGTGATGGGGGATAATTGTGGCGATGAGGTTGCTGACATTGGGGGCGATGCTGCTGACACCGCGAGTCTAAAAGGGGGCAGGTGTGGGGTGTCTAAGGCAGGGGGCGACTCCTCAGGTTGCGAGGGGGGTAAGCACCTTTACATGTGTGCTTGGTGCGATGTGTCATTCCCGTCCATCCAGAACATGGCCCGACACCTTGCTGTGCACGCCAGCCTGCAGTGGCAGCGTCTGCACCGACCCAGCACTCGCCAGAACCAGCGTCGAGGGAAGTTGATTTCATGCTACAAGGAGCTGGAAGACCACCAGGAGGATTCTGCTAGACTCTCTGATGAAGCCACACAGAGCAGCTGTGGGCGAAAAAAGGCATCTTACAAGTGCCTCTACTGCTGTGCTAGCTATAAGAAAACGCTCACCCTCACCAAGCATTTGCAGAAGCACCTCAAGAGGTATGCCTTCAAATGCTGCGACTGTGAGAGCTCCTTCATGTCCTTGAAAGAGCTGGAAACCCACGTCCTGACCTCCCCCCATGACTTTGTTAAAAGTGATGTCGGCGGCAGCTCTGACGACAACCGCCCCCATCAGTGTAGGATCTGTGGAATGCGATTCCGATATCTAGGCTTTCTGGCCAACCATGCCGAGAAGCACACAGAACCCAACCCCTTCTGGTGCTCGCAGTGTCAGCGTGGCTTTCAGTTTTTGTCCGACTTGACCGGCCACAAGTGTCAGGCCACAGAGGAACACTCGGAGCGACTACAACCGTTCCAAGATTTCAGCTCTGATGGCATTTCTCTGGAACAGGTGCAAGGTGACAAGAGCTTCCCGTGTTCTAAAGAGGAGATGGAAAACATTCCATGCTCTGAAGAGAAGGCCTTGGATGAGAGGTGCGGGGAACAGAGCTCAACGCCAAGAAATGAAGCTGACCGCTCCTGTGACTCAGCAAACAAGCTAACACGACTGCCGCAAATGAAGGGCACTGCAGAGGAAGCCGTCATGGTGCCAGAGTCGGAAGCTGGACCCCAAAATCAGTCCCAGGGAGGCACCCGCAGGTTAAAGCCCTCAAAGAAAGACCAACCCTATCAGTGCCCAGACTGCCCGTCCGCCTTCAAGTACGCCAGTGGGCTGAAGATCCACTCCCAGAAGCACACGGGGCAGAACGCCTTTCCCTGCCCCCAGTGCGACCAGTCGTTCCCGTCGAAGAAGCAGATGCTGATGCACCAGGAGAAGGACCACTGGGGCTCCACCCCCTTCACCTGCCACGAGTGCGGCCGGGTGCTGAAGAGCATCATGCTGCTGGACCAGCACCTGCGCCTGCACACCGGGGAGCTGCCATTCCAGTGCCGCATTTGTGGCGAGAACTTCAAGAGCCACACAGCTTTGTCAGTGCATCGGCGCAGCCACAAGGCGGACTGCTTCAGGTGCAGGGAGTGTGGGGCCAGCTTCCAGGACCATAACATCTACAAGGTGCACATGGACGAGCACTCTGGCTTCAAACCCCACCTGTGCTCCAAGTGTGGCGCTGCTTTCGCTCAGCGCACCCAGCTGAAGAAGCACCTGATCAAGCACGGGCGCAAGCAGTTCGTGTGCGAGCACTGCGGCCGGGCGTTCTACACCAGCGGGGAGTACAAGACCCACGTGATGAGGCACCTGGGGATCAAGCCCTTCGCTTGTGAGCACTGCAGCATGCGCTTCATCCGGCGAGACAAGCTCACTCGCCACCACCGCAGCGTGCACCTGCAGGTGAAGCTGTTCAAGTGCAGCCTGTGTGCAGCAGCCTACTCGGACGTGTCTCGGCTGAACGAGCACGTGAGGGCTACGCACACCAACGAAAGGCCTTACAAGTGTCCTGTTTGCGGCAAGGCCTTTGCCAAGTCAGGCTGTCGCCAGGCCCATCTCCGCATTCATAAACGTGAAGCCAAGGCGTTAAGCCAAAAGGAAGTTCTGATGTCTGCAAAGTAGGCAACATACACATACAAAGAAAAAAAAGTGACATAAAGTTTCACAATGAAAATGCATCAGCACACATGCTACTGAAAGCACCAGTTAGCCAGTCTTCATGGTTTGTTGCGTGCCCCCTTCCCTGCTTTGTTGTTGTTTCAGCTATGAAAAAAAATCTGTAGAGACAATTTCCATGCCTTACAGTAGTGATGTTGCCCAGCATTCTGGCAGCTGCCCTCAGGTATTTCAGTAACAGGGTCAACACATCATGAAAATTATGAGCTGAAGTCAGTTCAGATACTGGAATCTCAGTGCAGTGTACCAGGCATTTTCCTTTGGACCCAGCATCCTGGCAGCTGTACTCCAAAGTCGGGTATTTTGGTAATGGGGTCGTCGTGTCATGAAAATGACAAGAGCTGAAGTCAGTTTAGACACTGGAATCTCAGCATAACCTACCAGGTATTTTGATTTGGGCTCAGCATTCTGGCTAGTTGGTGAGCTGGCAAACGCCAGAAATGACAATACTTGCAGTACTGGGGCAGCCCAAGTGCTCTGGCTCTTGCCAATAGGATGTGGATAATGACAATGAGAGGATCTCTTTGCAGCACATTGGGTCCATCATCACATATGTAAGTAACTTGGTGTTTTATGCCCTGTTATCACATCTGCATCTTCGAGCAAACTTTAACATGGACACCAAGAAAGATTTCTGCAGTCACAGTCTTGATTAATGGAACTGTGTTACAGAAACTTATGCTGTTATAATTCTGTGTGTTTGGTCGAATCAGTAAATTGAGTGCTTATTACACAATCTACACTCAAGAGTCCACTTTTGACAAGACTTGGTATACTTGTAGTTATTCCAAAGGTGTATTCTTTGCTTGTTTGTTTTTGCTACTCTGCAGTTTCCATTGTCATGGATTTATTGAATGTGATATTATGCATAATCTGCAGCACTGTTGCCCATTTTTTGAAGTTTCCGTCTGCTTGTGTTTCAAGGTTGACCTTGAAGTGGTACCGTACATTTATCTTTATGGGGATGTTTCATTGGGTTTGACAGTTTAGTCTGTGTTCCCAAGTGTTCTCAAAATAAAAATTGCTATCAAGTATTTTCATATGGATTTTGGGGGGGAGTTTGAATCTGTGCACTCTCTCTGTTTTCTCAAGATTGGCTTTGAAAATCTTCATTATAATTTTTTTATGGATATATAACTATAACGATATTTCTTGGGGTGCATAATTTGACTTTGGCTAGTTTTAAGTCTGTGATCTTGAGATTGACTTAAAAATATTTAATATAAAACTGACTTCATAAGTATGTTTTAGTTACTTTTAAATTCAAGTTTGTTTGTGTTCTCAAGACAGGTTTGTTGTGTTGTGTTCTCATGATTAAATTTTTTTATTATAAAACTATCTTGGTAAGGGTTTTAGTTGGGTTTGAAACGTCTGTGTTGTAAAAGTGTTATCATAAAACTTTGTTGTTTGTTAAGGATGTTTTGTTGGTGTGAGAAGTGTGCATATTCATCATATTGTGTGGGACACATTCTTTAAATGTTATGTTGATATTGAGCTTATTATATTATGTGAATGATCAATGTGGTATCTTGTCATGAGGAATGGAGTGAGGATGTGTGTGTGTGTGTGTGTGTGTGTGTGTGTGTGTGTGTGTGTGTGTGTGTGTGTGTGTGTGCACAAGCGCTTAACCTCACTGCTGCCATGTTAGCATTATAAAATACATCTAGCTTTTACTGTGCACTAAGGAAATGAAGTGAAATGAGCCAGGAAGGCAAATATGAGAAGAGCATAATTCCTAACAGCGTGCGAAGCATGCAATTTATTTACCTAGCATACAATCACCCAAGGCTAAGCTAAGGGACAGTCTACAGTACTCGCTATGACAACTTCTACCATAGCATCCTGTAAATCTGCCCTTAAGACCCACCTGTTCCCCTCTCAACAGTCTATAGACTGCTGTATGAATAGTCTGAAACAGAATGAGGCCCAGAGCACCTGTGCAATATTAGCAGACAAGGGCGTTAATTAACTGGAGAAAAAAACTAATTGAGGATGTACCTCTGGTTGGGTTTATGTCCCTTGTATTTGCTTGCATCCAGTGAGACAGTTACTGTAGGTGACTCAGGTCTTTGTTGCTGTGTATGTTTGAGGTTGTTGCTTTTTAATGCCAATTAACTCCCTTGGTGGGTGAGATTAGTGTGTGTGTGTGTGTGTTTCATGTGGTTGTGTGTGTGTGTGTGTGTTGAAAGTGATGAGAAAGACAGTGACTGAAATGTTGCAGTGTATTTATAACGTAATTAGTAAGGTTTCATTGTTATCTTTAATTCTGTACACCTTGTCATCATGTTTTTTGCATTACTCTGTGCTTCAGGCTTACATTAGGTGTGGCTGCTTTATAAATCTTCACCTGTGTTACATTTAGCTGTACCTTTACTCATTGCAGACGCAAACAGGAAACTTTGATAGCTCTGGGTTCTCAGCAAAGGGGCTTAATTTCCATGTCTGAGTGAGGTTAGAACACCTTGACAAAGAACCTTTAAAAACAAATTGTATCAAACTGGGATGGTTTTATCAATGCTGAAAGAGGTTTTCTGTTTTAAGATGGAGCAGCCATTGTGGGCCATCCATTTCTTTAATTAAAGATGACAGGTCTGATTTTGTTTTTTCAGCTAGATTTAATTTTATTATCAGTGGAATATTTGTAATCACAACAACTAATTTCATTGTGAATAGTGATGAGCTGGGGCTGAGAGTTCATTATTCTGCAAGTTGTAATTTTAGAGACTGTTCTGTTCAGACTGTTGCAACATTGTTGAGATTGACGTTTTGGCCACACAGAATCTAGTCATTGACATTTGTTATTGAAGTTGTTGATATTATATCACATAATGAAATATGATGTGTGTGTGTGTGTGTGTGAGAGAGAGAGAGAGAGAGAGAGAGAGAGAGAGAGCAGTGTGTTGTGTGTGTGTGAGAGCAGTGTGTGTGTGTGTGTGTGTGTGTGTGTGTAAGCAGTGTGTGTGTGTGTGTGTGTGTGAGCAGTGCGTGTGTGTGTGCGTGTGTGTGTGTGTGTGTGTGTGTGTGTGTGTGTGTGTGTGTGTGTGTGTGTGTGAGAGAGAGAGAGAGAGAGAGAGAGAGAGAGAGAGAGAGAGAGACTGTGTGCGTATTTATTATTTATGCATGTGTGTGTGTTTGTGTGTGATACCCTCTCTCTCTCTCTCTCTCTCTCTCTCTCTCTCCCCTCTCTGTAATCATAAGGATAGGGAACTGATTGTTTCATAACTGTGAAGCTGAAAGCCTTCAACAAAAAAGGTTGATTTACAGTAGAGTGGGTAATCAGTGACAGAATTATTGTGCATTTCATCTTCTTTCATTATTTGTGTCAGGTCTGATAAATATCCCCCTTGATCCACATCCATCAGCAATCTGGGAGTGTCTTTTTATCCCCGTGAAAGGCCAGACAAATTAGTCTGTCGACGTATTTCCTTATTATGCATATATTATCTCCAGGCTGCAGCGATGGTCAAATTAGAACATCAGTAAAAACTGGCACTGCTTAAAAATTGAGCAGTTCATGAAGACCTGTACAGCTGTGTCTCATACTTCGAAGAACGGAAGCAGAATTAATTGTTGTCATTAATAGATCTCATAAATTCAGGCTTTGAATCTCAGAGCTTGTTGAGAAAATGATGAGCAAGATGAAGAGTGATGGTGGTGGTGATTGTATGTGTGCGCGTGCATGCGTGTGTGTGTGTGTTTCTTGTTTTTTACCGGGGAGCACCTGCTGGTACAGCAGAGAATTCCCCCACCACTGGGGAGGGGTAGGGGGGGAGAGGGAGGAACGAAAGCGGTGGCGGTGCACAAATTATGGCACTTATCGTGGTCACGCTGCAGTGACGAGGCGGGTGTATCATGTGCACTAGTTGAACTTGCCCTCTGGCCCTGCGACCTGGAGAACCCGACAGCGGGACACATCTTACATACAGAGGTGTGCCAGCCATGGACATGTTATAGCAATGGCTAGCTCGTATATAGACAGCGCAAAT
>OY757546.1:16789877-16798671 GCA_963584105.1 Alviniconcha strummeri | reverse complement strand
GACAGCAACAACAGAACGGGCAGTACAACTGCAGCGACAGTACTTGATATACGATGAACTTAAAAACGGCATTAACCGAATGATAAATAAAAAAATAAAAAAATAAAAATAAAAGACAGCAACAACAGAACGGGCAGCAGAACTGCAGCAACAGTACTTGATGTACGATGAACTTAAAAACGGCATTAACCGAATGATAAAAAAGACAGCAACAACAGAACGGGCAGTAGAACTGCAGCAACAACGCTCAGACTTAAAGTCAGTACGATCAGCGTGAAAGTGACGTTAATGGGAAGTGATGAAGACGACAGCAACAACAGAATGTGCAGTAGAACTGCAGCAACAGTACTTGATATATGACGAACTTGAAAACGGCATTAATCGAATGATAAAAACGACAGCAACAACAGAACGGGCAGTAGAACTGCAGCAACAGTACTTGATATTAGCTTTCTAGTCAGTACGATGAACGTGAAAACGACATTAATCGAATGATAAACATGACAGCAACAACAGAACGGGCAGTAGAACTGCCGCAACAACATTCAGCCTTATAGTCAGTACATTGAATGTGAAAGACAGTGAGGTTTATCAGAAGTGATAAAAACAACACCAACAACAGAATGGGCAGTAGAATTGCAGTAACAACACTTAATAGTAGCCTTATACTCAATACGATGAGCATGAAAGTGGTGAAGACGACAGCAACAACAGAACGGGCAGTACAACAACACTTAGCCTTTATAGTGAGTGTGAAGACGACAGTAATCGGAGGTGATGAAAACGACAGCAACAACAGAATGGAGGTCACACACACACGCACGCACGCACGCACGCACACGCACGCACCTACACACACACACACACACACACACACACACACACACACACACACACACACACACACACACACACACATACACGCCTTGTCCCTCCAGTTGCGTGATGGACTAGAGAGAAGTTCAACAACAACAGAAGCATCAGCAACAACAAAAATTGTGCCCCCCCTCCCCCCCTTCCCCCCCCCTCCCCCCCCCCCCCCCCCCCCCCCCACACACACACACCTTGTCCCTCCAGTATTGTGATCGACTAGAGAGAAGGAACGGAACTCAACAATAATCTTGTATTCCTTGTAACCTATGATTTTATTATATGTAATTATAATCATTATTTTGTTCTTGATTAAATCATTGGTTTACACGTTCAGTCGTCCGTCTGTCCAATGATTCGTTCATGCTCGTTTTCTGTTTTAGACCATGACTCGTTTGCTTTCAGATTTCTACACTGCATTTGACGGTCTGTCTGTCTGTCTGTCTGTCTGTCTGTCTGTCTGTCTGTCTGTCTGTCTGTCTGTCTGTCTGTCTCTTCGTCCTGAGGTGGCCTTCTATGTGCGATTCAAGGGACGTTATAATCCAAGCACTAACTCTGTCTCTCCTTTACACACACACACACACACACACACACACACACACACACACACACACACACACACACACACACACACACAAAGACACACAAATACCACACACACACATGCACACACACACAAACACACAAACACACACACTCACGCACGCACGCACGCACGCACGCACGCACGCACGCACACACACACACACACACACACACACACACACACACACACACACACACAGAGTCTACGGCGTACACGCGATCCGGGTCTTTGTTGTGAATCGTGTTCGTGTGACGTCGTTCGAACGCCAGTTATCTCCCTTTTTTATTAACATTCTTCTTCTTCTTCTTCTTCTTCTTCTTCTTCTTCTTCTTCTTCTTCTTCTTCTTTAACAAAGGCAATATTGTTCAAAGGACTAACTCTATGTTTGAATTGTATGTATGTATGTAGGTTTGGTTTTTATTTGTGTCTGGAACAATTTAGTAAAGAAAAAGATAATTATGAGAAACGTGTTGGTTGAAACAAGGATTTATTCAAATACAAAGTAACGATATAATCCAAAGTTGGTTAGAGCATCAACAAACCTCCGTATGTCTCATATTTGCACAGGAAAAGAAAGCAAAAAAGAAGGAAGTAACTTGTTTTTACGCCCAGTCAACCATGGCGGTTATATCAGGGCAAAACATTTTATCAGGACTCAGTAAACGCTAAAAAAAAATCTATACTAAAACTATTACACTGTCAATTTAAGCATAAGAAAAAGAAGAAAGAAGCTAAAAATGGGTAAAACAAAAGAGATCCCAAAATACAACAATACGTGCCACTGGCCAGACTTTATTTCATTGGCTGTCAGTTTACAGTCCTGCCACTGGTCAGATTTTATTGCAGTGGTTCCAGTTTACAGCGTACCGCTGGTCAAACCATGCCTCACCCGGACTAACAGGGCTGGAGCCACAATGGGGACCACCAGCTCACCTTCTTGTTTGTGTTTATTAGCAGCGGTATTCACGCTTTGGGGTGCAGTTCAGACATTTCTTTTTCTTTTGGGGTCAACACTTCCCTCCCGTGTAGGGACAGAAGTGATATGGCGTTGTTTTCCCCCCAAAGGACGGTCCAAGGGAGACAATCCATTCAACTAGGAAAAAGGACCTCTGAGCTAACCAGTTACAAAAGCGTGAAAGCAATGCTGTTTGTACATATTAGTTTAGAAAGGAAAGAATGGATCTCATGTAATGATGTTTCCTGTATTATGTAAACTTACGTATCAATGTGTGTAGTTCACAGTGGCATTGCTTATGCCATTCACATTGATATCTTTATAAGCATGCTATTGATTACATGTCACAATACGTGGACTGAACTGTAACCCCAGTGTCGATGTGAATTTATGAGAAATGTATGAGAATGCGAGTGGAAATGACATATAGGCAAGGTGATAGTCCTATATCTTAGCACCACTGGGCTGGTGCACACACAAAAGTAAGTTTAGTGTCAAACATCAGGCCTAGAATTTAGCTTCTTTAACTACTTTTATAGGCGTTTTTCCCACCAGAATGTCGGGGTCCGGCAAAAACCGTACTGTTGGTGAAAGTTAGCGTATCTAACCGTCTTTGAGGTGGAGAACTTAAAACCGTTCTCGGACACCCGATCTTGAACGTTGTTAACGCACAGCTACATAGCCCTTTCCACTCTGTTCATCGACTTGCTGCGCCTGCACAGAGCAAAGTCGTCCACGAACAAGGAGCAATCCGTACCAGTGGCCGAGTCGTTGCCTCTTTGCAACTCTTTGCAACGACTGCTTCAAATCAGTAATTGAAAAAGGCAGCTTATATTCCTTTTCGTCTTTAGAAGAGAGGTCCAGGCGTCCTTTTTCTTTTAACATTTTAACTTTTGAAATTCGGGAGAATAGTTGTCTGTTGAAGAATATTTAGACGGATTTGTAGCTATTGCTTCTGCCACTTGTTTTTGTTTGTTTTTTTGTTTTTGTTTGGTTGTTGTTTTTCTCGGTAATAAGCTTACCGTTGACTTTAAAATGGTTAATTGAATTAGAACCACCCTTACCCTTTATCTTTTTTCTTTTCTTTTTTCTTTAGCTTTTCGCGTTTGCGTTTTAGAATTTAATTTCGGACAGAAGTGTCTCCACGAATTCTTCTTTTATTGTTTAACAACATGACGAGCTTTGGGTCTTTAAGGTTTAAAACTTTGAATATTGATCAGCGTTGGGTTTGAAAAAGCCTTGCTCTTTTATTTTTATTTTATTTTTTTTCTTTATTTTTTCTCTCGTTCTTTAATTGCTTTTTTGGAATTATCATCAAAACATGGCACTGTGGGCAGTGTTTTTTAGAGAAGCGTGTCTTTGATATTGTTTTGTTGTTCTTCTGCTGACTCGAATGAGAAGATTGGTAAACTGTCCGGCGGGATCTTCGGCAGACATGACCGCCTCCTCCGTCAGTTCAGAGAGACACAGAGCTTGGAAGGACAGCCAGTCCGCCTTTTCAAAATTCCACCTGTAGGGCGCAGCGTCTTCTTCGACAGCGTTGCTGGTTAGGATCACAGGAAAGTGGTCACTTCCGCACAGATCCTCGTGTATCTTTCACTTATTGTCTAGGACCAGAGATGGACCACAAAATGGAGAGATCCACTTCGGAAGTGGGACCGGTGGCAGGCTGAATATAAGTTGATGAACCATCATTTAATATACATAAATCCGTTTCTGAGAAGAGGTTCTCCAACATTTGTCCTCTGGTGTTATAGGGCTCATTATCCCAAACCGGGAATAACCATTGAAGTTGCCCAAAAGAACGAACGGAGATGGCAGTTGTTCGATTAGGTTAATCAGATCAGTTTTGGCAACATGATCCGACGGAGGCAGATAAATACTACAGAAGGTGACGACCTTGTCCAATGTTACCCTGGCAGCCACCGCCTGCAACCTCACTAAATATATATGATTTATTAATGAGCAAAGCTACTCTCCCGGTAGCTCTGTCATTTAGAGAATTTTGGGTTAAGATACTAAAACCAGAAAATGACAGTGATTTGGAATTCGTTAAAAGCATTTCCTGCAATCGCAAAACAGCTGGCCTATAGCGTCTCGCAAGCAAAGCAAGTTGCTCAAAGTTGGCTTGGAAATCTCGCACGTTCCATTGACCAAGGGAGTGCTCTATTGCTTCAATTAGAAAGAAAGGCTGACGAGTCCATCTCGTCATCTGACAAAGCAGAATACTGGTTTGAAGGAACTAAATTATCCTCCACCTGCTTCTGCCTCTCCGAAGCTATTGGCTTGGGTGGCACCTGGGACCTGCCGGAAGAAGCGGAGCATCTGGGATCTACAAACCCCTCGACGTCCACCAGGACCACCTCCACCCTCACCTTAGTCGGTGAGCCCCTCTATGATGACGAGTCATCTTTCGCGGGCGTGGTTTTGGAGGGACCAGCTGAACCCTTAGAAGCGCTTTTGGGGGGACCTCATGAACCCTTATTGGCCGTTTGGGCGTAGGGGTGGGGGTTCGGCAGAACCCTTAGAAGCCGTTTTGGAAGGATCGGCTGAACCAGACTATATTAATATTGTGTGGACACAATACTTCCAAAGAAGAAAATAAAGGCTTTCCCAAACTATAAGCCATACATAACGAAGGAGATCAAAGTCTTTATAAACAAGACGAAATTAGCTTTTGGGAAGAATGATCCGATAGAAATGTAGCACTAAAAAATAAAAAAAAAGCTTAATGAATCAAAAGGTCACTACAAAGAGAAGTTAGAAGATCAACATAGAATGATAAACTCAAAGAAACTCTGGATATTACTAAACCAGCTGTAGACGTGAAGGCATCAAAGAAACCACTGCATGCGAATGATGAATTTCAATTTGCCAATGAACTGAACAGTTTTTATGAAAGGTTTAATACTGGCGACCACAGACAGGAAAATAAGCAGGTGCTAGACTCAGTTGAAATGGATTTTTCTCATACAGTTGATTTTTCAGTGGACCAGATGGCCAGCGTTTCTTAACACACATGTGCTAAGAAAGCAACTAGTCTAGACGTCATTTCAGCCTTACTCTTGCAGACGTGCTAAGGAGCTTGCTCCTGCATGGTGTCCTCTGTTTTAGCTTTCAGTAGTCACGCACACTGTATCACTCCTATGGAAAACGTCCCATATCACTCCAGTCCCCCAAAAGCCGTGCCCTAAAGAAAAAACGTACAGGCTATTGGCTCTCATTTCATTTGTGATGATAATAATAAGTTCTATTTATAATGCGCCTGTCCCAGTTCTAAAAACGAGCTCCAAGCACAGTACAGCTTTACATATCAGACTCATAATACAGAGCTACGAAATACATGCATTAAAACAGGATCTAGGTAATACAATTGCATCTGACAAGACAAAGATTATGACCAACTGATGAAATAATAATAAGAAGAAGAAGAATCGTCTTATTATAATAATCAAATTACAATGCAACTGAATTTTACAAACCAATACACAAATAGGGAATGCCACAATAGTAAAGGAACAGCGGACAATCCATAAAACAGCATACACATAATAATTCAGTATAATTCTCACCCACCGTAAAAACATTAAAGTTCATATATATATATCGCTTAAGCAAAATGACATAGCAATAAACTGAGTAGCATTATTAAGATCATCAACTAAAATAGTAAAAAGAAAAAGCGACCCCACTAACTAATAACATCTACCCCCAAGACGTCCAAGACTCTGCAAGTTTGTTTTTAGACGCCCAAGTAAAACAGTCAACAAACTAAAACAGCAAGTTAAAACAATCACTCGTGCACAAGCATTACGCTCACACTTGATATACAGGAAACTGTCAGCTTTGCCCAACAACCTGGTGGGTCTGACTGAATATCCTCAGGACAGATGCTTTTTGAAAGGAACATTTTCAGATTGGATATGAAGGAGGAAAGACTCGGAGCATCAATCAGAGGTTTGGGGAGGGAATTCCAGGTCACAGATCCTATGTATGAGAAAGCACGCTTTCTATACTTGTTGAATTTTATGCGTGGAGCAGTCATGAACCCAGAGTCAGCGGAAAGCAGAGAGCGGGAAGGTTTCACTCTCAAAACTGACACCATCGACTTTCTCCACACATCCTCTAAGATATATGTTGCCTTCATAGACATCAAAGACACCTATGGAAGCATTGACCACGAGTTGATGATCAAGGAGCTGAGAGAGATGGTCTACCCAGAGCAAGTACTTGAAATAACCCGGGACATCTACATCGACTCCACTGCAACAGAACCCAGGAATGGAGAACTGCAAACAAAAACACTTCAATTAAAACAAGATCTTGAGCTCCAAGAGATAAAACAACTTAAGGAGCGCAAGTCTGAACCAGAGCTACATGGATTGAAGACGGAGAGAAAAACATTTCCTCAGGTTAGAAAAACATTGAAGTTCTACTAATACCATATGTATCCAACTTGCAAATAGGAGACCATTGCACGGACAACCTTACCGAGATCCTAAATACAATTAAATGTTTTTTATGAAAATCTTTACAAACAAACCGAGCCTGCAAATGTTAACAGAAAAATTAAAACATTTTACTCTCTCTCTCTCTCTCTCTCTCTCTCTCTCTCTCTCTCTCTCTCTCTCTCTCTCTCTCTCTCTCTCTCTCTCTCTCCCCTCCCTCCCTCCCTCCCTCTCTCTCTCTCTCTCTCTCTCTCTCTCTCTCTCTCTCTCTGACGAAATATCACCCTTACTATAATGACGAAAGAGCAAAATGCGATAAAGAGATTACGGTTGCAGAACGCACACAGCCTTTCAAATAAGGATTCAGCGCCAGACAGCGACGGTCTGCCCCCATCCTTCTACACCCGTTTCTGGGAGAAACTACAAATCCCCTCCCCCCCCCCCCCCCCTTAAAAAAAGAAGAAGAGTATTTCACAGTCAGTTGAAAAGGGAAAGCTCCCCATTACTTTAAAGAAGGGATTATAACACTGAAGCACAAATGGAAGAACTTGGATCGAAACGACCTCAGTAATTCCATTTCTGGTAGCCTGCCAGAACTCCGAAATATGTGAGAGTGCGCATGCCGGAAGAAGAAGCCATTCGCGTTTGCCTAGAAGCACATGCTGCTAGTGCGTTCACGTTGTCTTCCTAATCCCTTTCATCATTATTACAAATCAGGTATTTAACCAATAAAATTGTGTTTAACAATATTACAAGCATAAATTACGCTTGATCGTGTAGATTTGCTGTCTTTTATTAGTTTTAACGGCCTGTATTTCTTACGATGGATTCTCGTCGGGAACATCCCGGAGAAAGTTTGACCGGGAACATGGCCGACAGTACGATGAGAAATGAGGAAGTAATAGAAAACCAACTCTTGGGGGACATCCTCTCTACTCCAGCAGCCCGATATGAGACAGTCTCCATGTCTACTGGGACAGGAACTTCATGAAGGCTCAAAATGAGAGAATTCTGCTTGAATTAGCAGATTGTTTTTGATTTTTATATTATTATTATTATTTTATTATTATTTTTTTTAACGGTACGAAATGCAACGGAAGTCCGACTCGGACAAAACTGCTGCCGCACATAAAGCAAATTGTATTGCCTCTGGGAACAGTAGACAGCAAATTCTGGTCTGACACAGACAATGATTCGAGTGAAGCTGGTTTTACCCATACATAAAAGCGGCAGAAGTCTGACTCAGACAAAGAACCAGCCACCACGGCTCACAACACAAATCAGAACAAAGGTTCACATCAAAACACTGACAACAATGAGGTCTCGGACTGCAATCAAGACGATATCCTAGATCGAATGGTAGAACCAAAGAGATCAGTTCCTAAAAATCAGACAAACTTGTCTCTGTTGGATATTGAACAAGAATTTGAACTGGACAGTGAGGTGGGACCACCTATTAATGATCAGCTAGCAAAGGTACTTAAAACGACGACAAAAGAGAAACTGGATGAGAACAAAATCAAAGAAAAATCTGAAAAACACAAAAGGCCAAGCAATGTGGAACAACCAGTCGTACCACACGTTAACCCAGAAATTTGGGGAATTTTGGACCATAATACAAAGACGGCAGACTTGAAACTGAAAAGAAAGCAAACAATGCTGATCAAGGCTATCAATGCTTATTTTTAGCTTAAACGCATTAGTTCAATCCGCCGGTTTCTCACTGAAGACGCAACCAAGACTCTTGTTACTTCCTATATCTTTTCACGGCTTGACTACTGCAACTGTCTCCTCATGGGTACACCTAATTCTGTCATCCAACCTCTCCAGAAAATTCAGAACTTTGCTGCAAGACTTGTTCTCTTGGCACCCCATCACCACCACTCAACACCTCTCCTGGAAATACTGCACTGGCTTCCCATTCCAGAAAGTATT
>OY757546.1:16752377-16784877 GCA_963584105.1 Alviniconcha strummeri | reverse complement strand
CTAGTGTCAACTACTGGGAGCTGATAAGCGACAGTATCCGCAAGGCCAACAACTGTGTAGTAAAATTTATAATACTAGGCGACTTTAACACTGACTTTTTTAATAACCCGTCACAACACCTAATGGACATCCTAAATGTGCACCAACTTTTCCAGCTTACAAACTCAGCAACTAGGATTACAGAATCAACAACTTCGTGTTTAGACCTAATCATGACGCAAAGTCTACACATAGTGAGTCGCACAGAGGTTCTCCCTGCCATATGTAGTGACCACAGCGTCCCTTGCGCATACATTAGAAACTCTGTGATTAAAAACAAACCATTTAAAAGAATAATATATAACTACAGTAAACTGGACTCTAATAAATTCTGCAATTTACTCACTAATGTTAACTGGAGAAACATTATCGAAAACGATACGATAGATTTAAGCGCCGCCAACTTCACTGACACGTTCTTTGAAATTGCTAAACAATGTATGCCAGCTAAAACAATCTTAGTCCGCCAAAGAGACGCACTATGGATAAATGATGAAATTCGTATATTGATAGAAAAAAGGAAAAAAATTCACAAAAAAGCAAAACAAAGTAATCGAGAAGTCGACTGGAGAAAATTCCGCCAATTCAGAAATTACGTGATATTAAAAATTAGACACAGGAAAAGTGAGTTCTTACAGGAACTAGATAGAAAAGCATCTGACCCAAACGCTTTTAGACAGAAAGATTGGTGGCGGTTGGTCCGGGCATTCTTGAAAAAGAAGAGTATAGACAACGACGAAATTCCTCCAATAGACTATAACGGAAAAATATACTATTCAAATAAAGAAAAGGCAAACATCTTTAATGACTTCTTTATTAAACAGTCAACTCTAGAACACGAAGATGATACACCGCCAGACCTTCCTCAACTAGACTGTCAACTTAATGACATTACACTATCAGTCTCTGAAGTAAGCAATATTATCCAAAACTTAGATAAAAGTAAAGCCACCGGTCCTGACCAAGTCCATAACAGATTACTTATTGTCGCCTCTTCTATCATTGCTGAACCTCTTACTATACTATTCAATAGATGTCTCAGTGATAGCAAGTTCCCTGCTATTTGGAAAGTTTCTCACGTTACCCCCTTGCACAAAAAGGGGCCCAAGGAGTTTTGTAACAACTATCGCCCCATTTCTTTGTTAAGTTGCATTGGCAAAGTGCTTGAAAAATGTATTCATAAGCATGTGTACAACTTCTTACAATATAATAATATTATTACACAATCACAATCAGGATTTATTCGTGGAGATTCCACAGTAAACCAATTACTCTGCATCTACAATGATTTATGTTCATCTTTTGATAAAGGAATAACTGCGCAAGCGGTTTATCTTGACATATCCAAAGCATTCGACCGTGTATGGCACACAGGCCTGTTATCAAAACTGGAAGCCGTCGGCATCAGAGGAAAATTGCTTAACTGGTTTCGGGACTATTTATCATGTCGTATGCAGGCTACTGTAATTAAAGGGGAGAAGTCCGATTTTAAGAGTGTTTCAGCAGGAGTCCCACAAGGTTCTGTGCTTGGACCTCTTCTATTCTTGATTTATATTAATGACATTGTTAACAACATTCAGTCCGTGATTAAGTTATTTGCAGACGACACTAGTTTGTCCTTGGCACTGAACAACCCCGACTCGCGTGCCGTAATACTGAACCATGACTTAGAAACAATTAATGAATGGGCCAAAAAATGGAAAGTTAGATTTAATGAAGAAAAAACTGAACAACTAAACTTTACTAGAGGTCAGAATCAAAATCAAAAACTTACTTTTGGCAGCAAAACTCTAAAAGAAACACCGTCTCACAAACACCTAGGAGTAATCTTACAAAACAACTGCAGATGGGATGAACACATTAGGTCTGTTATAAATAAAACAAGTATGTTAATTTCCTGTCTTCGGTCTTACAAGTACAAAATAAGCAGAAAAGCGTTAGAAACTATGTACAAATCGTTCATCCTCCCACTTTTTGATTATGCTGATATCGTCTGGGATAACTGCACAGACACTCAATCAAAAAAGCTAGAAAGCCTGCATCTAGAAGCCATAAGAATCATTATAGGAGGTATTCGTGGAACTAGCCACCAGAAACTGTACATAGAATCCGGATTCTGCACATTAAAGGAAAGACGGAAACGGCATAAACTCTTGATGTTCCACAAAATGATACTAGGCCTCTGTCCACAATATATAAGTGACCTCTTGCCTCCTTTAGTCGCCCACATTAATCCGTACCACAGACGCAGACCATTAGAAAGAGATGTGACTACATGCAAAACTGAACTTTATCGAAACTCCTTCATTCCATCTACCACAGCAGAGTGGAATTCTCTCCCCATTAACGTTCAACAAAGTACATCTTTAAGTGTTTTTAAACGATCATTGTCCTTGTCCGACAGTAAAGTTCCAGCCTATTACTACTTTGGAGAAAGAAATGCACAAGTCATTCACTGTCGCCTTCGCCTAGAAATGAGTAACCTTAACAATGACCTAGTCAACCGCCATTTAAGTACCGACCCAAAATGTTCTTGCGGTTATTCTAGAGAAACGGCCGAGCATTACCTCCTGCATTGTCCTAACTACATAAACATCCGCGCAAGAACAATACTTACCCTCCCTAGCAGCCAAACCAATATTAGAACACTACTGTACGGTAACTTAGACCTGCGACTTCCAGAAAATAAACACATATTCCTAACTGTCCATGAATTCATTAAGCTATCTAAGCGACTTTAAAAGCAGAACTGTAATCTAGCAGGTAGCTGACCTGTAATATGATTATCTCTTGTTTGTTTGTTTTTGACAATATATACTGACTTTTTGTGCACATGTGATTTGTCCTTTTAACATAGTATACTAAAGGGACGTTAAAAATCCAAGAATCAATTCCTTCTGTAAATGTGACTATATGTTTTGATTATACAAGTGACCGACTGCCTACTCATACATCTGAACTTTGTCAAAAATTAATAATTATGCTACTGTAGAAAAAAGAAAAAAAATGACTTCAAACCATCTTTCCCTTTTCCCATCCCTCTCTGTCTCCACATTCCAGTTCTCTCTCGCTAGTATTTATTTAAGCCACCAGCCAATCTATCTATCCACCTATTATTGTTTTATTTTTTCCACTATTTTGTTTTTCACTGTTTTCTAGCGACTGTTCGTATTTTTGTGTCTTGTTATTGTAGTTTGTTTGTTTGTTTCTTTTTCTTTCTTTGTTTTCTCTTGTTTTTCGTTTTTATTGTTGTTATTTCTCACTCAGTTTCTGTTAGTGAAATGAAATTGTTCGTCCGCCTTACATTGTGTGTTTTTTCCAGCTGTATGAGCTCATCGCCTATAAGCTACAGCTTGTTGATGAGCACATAACGATTCTTTGTATCTTTATTTTGTCTTGAATAAAATTTTGTTTAAATCAAATAAAATCACTCCATCGAATGGAAATGAACTGGGCTAGAAAATCCACCAAAATTGACAAAGACGTTGCACAAAATGCCATCCCTTGTACATCTTACCATTGATGTCACTTGCAGTGGCCTTTCGCGAGGTGCATGCACTGACGACTGCACTGCGTGTTGTACCATACCATTAAAGGAACTATCCTACGCAGGTTTGGCCAAAAGACAATATTTGGCATGAATTTTTATGAGTTTTTTCTGTAGCATTAATTTCTGCTTCGGCCATTTTGATATACGCCAATTTATGACTAACTGTAATTCTTGTTTGTATCATCCTTCTAAACTCCAAAAGGAGTTTATCTTCTTTCTAAACTCCGAAAGGTACAGAACAATGCTGCAAGACTCATTTTCAGAACATCCAGATCCGCCCATGCTTCAGTCTCTTCAATGGCTACCTATTGAGCAGAGGATGGAATACAAGTTGTCTTTGCTTTGCTTTAAGATCATTTTTCATCAGGCCCCCATCTACCTTTCAGAACTCCTTCACCTTTGCACTCCTTCCTGGCAGCTCCGCTCATTTGCAGACACCCGAGTGTTCAGAATACCATCCTTCCGAACAAAGTCCAGTGGTCAGCGCTCTTTCTCTTACTAGGCTCCAGCTGTCTGGAACCAACTCCCTGTTTCTGTCCGTCATTCTACCTCTGTCAGTTCTTTCAAATCTTTCAAACCTTTCTCTTCTTAAAGAAAGCTTTGTGATTGAACGTGCCGTTGATTTTATAACGATTTTAGAAGAGGGCTTTCCCAGAAAGTGTTACTAACACCATTTTCACGAGCTCTTTCCCGCGTTTCAGTATGACATCATTCATGGCATACCGGAACTTCTCAGTTTTGTGTACTTCTCAAGATAGTGTATAAATTATTGTTTGTCAATGTTTATTTTTTAAATCTGGACAGTCTGTGTGAAAGTTTCATTTTCCTAACGTTTTCATAGGAAGCAGCACACAAAAAAAACTCAGAAATAAATCGATAGTGTTTGAAATTGCCAAGACGAACAATGAAATGATGTCTAGCGTTCTTTCGAAAATGTTAGGGTGGCCAGGGGGAAATTCATCCAAAACGGGTACGTTTGATTCACATGCACGCTTCGAGACACGATTCTGTCACACTGGTTCAACCAACACAAGCTCGTTGTAGTTTGTAGACACCTTCGACGAATCGCAAACTAGTATACAACACAACTACCCGTGTGATTTCATGAATATGAAAGAAAACATTCTTTTTCTGAGGAATGAGTGAACAACTACAGGTGAGGCTGACAAAACTGATATAACCGATCTAGGGAAATGTATTCACCTATACGACGAAACACAAGGAAACAATGAAACACGAGCGCTTTCGACCAAAAATTGTCTTCGTCAGGTGCAAGAAAATAGATAATAATAAAAGAAGAAAGCAAAGAAGAAGACGGACAAGAAGAAGCTGATGTATAAAAATAAAAATAAAATGTTAAGCATGTATGCGTAGATTTAAAATGACGTCTTCAAAATGACGGAAATTAGAAAGATTTTTTAAGTGGGCAGATCGTAGCAAACACTGAAATTCAAAACAAAGAAGATCTGCCAACAGTATGTCGGTCCTGACTTTTCGTACAACCCACACTTCTTCTTCTTCTTCTTCTTCTTCTTCTTCTTCTTCTTCTTCTTCTTCTTCTTTTTTCTTGCCAAGCGAATAGCAAGGCTCCCAAAGTAGGACATGTTTTCCCATACGCTACTTCAATCACTCGTTTGATGTTTTGTTTGTGGACTGATCCATTGTGAAGCTGATGTTACAGTTTGGAAAAGTTCAATTGTAGTGTAATATTGAGTGCAGTTCACAAGGTGTTTGGGTGGCCGAAGTTCCCCCAACCGAGCGAGTGGACGAATTTCCCCCATGCCACCCTATGTGTTTCGCTCAATGAAATGATATCCAAACATAAAAAGGTTCAAACGAACGCTTATTTATTTTAACACTGACAAACGGTATTACAGCTTGTTCGGGCAAATAGCCCGTTGAAAGAAAGCAACGAAGAACTGATATTGAAACAGTGGTGTCAAAATGACAATCTTCTAAACACCGAACAAGCTGTAAAAACTAGACCAAAACGAGATAAGTCTTTTTCTTTCATTTTTCATCGTTTTTGACCGTTTATCTGTTGTTTAAGTGTCGTTTTGTGGCTTGATAAATGGGATTTCCCCTAAAATATGCATCTGTGTGTCCGTGTTAAAATAAATAAGCGTTCGTTTGAACCTTTTTGTGTTTGAATCTTGTTTTTAGAACGCTAACAGCCATTCAGTTTCAGATTACCTTTTCTTTTCTTTTTTTCAATGAAATGATGGCAAAATCATTTTGATGTCATTACAATATCAAATATTTGACGCAAGATTATATAAAGGAGAAGGAAGAGTCGAAGGTAAGTAAGTAGGTTGGTATTTTACGCCCAGTCAACCGGTATAGTTATATCAGGGCGAACACATCTCTAATATTTTAATAATATGTATTTCTTAAAATGAGTCTATATATACAGTTTTAAAACCATGCTTAAAAGGCATATAACATAAACATAACTAAAAGTGATCTCAAATTATTATTTTTCCAAAAATATTGATTTCTTTCAAAAAGTTAAAAATCTTCTCAGGTAAAATATCTTGAAATAACATGCGCAGTGATTTAGCTGTAAAGTGGCTCTCTCTTATTTCAATAAAATCCGAACAAGTAAGTAAAATATGCTCTATGGTTAAACGTTTATCACATCCGATACACATTGGCGGTTCCTCACCCTTCAATAAAAAGGAATGAGTAATAAAAGATCCCCAATCTATTTTTATACCACTACAGTTAATCTTAAATTGCATTTTAACAGGACCAAAGCAGAAATTCATGCTACATAATAATCGCACATAAAACAATAAAAAATAAAAACAAAACAAAAAACAGGTAGTAGCAGAATATGGTTCCGGTTGACAGCTCTTTCCACCTGTCACCCAGGTTTACCTGCCGCGACCTGTATCTACGCTGTCGGTCTCTTGCCAGTGGAGCTAAGCGTTCTTTTTGGTTTGGTCCTCCGAAGATAAATGGCAGTAACTTCAAATCTATTTTTGCTTTGATTCCATAATCTTGAAGAAGAAAAAGAAAAAAGAAAAAGAAAAAACAACAACATGTGTTTTGTTTTGTGTGTCGGCTTCTTTTATGTTAATAGATAATAAATACGTTCGTTCATGTGCTATTATAAGGAGTAAGTAGCCCGTTGAACGAAAGCAACGTAGAACTGGGAATGAAACAGTGGTGTTTATATCTTCATAGTTCTTTTCAATTTTTTCAAAATTATGCAATCAAAGCAGAGATAATTTGGAGTTACTACCATTTATTTTCAGAGGACCAAAATAAAAAGAACGTTTAGCTCGACTGGCAAGACACCGACAACGTAGATACAGGTCGTGGCTTGGAAACCTGAGTGACCAGGTGGAGAGGTGGAGAGAGCTGTGCACAAGATTAGACGTCTGCGATAGGAAACTGGCAAAGCTGTTACTGGACAAGTAAAACAAAAGGTTCCTGATACTTCTTTTTTGATTGACAGGAGTAGGCTACCGGAATCATACGTTTAAATATTCTATTAAGTACTACCTGTTTGCGTAAGTGTGTGTTTCTGGCGTGCCACCGGCTGGTAGTTTGTTTGTTTGTTTTTCTTTGTTTTTCTTTTTTTCTTTTCATTATTACTATTATTATAGTGTCTAAAATATTTCCTGTAGTAGCATCGGATCATATACGCTGAGAAAGAATTGTCACCCAACACGTTTCACCTCGGTCCATCGCCGAGAATTATTAGTGAACGGCAGCTACAGGTCTCATTCACTATAGTGAAGTACACATAGCACGATTAGGAGATTTATTTAAAGAAAGACATAAAATTATTCACACAATCATCAGTTTAGTCGCCCGACAAATTATTACACCTGAGCAGAAAACGTGCGTGAGACAACGCCATTGTCAATCGTTTGTAGGCTGAGTCTACAAAAACTTGTGTAAAACAACAAAATGTAATGACGTAATACGCATTCCGTAAATACCTGCACCCGGGGGGAGATCCCCAATCTATTTTTATACCACTACAGTTAATCTTAAATTGCATTTTAACAGGACCAAAGCAAAAATTCATGCTACATAATAATCGCACATAAAACAATAAAATAAAAATAAATAAAAAAAATTAATAAATAAACCAGGTTGGAGAATATGGTTCCGGTTGACAGCTCTTTCCATCTGTCACCCAGGTTTACCTGCCGCGACCTGTATCTACGCTGTCGGTCTCTTGCCAGTCGAGCTAAGCGTTCTTTTTAGTTTGGTCCTCCGAAGATAAATGGTAGTAACTCCAAATCTATTTTTGCTTTGATTGCATAATCTTGAAGAAAAAAACGGAAAATCACAAATGTTTCATTTTCAGTTCTATGTTGCTTTCGTTCAATTGGCTATTTGTTCCAATAAGAGAAATGGACTAGTCGATCTACGGCCAAATGAGGTATAAAATGAAAGTCAGCAACAAGTTGTTGTTGTTGTTGTTGTTGTTGTTGTTGTTGTTGTTGTTGTTGTTGTTGTTTGTTGTTTTTAAGTACAATTGGGTGTGCCAACAAAGTATCATGTATAAAATAGGACGCGAAATTCCTAATCCTACTTGGTAAAAACGAGGTCGTGTGACGTAATACGACCGTTGTACCTTTTCTGGTAACAGATAAGGCATAACTTTCAAAATATGTTCAAAACCTACCAAATACGTTGATCAAACTAAAGCTGATGTTTTTGTTTTGTTAGTATACATATTTTGAAGCAGAAATAGACAGCCGATGTAGAGTTCTGGCGTCATTCATTGCATGATGTTCTGACGTGCGCTTAACAAAATGGAGCAAACAAAGGAACGCACTGGTTTCTATGGGGTTTTTATGAGGATGGAGACAATCTTACCAGCTTAAGAGGAACTGATCAAGCTTTACAGCGAGCTTGGTGTTGCACATTGTAATGGGACGCAACCGTGACGACAAAGAACCGTTGACACCTGGAAAATACAACAACAACAAAGCCTGGTCACTGTGTCCTATCTAGACGAGCGTGAGCCGGTTGGGCCTAGTGGTAAGGCGTTAGGCTGGTAAGCGGAAGGACCTCGGTTCGATACCGCTTCGGCTCTCCTTTCTCTTCAAAAAGGTTGTGGTTTGTGGACACTGTCTTATGACTTTATCCATCACTTCCTACTGAAACATTAAAATGGCTCTCATCGCTGCCCTTGTTAATGCAAAAGTCATTCTGGTGTTGACAGTGAAGCGACAGGTATATAATCTCCCTCTCCCCCCACCTCCATACCCCCTTTCCCCCCTTCTCCCTGTCCCTAATAAGCCGTACGGTTTCTGTGGACGTTAAGCACCATGTTTACTTACTATCGAGACGAGCAAAATGTCCATGCACCCTTCAATCCAGACTATGGCCTATGCGACTTAAAGGACAAGTCCAAGGTTATGGGTGATTTTTGATACGATTTCCGTTAAAGCTCGCTGAGAACGATGATGTAGGTGAAACTGTGATCTGAGGGTTATAAATGCACGAGAAAAGGGCATTTTCTGTCGTACCGAAAGAGTCGCCACGACGCCCAAATCACTTGACCATATGCCTACTCTGGGGAGTCGCTGCAAAATGGCCAACTCGAGCTCCGAAGACGAAACTGATACTTTGCCCGAGAGACCCACAAGGATACAGCAGTATCAGTTTGAAGGCTCAGGCGGGATTTTGAAAGAGTACCGGTATTCCATGGGGTTTGCGAAATCGCACTCACTGAAGTGCTGGCTACACAAATGGGCGTGATGCGGCGCAGCAAGAAAGTCAGATCGTTTGAATTGTATAAATTTAATCCACTTTCGCCTCACTGCGGGTCGATTGCGCGGGAGCTCGTGCATTGTTATACCTGGGGTCGTGTGCAAATTGTTACAGTTCGCGGCAACACAGTAGGCCGGCATAGTTAACTTTTTTGTCGACCACACGCATACACAGTTTACCGAACAATCTATGGTGGCAACCGCACTGACTCCCCAGACTGACGTCACTTCCGAGAAGTCACGTGACTGATGGAGAACCCGAGACTGTAGTCTTGGCCAGCCTATAGAAAATAAAATCGATTAAAAACGCAATCAATTTTTATTTTTTATTTCATTAAATCTGAAAATAGTGACTCATTTGTCAGTCATTTCGATGGTCATTTTGCATACTTAAAAACCTTGGACTTTTACTTTAAGGTTGTTGTTTTTCCGTAGGCGGCTCAGGTTTTTGTTGTTGTATTTCTGCTACGTATTTCCAGCGCTATTTAACTCCCTTGTGTGTTGATTCGTCAGACTCGAATGAACATTTGTATTTTACCTGTCAGCATCGTACCCCATGGTTTGCGATGAGAAAAGAGGGCTTAGAGCTTACTGCGGAACCCTTTACCGCTTTCTCCCGGCAGACCAGTCAAGCCGACTTTGTAAGATTTGTAACTGGAATGTGTTACCATACTATTCTACAAAGCAGATAAACATTTTGTTCGTGCAACAGTAATCGTCTGCTACAGCCAGTCGGTAAATCAACAAGGATCGTCAATCACAAAGACGACCCACTCGTCCTATGCGATCTCGGCAGCCTCAGAGCTTCTGCAAACGTGAAACCAAACTCTGTGACACCTGAGCTGTTTCATCGTGTCATTGCTTCAGTTTGTGTTTCTGTCAAATTCGTCAAAAGTACCACTGGCAGGAGCTGCCACAGGTATCATTTTTGTCGCGACAAAACAAACACGTGTTTGTCGCAACAAAACACGTGTTTTGTCGCGACAAAAGTATGCTTGTGGTGAGAAATGTTTTGTCGCGATACAGTTATTTTTGTCCCGACAAAATATTTGTGTAACAGTAACAGTGACGTGTTTGTATACATGTTGAGTACAGAGGCTGGAGCTGGTCATTTATGACTGACACTTTCTCCCGCTTTCGGCCTGGTCCCAAGTGCCACCCGTGTCACTGTCAGTCTCTTTTTGTCCTTTAGTGGAACTGCTGTAACAATTATCCCACTCTTCCTGTTTAGTTAAGAATAATTTTGGTAATCTGTATTTTTTATTGTGTTACTTTATTGTATACTATTATATATAGGTTATGTAGTCAGTTTGCCATCATCAGTTAATTGATACTGTCTTTTATACTTACTGCGACACTGCGAACCTTATCATTTAATTGATACTGATGTGTCTTTGATACTTACCGCAACACTATGAGATACTGGTTCTGAGTGCAAGTCATGCACACAGTTATTTTGTGCGCTTGATTATTAATCATTTTGTTACCATCATGTATTATAGTAGCCGACGGGTAAACCACATGGTTATCGTATTAGATGATTGCTGTTGTTTAGTTTTTACTCTTGCTTTCATGTTCTAAATAGTTTGCTTGCTTGTGTCTTTTCCAACACAGAGACTGTTTCCTGGTTGGTGTAAATAAACGTTATAGCAATCTCTGACTTGTGACTCTTCATTCATGCTTCCCTCACTCCCCACCCCGCTTCCCACATTATTTCACAACAAGCGTGGCTTGCGCATGCCTGTATACATATTCGTACCACTAAATTGCAGCTAACAAAGTCTACAAAATATTAATATTAATAAAACTTGCATCAGAATCTGAGTAAAGTGCACGCTCGGACGGTTAAAATGGTGCATAGCTATATAATACAACGTTCTGTGTGAGGAACAAGACACACTCGGAATCTAGCAACAAAACAATCGGCGTGACCTTGGCGACTGGGGGGGGAGGGGGGGGGGGGAGTGCGTTAGCTTATCGCAGCATCATATCAAGTAGTCTATTAACAGAACTTGCTCCTACGTACACAATACTTAATTTCAGCCCTAAATAAACACTAAGCATGAAGTCAATCGAGCAACATTTTATACTACAAAGCATTGATCGAAACAGAATTACTTTAATCAAAACAACGATTCACTAGGTAAACTGAGAAGGCCGCACCGACGTGCAAGCGACGATTATACAAATAGATCGACCTATTCATGTCAGTTTAGAGCCGGAGCGAGGTATCGGCTACTGATTTTGCTCAGTCCTGTGTCTTATTCGTAATAAACAGCACGTACGCATTCTAAGATGCCAAATTATATTACACATGGCTTGGTGAATAAAAAGGAGTAGGTACCAAACAACAGGCCAAAGACGTCAGCAGAATCCAGGGGAGATCAAGAGGAGGGAGGTGAGCTGGACTAGCTCTCACGAAGAAATTAGACGTTTTTGAGGGTCCAGGCGAGATCAAGAGGAGGGAAGTGGTGTTGGACCCGCAAGTTAGCCCAGAGGAGATCAAGAGTAGGGAGGTGAAACTGGGCTTGAAGGTTGGACTTCTTTTGCTTCAGTTGTTTCCAAACGGCGGAGCTACGGACATTGTCTTTGTGACTGTTCTGCATAGCGGTTGGGACAGCAATTGCGTGGTACGGCAGTTGCTGCGCAATGCCGAGCGGACACTGCCCTAACATTTTGTTGTTCTGGCGGCGGTCCACGGCAGCCTTGGTCTTCCGGGTTGGCGGCTGTCTCCAGTCTTCACTCTTTTCACCCCCCCCCCCCCCCCCCTTCCCCGTCCCCGGCCACCTCGCCTCCGTGATGTTAACCAAAATTATTCATTCATTTACAACAGGCGGTCAAAATGTAATAGGGGCCGGGGGGGGGGGGGGGGACTAGACTTGAATCTGGCGCGCACCTACTATCGCCGGTCGGCCGTGTGGCATTACGCTACACGCAGTGCTTCAAAACAAAAGCGTCGTCTGCTCCTGTTCGCGGTTTACTAGCAGTAGAGCGTTTAATGGGATTGCATGGATATGATAACCGGGGCGGTATTAGGGTTTAAAAAAAAAAAGGTGTACAAAGCGCACTTGCTGACACTGGTACACT
Source organism: Alviniconcha strummeri (assembly GCA_963584105.1). Classification (NCBI taxonomy): domain Eukaryota; kingdom Metazoa; phylum Mollusca; class Gastropoda; family Provannidae; genus Alviniconcha; species Alviniconcha strummeri. The sequence continues at coordinate 16,772,460 of OY757546.1, read as the reverse complement.
ATCATATAGCCTGTACATATTAACTTAGTATTTGTGTGTATACCTGGTATCTGGAGTGCGGGTGGGGTGGGGGGGGGTGCATAAAAACTTTATAAAAAAAAATGTACCACGCGGCCATTCAAGAAAAATATGCATGCTTAAAATAAAAGTTCACACACGCGCTCGGGTCGCGCCGGCGCGCACACATACATAAACACCTGCACATACGCCACCAGAAACAAACATTTAAAAAAGAAAAAAGAAAAAAAAAAGTACTTTATGGTTCAGATTTAAAACTTATATGTTGCAGCCAGTACAAAAATGACGAAGAGCTTTAGATTTCAATGTACCACATGAGCATGTGATTCTGAGATCGCTAGCCTCTGCTTGGAGGCGTCTGTAGCGCGTCATGGCATACCAGAAGCAGATCACTGCGAGAACCAGGAATAGCGAAGCCAGTTACTCTATTCCATCACTCGTATCAGATTGTGGATAGCAGTCGACAGTCTTCTCCCGGTATCTCACCTAAAGATTGCTGCAACTATAGTAAGTTCTGAGGTGTCGATAATTTCTCGTATAAACCGATAGCTCGATAGATCGACAGCTCTGTGTTGTGTGTCAGCGTGAAGCGATACGTCCATCAGGACATTTGACATCAGGAAGGTAGTGTAAACAACAAAAACACTACACCCTGTTTACATGCACTTCAGCAGCGAGTGTGTGCTGTTAATTAATACAGTATTCACTGAATTTGTTCAGATTTAGAGGTGGTACCCTGTTAGAGAATAATGAAATTCAGAAATCACCCAGAAATAGTTATAAGGATAGATCAAAGTGTGCAACTAACTCGTAACTCTTGTAAGTAAGCAGAATAATCTGCCAGAGAGATCTGCATAAGCAGACCAAAACAAACATAATAACAACATATAATGCAGAATTTATTGGAGTTGGGTGTAAAAAGTCACGAGACTTGACTGAAAAGTGAGTTTTATCACATTTGGCTTATGCAACATTGACGTTTGATCTAGATCTAGTTTCCGAGTAACATCGTGCAGGCTTCCTCAGTGCTGATGTCGGCAGAACAATTGATCGTGTACTGAAATCACGCCTTTTGCAGACTGTAATAAAACTCACTTATGTTGCAAATTTGTGATTCATTCATTAGATATGAAGCCGTTTTATTGATTTAAATGACATAATTGACTCAAAATGGCATGTAAAATGTCCCAGGAATTTCCGACCACCTTCTTGGAGTTTACCGAAAATTTTCATATTTTACACAGTTATCCCATCCTCGAAGCAAAAACATACAACTGGCTCCCTAACACACACACACACACACACACACACACGCACGCACGCACGCACGCACGCACGCACGCACGCACGCACGCACGCACGCGCGCGACCATCAACAACTACAAACGAAAAGCAACTGGGCACGTCACATCTCTTGCTAATGGTCATTTCACAGGCTCAGAAGCTCCTTTCGTGTGTGAAATTCCGACCGCTTCGAGTAAGAAAAACAAAATATATAATTTTGCTGACATTTGACTGGCTGTGGGAACGCCCGCAGGCTTTGCTCCAACGAAGGAATGTTTCAAGCGTTCGCACAGGTTTGGCAAACGGCACAAAACGGACGCCTTTACAAAACTGGGGGAACCTACTATCAGAGCTGCAGAGCTGCAATCAGACAGTGCTTAGCCGGCATTTCTAATGCCATTTCTGATTCTTTTACCAGTATCTGACCATCTTTCCCGCGGTTTACTGTCCCCCAACAAAGCGTGCCTACTCTGCGCTACACCCGCAGGCACCTACCGAGTGCAGTCCCCTGGATTTCCGGAGATCGTCTATTCAGTCCTAAATCGCAGTAGCCGATCGGCCCTAGACACAGAAATAGCCACTGGGGGTCGATTCGGGTGATTTTCACTTTTTGCAGAATTACGTTCTTTAGACCTTGACTTATCATGCAGTTATGGTATTTTGGTTTAGAGATAGCATTAAACTGTTAAAAAGTGGGTTTAAACGCTCCTACCTGCAATAAAAGACGCTAATGTTTACGCAGAATGACCAACATTCGTCCGAATAAAACGTATTCCCCCCACCCCCCCCACCCCACCCCCCCCTCCACCCCACCCCCCTCCACCCCCCCCTCCCCACCCCCCCTGGAGTACCCCAGCATGTAGAACACCGTTGGAAAGCTCTTTGTGAGAACCTTCCCGCCGGACGTGTCAAGATAAGATTAAACTAGGTCAGTCCTCTCAAATAAGGCAAACGTAAGCTATACAAACTTCGAATGTCGACCAATCAGAGATACCGGCACTCATTCTCGTAGCAACGAACAAAGTGGCTGAAAAAAATGACTAGGGGAAATAACTTCGCTCCTTCCTGTCATTGTTTTCATTCTCGCAATGAACCGACGACTCGCTTCTCTGCTGACTACATGCAAATCGGGGAATTTTCCAGCCGCAGATCAACATGAATTAAGTAGTCTGATCACGGATTACTTCGTTTCCGATGGATCTGAGCCAAAGTGGTCCGACGATGAATGCTCGTCGGAACCCGACGCTGAAATACACAGTCTGTGTGTCTTCCACTGTTTATCCTACACCGAGCTAGACTAAGTATTAATAACTCACAAATTGCTCCTTTTTTACCCTAATACCCCCCCCCCTCCATTTTTATTAATTGTTTATCATTTTGTTTTAACAGAGTATTACATGTTTTCTTTTTTGCATTAGAAACACAGAGTCAAGTTACTCAATTTTTGTTCTTATACTGCAACATGCCAGCAATTTGTGATGAACATGGTTATAATTCACCTCATAAAGACCAATTAAAATATTGGGGGGGGGGGCTCTGCATATGCTAACATATCCAGTGTATTACCATGATAAAAGTCAGGAAATTTGGTTGACTCTGAACCCCCGTTGCTACGGAAAATATGCAAAAAGACATAAAATCTTTCAGAGCCTTTTTCTCAAAATGGCTGCTATTACGCTTAGCAACTTCAAATGACCACAACTTCAATACTTTTTAGATGACAGTCTTCATTTAAACACCAAAATAATCAGCAGAATCTGTAGTTTTTAAAACTGTATATATCTCAAAATATCCAAAAACGAGTTAGCACTGGTTTCGTGAGAGTGGGTCACATTTGATAGATGTCAGCTCTTCGTGTGTTTTGGGCAGTATGAGAATGTTGAGAGAGAGAGAACTTGAACTCGAAAACTTGAATACTCAAGGATAGTAGCGTCAGGTCCAAGAGAGAGAGAGAGAGAGAGAGAGAGAGAGAGAGAGAGAGAGAGAGAGAACTCGGAACTCGAACTGGAAAACTTTAATACTTAAGGATAGTAGCGTTAGGTCCATTTAGACCTGTCTAACAGCCAGTCCTTGCTATACTACAAACACAAATAAACACGACAATACCACAAACAAATATTATAAGCACGATTAAGCAATTGAGTAATGCAGTTTCATAGTTCCTACAAATGTGCAGAAACATCAGAATTAAATTCCTTTCATGGGCATACATGTATACAACACTCAGTTTATTTTAGGCAAACGTGTGATTCAAACATATTTGTGCAGATTACGTTTGAAACAAGGAAGATAAATACATGACTTTATCTTTTGAGGAAGGGAGTTCCAGAGGGACGCTCCAGTGAAGGATATGCTAGTTTTAAATAAGTCAACCGTTGGCCTTGGCACGTAGAGTTATTCCTGGAGTTGGTGTAGTGGGACTAGTGACTAATAAAGAGTTGTGCCAGGTAATTTGAGGAATTATTATTAAGAATTTTATGCACAAATATTCCTTTATTGTTAGCGAGCTGTTGCGGTACGTTTAAAATTCCATGTGCACTTATCTTTTGCTCTGTAGATAGGGAAGGATCAGGAAGGATTAATTTGCTTGCCCTTTGATGTAGCGAGTTCAGTTTTTTTAAGTGTACCCCGCCACAGCCATCCCACACTACTGACGCATAATCGATGTGAGGTTTTATGGGAGCGTTGAAGAAGGGTTTTCTGGTATCGATGTTGATGATATGTTGCAGTTGAGAAAGAAGAAACAGTTGTTGTTTTTTGACATGCTTTTTCATGTGTTCGATCGGATTTTGTTGTCGACAATGAGACCTAGTAGGCGATGTTCAGTTACATTTTCAATATTCTGACCATCCAATGACAAGTCTGAGAGCTGGTGCTTTTGCCGTGTAGTAATTATCATTGACTTTGTTTTAACAGGATTAATGAGCATGTGATTAACGTTGCACCACGCTGTTCTGAAATGCGATCAAGACAAAGCTGTAGCGTCTTTTTAATTTGCACAACGCTTTTTCCTGTTGTATAAAGTGTTGTGTCATCCGCGAGCATATGACATTCTGCAGAATTTGATGGTATATGCAGAGGTAGATCATTAATATAGATGCAGAAGAGTAGAGGTCCCAAGACTGACCCTTGTGGTACACCATATTTAACAGTTCCTTCAGACGAGTAGGAGCCACGGATAAAGATACGTTGTACTCTATTTTTAAAGTATGAACAGAAAACAGGCAAGTTCGAACTGTTTAAATAGAAAGCTTTGAGAGTAAGATTCTGTGATCACACAAGATCGAATGCTTTTTTTTTTTTTTTAAGTCCAAAAAGACTTCTCCGGACAGGACAGGTCTGATCTATTTATAGCTGAAAGCCACGAGACTGTCAACCGTGCAAATGCGGTATTGCAAGAGTGCTTACGGCGGAAGCCTGACTGAAGTGGATGGAAAAGGTCTCGTGTTTCTAAATAGGTGACTAGGTGTTTATGAACATGTCTTTCCAAAAGTTTAGACAGAACCGAGAGTAATGAGATTAGTCTATAATCATTCAGATTTTTGTGATCTCTAGTTTTGGGTAAAGGAATAACTTTTGCTTTTTGAAATGGGGTGGGGGGGGGGGGAGGACATTCTGCTCGATGCACAAATTAAAAAGATAGGTCAGTGACACTGCAATATATGGCGAAGCTAGTTTAAGCAGCTGATTTCATCAGGTCGGGAAGACTTTTTATTGTTCATCCCAGAGACATATTGTCCCATTTCACGGACAGCTATCAACGGTATGGTAAACGGATCAGTTCCCTTTGCTTTTGCTGATAGAAATCAACAAGGTGTTCTGAACAGGAATAGTGCTTATTGCTATTAGGTGAGTCTTGTGATTTAACTAAGTGTCCGCAATGGACAGAAAGTAGTAATTAAATGCACTAGCTGTTAAATGATGTGGAATTTCCTTCTGTCTAGAGTTGGTCCTTTTAGTGAAAGTGTTCAGAGCGCGCCAGACTGATGATATATCTTTTTTGCTTTCCACAAGTCTCCTGATTTTTTTTTTTTTTTTTTTGCATTTCTGACAAGATTTTTTATTTATTTTTATTGCGTGCTGCTTTATATTCCGTGAACATTCTTTCTTTCTTTAGTCGATCCCGATCGGACATGGCCTGAATGATATTCTTATTCAACCAGGGTGGCATTTTGCTTTACTCGTTTATGACGGATTGGCGTATGCCTGTTGACTACATCCGTAAACAGATTGTACCACACTGCTAGAGCCTCGTTAGGGTCCGTGTGTTGATGTACATTATCAAACAGCGTGCAGATAAGATCAGCAAAGAATGCATTCTGGTTAACATGTTTAAAAGATCTAAAGGAAATTTGTGTATGTCCTTTGGGTTCTGGTTTCGGCAGTTTGATAGATCTGGTGCAGCTGATAGGGTTATGGTTACTAATACTTAAGTCTGAGACGTCAGTAGTAACGACGGCACTAGGATTGCTCGTATGTATGTGATCTTTTAATGACGTCGAAGTGGGCGTTGTTCGTGTGGGTGAAGTAATGAGCTGAGCAAGTCCAAAGAGAGCAAGGGTAGAATCCCAGCATCAGTGTGGTTTTAGCATGTCTATATTGAAGTCGCCAAGGATGAGAACGTCAGCGGGATTTTTAGCTTTATAAACATCATCTAGCATCCGTACAAAGGAACAACTGAGTCGTACCACTCAAAAGTAACCGCTGGGTTTCTGTAGAGATAACACATCAACAGCGATGGCCCAAATGCATGCGGCTTCAGTTCGAGCCAAATACATTAAATTTTGTCACTTTCCAAGTCTTTGCGTCTGTGTGTAATGGCCTGGACAGACTGATGCACATACACAGCAATTCCAATCTGCCCCGGCAGTTGCGGGTCTCGCCTTATAATATTATTATGATAGTCTGGAATGCTGATGCTGTGGTCAATAATTCTAAAGACTATCCGCGACTCAGTAATTCCAGAAAGATGATATTCCGAGGATGATTGACTGCAGAAAATTACACACATATGGCACTTTGTTATATAGATGGTAAGCATTCAAATGACCGACTCGCAGCATTGCAAAACTCAAGTCTACCAAGTTGCTAGTAAGAACTATAATACTGCGATCCGGTAGGTTCAAGCTGACGGTTAGCGATTGTAGGAAAAATAATAATGAAGCAAAAAACAAGTAATGCAAAAATGGATAAAGTTAATTATCAGTACAAAAGGTGGATAATGGAAAGAAAACAACAATTAATGTATAACACACAAATACAAAAATTAAAAGGTCTAAAATAACAATAAAAAATAAACGCGCACAGAGCAACAGGCGTTGCTGTCCCAAGCGTTCAAAATCCGTTTTTAAAAGCGAGTGTTTCCTTTCTCCCTTTTCACACCACACGGATTTTAAGAAAACAGTTTAAATATCGCTTGTACTATACAGCTTTCTAATGAGCAGTCAGGTGTAAGATATGACTTCAGTTAAATATCAAAATCAAAAACACACCCGCAGGCTAATTTAGTCAGCAGTAATGACCCGGTGTCAGTCTTCACACATTTTGAGCTAACGAGAGAGAGAGAGAGAGAGAGAGAGAGAGAGAGAGAGAGAGAGAGAGAGAGAGAGAGAGAGAGAGAGAATATCTTGACAAATCTGCAGGCTTAGTGAAGATAGTAGCCGTCAAGTATGAAGACATATGCCTGTTTCGCGTTCAGTTACGGATATCAAATCAATTTCAGACATGCAGTCTTTTTTAAACTTTTTTCGAAAGTCTTTTGGCATCCAAAAAACAGCCGACCTAATCGAGTACCCAGAGCCACAGCGCGCACACCTATACACATGAAACAAATGTGCTCGTGGACACTACAAGTCCTTTTTTCTTTTTCTTTTATATAGCGTGTGGAATCATGTTGTGGTTTTCATGCATGCTTTTCATGGCAACTGCTTAATTCAAGATGTCAGCAGCAACAATTAAAAAACCAAACAAAAGAACAACAAAAACAGTCTCTATCTGGCAAATAACTCGCGCGCAAAAGGTGGTGGTGGGGGGGTGACCGGGGGGGTGGGGGGTGAAGAGGATTATTTTACGACATGTTATTGTGCCCGCTTAGCAGATTGCTGGAACAGTCTCGTCATCGGATTGTTTTGTGTTTGTTTATTTGCATTGATCGCACCCAGTGTCGCTGATATAGCTGGAGGATGACCTACTGCACCTTCTGAAAACTGAACTAGTCTCGGTGTTCCTGCAGTCAATGACACAAACACTATGATGTAGCCTACCGCATGAGTCATTTCTTATCAACGTGTTAAAAAAATCTTTGTTCTACTAAAACCTTTACACAGCCTATCGTATGAAGATTGACACCGAAGTTTTTGTGTACATAGCACATCACTTCCTTTGTGTGTATGTGTGTGTTTCTCTTTCTTCTTTCGCTGTTGTTGACATGAACATGCAGAATTAGATGTTTGCGTAGACATTCATATCCTTGAGTCGCTGTTGTGCAACCTCGTAGCAGTAACGGTACTGCGCCTGAAATACAAACAAGGGGAAACAATTAAAATTGAATTAATTCTACAGTGACAGGGATAAAAAAAATCCTTTTGCCTGGTAAAAGTTGACAAACCGGATTCCAGATTACTACATTTTTCACTGTACAGTCATGTAGACATTCGACAGGATATTGATCAGTGCTTGTAATTTTGTTACTGTTGAGAGAGAGAGAGTATTGGTAATTTACTAATTGTAATGCGTATCTGATTCTGAGTGGGCGATGGAATACTGATTTATGCGCATGTTTATTTTCTTGTGTAGGTGTGGGTGTGTATGTATGAATAGTTATTGTTTGCCAGGTGATTATGTTTATGAAAAATACTATACTTAGGGGTCTGTTTGTTGAAATGTATGTAAACATGGTTTTTATCAAGTTCTTTGTACAGCGAAAAGAGTTTAACTCGTGATGGAGAATGCCGCTTTATAAGAGTTATCTATTATTATTATCCGCAACGGAACAGCATTACATTTTGGTCTTATTATGCGAGAACAAAGTACCGAAGGAAGAAGCATTAATACCCTAGTGTTATACACTTCTGTTTTCTACAAAATGGACTTTTTAAAACAAAAACAGATTTGACTAACCAGCGACGCCACAGAATGTGGGCAGACGGTCTGCACGTGCCTTACGGCCATGAAGGCGTCAACGTCGTGATCATAAATCATCCGGTTGATGACGTAATACAAGGCACTGAATAAACCACTCTTGCCTACTCCGTCACTGAAAGAACATGCAGATCATTGATTAAAAGTGATGTCAGCTGATGTGGTTCTTCGACACATAGCTGAACTAATAATATGGAATAAGCAGACAAATGTTATGCTCGAAAGGACCCTATGCAAAGAGGCAAGCTGGACTTTTTGAAAAGGTAGAAAATGTGCAAATGTACCCGTTTGAGGTCTTCAGGCAGTCCTTCATGCAATATATGCGCTAAGGAAGCACTGATTTGCTTTGCATTTGAGCTCCTCGGGACTGAACCAGGTTGGATCGGTCTTTGCCAACGTAGAGCAGAAATGTTGACTCATGACGTAATCGAGTATTCTACCACACACACCGACCTCACTCTTGACGACATATACACACAATGCCAGACTCAAAGGGCAGTAATCACAGCCATATTTTCGTGACTTCTAAACGTCAGACTAGACCATTACGTGATTGAAAAACTGCAGTGTGTGTTTTCGTTGTTGCTGTTGTTATTATTATTATCATCATCATTCAACTCCTATCAACTCCTGATGCTTCTTCGCTTGGAGTCATCTTTAAGTTCCGAGACCATCCATTTTAACCCTTTACAAGGTACATTAAGGGCTGGGGTCGTCTTTTCTCTGTGATACCCAAACTGGGAGTTTGTTATCAGTCTCCCTCCACCGGTAGACCACCCTCTTGCTTCATAACATTAGTCAGTGGAAGATACTTTGACCTTTGGCAACATTACTGAAGTATACTACTACTACTACTTCTGCTACTACTACTACTGCTACTACTACTACTACTAATGTACATTTATCATGCGCTCATCAACGCTCTGAGCGCTCACATGATACATATTAACCTAAATACGATATTATATACACAGAGCACTGTCCTACCAAACCTGTTTACATAAGGTATTATATGGAAACACACACACACACACACACACACACACACACACACACACACACACACACACACACACACACACACACTAGCTATATCAGAAACTAGATAGTGATATACCAGATAGCCTGGGTCAAAAGCAAAATGTGTATTTCGACATTTCCAAAATATTTTGACACTGTATCCCAGGAAAAAGCAGTGCTCCAACCTGCACTGAAGGACTATTTTGGGGTCATTGGAGTCCATGGATGACTTCGTGAGTGTTTCCAGCAGTTGCAGCATGTCAGAGATGTTTCCCCCCACCTCCCCAGTCCAGCCCCGGTAATGCAGCAGTCTCACAGTCCGCGGAACTGAAGTACCCTGTGTTACAAAGACAGGACTTAATGGAGCATAGAACACCTTGTTTACACGGTAACCCGGGACAATGCAGGTTCTTGAATGCATACCAGACTACCAGACTAGCCCAGATGTAGCGCCCGCCGGCCTGTTCACACAACTGATCATTGTCAGTCACTCTTCAGGGACACGTCAGAGTTTGTTTTTAATAAGGCTAGCTTCGCCCATTACTTCCGGCATTTATTTTCCAGCCAACATGGTGTCACCAAGTATGGCCCCCTTTTTCAAGCAACAGACTGACAGATAAACGATGATCAACATTTTTCAACACTTCTAGCCTCTCCAGCACAAATAACCGAAATGGGATAATTTGAACATTTTCAGTTTTCATTAATGATCGTATACCGAACTGTTGCTGAAAAAAAAGGGTTTATCCCGAAAATATGCGCATGCTTTCTGTTGCCCTACTAAAATCAGTGTCCGTTTAAGCAAAAATGTCTGGGTCTTATTTCAGCACGCAAGCAGTCAACTTTGTTTCAGATTTCTTTTCTTTCTCCCCCCCCGCCCCCCCCCCCCCCCCCCCTTCTTCTTCTTTAACTCGACTGAATGCACTGGGAAATAAGCAACATGTTCTACTCAACCAGTTTTAATCAAAACTTATAGGAACTTGCCGACTGACTCAGGTGTCGTTAAACTCGGTCCGATGTATAAACAACAACATTAAGCCGGATGCAAGGAATGAAGTGGAGAGAGAGAGAACAAACCCTAAAGAACGTTTCTATACTTCAGACCGTTGACCGCTCGAGATGCGAACATTACCAAGGTTTCATCGCTGAAACGGCATTCAGTCTAATTTTACACACTCATCTACAGTTCGTTTTGAGACAAAAATCAGTAAATTATCTCCTCTGAATATAGCAAACAAGTCAAGCAAAGCATTATACATATAATAAACTACAGGCTTAATACACTATGTGTGCAGCACTGCAAATGCTAAACGAACCAAACTATGTTCGAACTGGATTTTTTTTTTTTTTTTTTTTTTTTTTTTTAACATACAACTTTGAATGTTTCCAAACGTTTGATGCTGTTGAGACCTTGAGATTGGTCAAGGTCACTAAAAATGGTATAAACGTGTAAAAAGCACAGAATACTGCCATCATGTAAAGTGTTATATTTATGGTGTCCAAGACTAACGCAGCGTTAACGTTTTGGCCACTCCTGGGCAGCCACCTCAACCTCCCGACGGGCAGGCCCAGCGCCCCAACAATCTAACACCGACGATAACATCCATTTACATTTTAGATCTTAGTTAGAAAGGCATCACGTAGGAAAAGCAGAATCTGAAATAATAGTATACTCGACGTCTTCATACTTGTATTATGAATTATAGTTACCCTGTGACGTAACTGATTACATATGTTTAGCCCCAGCTAGTTACCTGAATATATTAGTAACTTTTCTTCATTCATGGTCATGTCCAAGGAGCGACTATCTCAATTTAACTGCACGCTGAAGTGAAGAAAATAATTAATGGAGAGTCTGTCACAAGTCTGTTTGTCGACTTTGTTTTTGCGTTTAAACGCTGCCGTATAATTGGAAGATCACAACGCTCCCCCACGGGTGCTAACAGCTTTCCTCACCTAAAAATATGAAAAAGCATGCTATGTAATATGCTTGGAGATGTGTGTGTGTGTGTGTGTGTGTGTGTGTGTGTGTGTGTGTGTGTGTGTGTGTGTGTGTGTGTGTGTGTGTGTGTGATGTGATGTGAAAGAGAGAGAGAGTTCTTCTTTTTGTGGACACTTTGATCCTTTATTGCTTCAGACCAAAAACAAACAAACCACAACAACAATAACAAGAACAAACAAACAAACAAAAAACAAGAGAGAGACAGAGAGAGACAGACACAGAGAGAGAGAGAGAGGGAGACAGAGAGAGAGACAGAGATCGGCAGACAGACAGACACAGAGATTAAACATGTACCCTTTTCTCCAGTTTTAAAGTGTAGCAGCTGAGAGTTTCCAGAAGTGAAGCTTTATTCTGCGTGGAGATTGTGTAGGCTCCAGCCTGCACCATTCCAGTTGTCTCCAGTGGCCAATACTGACAGTACGGCTGTCAACAGGCAAGCCATATAATATACATGGTTAAAACCTGCTTGAACTAGGAGGTTTATATAACTGACTCATTTTCGTTGCACACCGAAGTACAGCATCCTGCGTCTTTCAGGAGGTGGCTTTTGCGTAACAGAATCGTTTGTACACACGGGGAAAACTCGGACATACGTCCTCTGGACCGGAAAAATAATAATCATAAGATTAGTAGTGGAAAGTGGAAAGCGCATACCCTGCAGCTGAAAAAAACACGACAAAATAGAACACAAATATGCATCGAAATAAGTATTGTTATCAGTTTAACTTGCAAATAACAAATAATGTGCGCATCAGCATAGGTCAAACAAACTCTCTCTCTCTCTCTCTCTGCTCTCTCTCTCTCTCTCTCTCTCTCTCTCTCTCTCTCTCTCTCTCTCTCTCTCTCTCTCTCTCTCACACACACACACACACACACACACACACACACACACACAACACACACACACACACACACACACACACACACACACACACACACACACCTTCACATTCTCTTCCTCGTTGGGCGAAGAAAGGGAGACTATTGTAGTGACATCATTCCCATAAACGAGTCTCCAGAAGTCGACTAACGTAGAGGGCAGAGGCAGCTGAGTCAGGATGCTGCCCCTGGCGTCACGCATCGTCTGCAGCAAAAGCCAAAAGCAGACAAGTCAGTGAATAATGCATAGTATAAATAATTATACGTGACGTGAAGCAAAAGTGGTTAAATTTAAAATATTTTCTAAGTTACTAACAACACCGCTGCATTTAGGTTCTTCTGATTCCATGTCTAGTTTATAATGGTTTCACTTACTGTTCTTGGTCTCTTTAAGGTAGATAATACTCAAAATACAATAAATCGAGAGTATACTCTGTATATGCGCGCTTGTGTGTGTGTGTTGGGGGGGGGGGGGGGGGTTATATACTATACGCGTCCCCGCTCTCGCATTCGCGTGTTTACAGATACAAGAACAAAAGCACGGCTATATCTGCCACCACCACTTTGGTGCGTGTGTTATAAATCCATAGAATGCACTTTATCTTGCAAACAAGAACAAGTATCAAAGCTGAATAATCCAGCCCAACTTCAGCCTACATGCATCAAACAGGTTAGAGCTTATAGCCCCCTCCCCCCTCTCCGCCCCCCCCCCTTCCCCCCTTTTGTTGTTGTTTTGTTTTTTGTTGTTTTTGTTTGGTAATCTTAAGGCGGTAATTATTAGCATTATCATGTTTACAGCAAAGCTAACTTCCAATTAGACTTTCACAACAGCGAAACTTTGCTCTTGCGATTGCTGTAGTATTAAAAATCAAAAACACTTAAAAACGCGCTCTGTAGACAAAAAGAAAAGAAAGAAAAGGGGGGGGGGGGGAGAGAAAAAGAAAAAATGAACACACGCACGCACGCACACACACACACACACACACACACACACACACACACACACACACACACACACACACACACACACACACACACTATCCCACCCCATCGCCCCCCCCCCCACCCCCCCCCCCACACCCCCCACCCCACCCCCCCAAAAAAGAAGTACACAGAGAAGAAGAAGGAGAAGAAGAAGATTTTACTCGAATTTATTTTAGAAGCATCATAACCCTTGCCGTACATCACTTTTCCCCAACTTTATGGTACGCCATGGGTCGAAAGCTACCAATACAATGCAAAGGACAGAGCTATTCCTCTCCATACGTCGGGGTAGACAACTACCCATAAGCATCGGCATAAGAAGAGAAAAGGTCGGGGTTTACTGACAGTGTGTTGTATAAGCCTAGCTGTTCACCTCATCCAGACCCACTGCCAGGTCTCTGGATCGTCTGGCTGCCCTTTCTGTGGATCAGTTTTAGCGCATGGGCGCGCGCGAACCGAAATAATTATATTGATGTTTGACGCTGGAAGCAGGCATTAGACCGAGCTGATGTCAGTTTTAACGCATGGGCGCGCGCAAACTGAAACTTATTGATGTTTGACCCAGAAGCACTCTCAGTTTCACCTACAGATAATTAGCTCCGCGTATTGTTTTCTACACGTCACAAACACGTTTTGCGCGTGGAGAGTCCTGACTGTGAATGGCTGCTTCACTCGTGAATGACAGAGGAACAAAAACACATTCATCAGACGTACAATTTCCACGACTTCGAGTGGAAAAGAATTTATAGGTAAATCTAATACGTTTTAGCCTTTTTCACATAAAGTACATACAAACGGATCTTACAACTGTGTTACGTAGACAAGCATGTACACCAATGCACACATACACATTCTTTTTACAATGAGTAATTTGTGACGGAGTCAAACGCCAGCACTGAGTTACTGAGATTGTCTTACAGTTTGCTAGTGACAGGTAACTAATAATTATATTTTGATGACTGTGGTTATAAGTAGACCCTCCTTTAATATATAGGAAAAGAAAGTTTGGGGGGGGGAGGGGGCTGCCGAGAACAGCCAGAATAAGAAAAATGAAACAAACACAGTGTCACATACCACGGTGGCAGACGCCAAAGACCTTATATCAGGCGCGAGACCAACATTTAAGACCAGGTTCGCATTGAAGACCAAAGTTCACGACTAACATGTCCGCAAAACAGACCCTGTATTTGAACGTTTACGTTCATGTTCCTAGTGTCAATAGCACACACACACACACACACACACACACACACACACACACACACACACACACACACACACACACACACACACACAGAACCACACATGACCACACATGCACCTGCCCGCACACACTCACCGATAAGTAGAGACATTAGCACGTGCAAACGCGCGGCCTATACACACAGACACGCGCGCACGTAACCCCCACCCTTCACCCACGCACCCAACCACCACCCACCGCAATGGATGAAAGAATGGTTAACGCTACATTCGACTGGTGTATGCTATAAACATGTGATACTCTATGGATGGAATTGCTTGAGTTTAGTATGTGGTGAAAAATAGAGACGAAATATGAATGAATGAGTGAGTGAAAGTATACTATAGTGACAGACGCGTGTTATTGAACAAGACTCATGCGATTCGCAAAATCAAAAATAAATAAACATAAATATCCCGCAAAATAAAAGCAGCATTAACTTCCAGTACATGTAGAGATATAATGTTGGTGTTCACATAATGGGCGACTTTCTCGTGTGGCCAACTAACTGTGTATCTTTTTTCTTCCGGTCTCTATTAATTTTCTTCTAGCCGTGAAAAGGGTTTTGGAAACGGGGGAAAATCGACCACACCTAATTATCCATAGGGTTTTCGGGAATCAGAGTTGTGCACCCTGGGAATAGAGTGGTATTCCCATAGGGTTATCGGCAATCAAAGCTGTATTCCATAGGGTTATTGGCAATCAGAGTTGTATTCCCATAACAATATGTTCCATGGATATTTTTAAGAACGAAGAAATCAGTGAGGTTTGTGAAAATAAAATCATTGTTTCATCTGTAGCAAGTGTAAAACTAGCGTTATTTGCCATACCTCAGGTCAAGGCTGAAAACCACATGACCGTTCATTATCATTTGGTGCGCTGATTGGTTGAGGCGCCTCAGGGCACTGTTTGCGTGACATCGGGCAAGGAGTGGATCGGTCTGTAGATACCAGCTGTTTGCTGACACTGCTCATCAAAGACTGTCATTTCAGGCTTCAAAGAAGGGGAGAATTACAGTTACAAATCGACACGCTACCTAACAGTGCGGTGATAGTGTAGTTCTAGTGCTGCTTCCTCTGTCTTTCGATTTTGTTGCAATTTATTAGCTCCGAATGCCGAATATATATATATAGGTAATCCCTTACGTGCATGCACTTACCGGCATGAAGACGGCATTGATGTACTGGTTCCTGCCTGCTACATGTTCTGTCAGGTACACGATGTGGTTGTCAACTAGCAAAGAAATGGAAAGACGACAGCCTTCAAAGTTTTGTCTAGCCACCAGTCCAGCACCCACCCACCCCACAACTCCTCTCTGGATCATCTCTAACCTCTCCCCTCTCTTTTTCTGTTTCTCTTGATCTGTCTCTGTCTGCCTGTCAGCCCCTCTATCGCACCCAGACCCATCCACCCATCAACCGACCAACACACGCTTTCACCTTCACACACGTAGGCACAAATAAACCACACACACGTATATACGCGCATATGCTAACAAACCCCTCCCAGCTCCTCTCTTGACCATCTGTACCACCCCCCTCCCCCCGTGTCTCTGTTTCGTTTGATCTGTCTGTCAGCCCCTCTATCACACCCACACCCACACACAACACATGCGCCTACAAATACACACGCACAGACACACACACACACACACACACACACACACACACACACACACACACACACACACACACACACACACACGCCCGCCCTCCCGCGCACGCACAGACATACGCGCGCATATAACATTCGCACGCAATACACACCGACATAAGCACGCACATGCACACACAAGACAAGCACCCAATACAAACAACAAACAGAGACAGAGAGACAGAGACATGGAGATTTACAAATACGTATTAAAAGAATAAAAACAGGGAGAGGTGTTTACGTGGTAAAACGTCAGGATTCCTGTTCTTTGTCACGTTGTCTTCATGTTCAGCTTGGTGGTGGCTACAGTCGACCAAAAGACGTTTCATTTGCATCAGTGCCTGTACAATAATCATGATAATAATCGTCATTATCACATCATCATCATCATCATTAACAGGCTGTCTTAAGCGCACTTCCACTGGCTACGTCTACACTACTGCGTGCGCTGTAACCCACACTAAGAAGAGAGGCTGTTAACCGTGAACCCAGTGACAGTTTAGCACAGACGCAGATATGGTTACTGGAAATAATAACGCGCTTATAAACACATGCTCTGCAAATATGTGACACCTACACGAAAAACATTCGAACTTATGAACATCAATACTCTGTTTACTACTACTATTACTACTCTATCTCAGCAGCTCACTGACATCCAGTAACGAGCAGCTGCTGAAAGCTCCTCGAAAACATTTCATTGTTCTTTCAGGCGTCATGCCCCAACTGTCTGGAACTCGCTTCCACCTGCAATCCGTCAGTCAGCTTCCCTTAAAAACCGTAAAATCATTCCATGATTTCTATTAAGACATCTAGCTGACTTGTCCAGTGAAGGAGTTTGGGTGTGTGTGAGGGGGACGGGGGGGGGGGGGGGGGGGGCTGATTGCATGTACACGTATAGTCTTTTGATGAGTGTGTAATTACGTATTAGGAAGCATGACTGAATAATAATAATAATGTACATTTACCATGCGCTCATCACCGCCCTGAATGCTTACATCATACATATTAACCTAAATACAATATTCTATACACACGCAGAAGACAGTCCTACCAAAACAATTTACATAAGGCATTATATGTATTATATGCAGTTTACATAAGGCATTACACACACACACACACACACACACACACACACACACACACACACACACACACACACTCATGTTGGGTATATACAATACTGTGTGCAATTTGGTATCTTTTTCTGTATGTATACATATGTGTAGGCCTGTGTGTGGGTGATGATTTTCAGATTTATTATTATTTTTGCTGTTTTTGTACAGCGCTAGGAAGATGTACTTGTGTCGAAACGAGCTTTACTATTATTATGTTATTGCTTCTTCTTCTTCTTGTAATCATTATTCACAAGGCAGAAAAATATTCGAGGAACATATACATGAAGAAAGCTTCCTGAATGTGTGGTTTTGAAAGCTAAAGAGTTATTTTGTTTTGTTTTATAAAGCTTGGTACTGGGGACAGAAAGGAACCTTTCGATGAGAGAGCGGGGAGATGTGCAGGTGTTCAGAAGGGAAGACAGGTAAAGAGGAAGAGTGTTGCTGAAATGGCTCTGTACTCTGTTGTCTGTATTTCAAGTGGCAAGCCAGTACAGCTCAAGGAAAAGAGGGCTGATGTGGACAGGTCTGGATTTTCAACAGACGGGTCTTGCAACGTTTTCAGAATTCAGATGGCAGTCCAGCTAGCAGAGAATTACACCAGTCACGTCGACTAAAAATGTGGGAAGTGATGAGCTTGGCATGGGCCCTTTCTTGTCCCGAAAAATCTCACAGATGCAATCTTCCTGAATTTTATTTATGAAGCCTTACAAACGGAAGAAACATGGTCGTGCATTGAGTGGGTAGCATCCGGGCGCACACCAAATGTTCTGATGCAATTTTTGAATGGCATTTCATTGCCGTTTACCCGAGAGAGGTTTCTCTGAGCTGAAAGAATGTCTGGACTAAAACAGAGAACTTTGGTTTTGTCAACGTTTATCTTTTAATTCGTTTGTCTCGGGGCTTAAGCATCTTTTCAGTTCTTTTTGCCTCGGGGCTTAGGCTCAACGTGCTTATTTTCAATTGATTAAGATTAGCATCCCATTGTTGTTCATTACAAGCTCTGGAGGAGACATCTTCTTGGGGGTCTTTTTGCAGCCACGGTTTGACTCTGATGCCTTGCATTGCGACGCAGCGTATACCTTGAATTCCCTGTCAATGTGCTCATTGGCACTGTCAGCTGTGATTGGCTGAGGAAAGATGACGTCAAAGCGGTCAGCGGAGATCACTGCAGCGCGTGCAGTGTAGGCTTCCAGCAAGGCTCTGTGAAGGAACAGGTACTGCGTCTGGACAGCATTTACCACGATTAACTTCAGTAAAAACATATAATTTGAAAATATGTTGAACACAACAAAACACTAGATATAAAAACGAGAATTTTAGCGTTATCCTAAGCTAACATGTAATCAAGGAAAGTACATACTTAACATCACATTACCATTCAACTGATCCTCGGTGCGAAACAACACAAAAACAGTTATACAAAAACAGATTAGCTAATTCGTTTCTTTGTGTAGGTAACGACGATTACTAGATTTAAAAAAGAAAAGGACAGAAAACACGAGCGAAAGGCAATGATTTTATCAGTTTCCGAAAAGCCCAGTCATCAGCGTATGGTGCATCGAGATGAAGCAATTACTAGTACAAATTAAAAAGAAAACCAAAAGGGGTCTATAGCAACTATCAAACAATATCGAGTTCAGTAGGTCGACAGTCAAGTAAGAATATGTTATATAAAAAATATACTTACAACAGCCTGAACCATCAAGGTTCGCTCCTCACGTAAGCGTTTCACAAGTTCAGGGACGCTGATACATCCATCTTTCACTGCCATCTCCATGCCAATGTCAAGGCCGATGTAAGTCCCCGTTCTGCCAACACCAGCACTAAAGGCCAGAATAGAGCAAATGAGTCATACAGTTGGTGCACATTTAAAAGTATCAAGCAAAGAAAAAAATCAATGGCTTAAGCTGTGCCAAAGGTTAAGCTGTGACAAAGAACACCGCAGATGTAATGATCCAGCATGCCTGATAAATCCGTCAACATCTCTTTGGATGATAATTTGTTGATTTAAGAGATCAGTAATGCAAAATAGAAATAAATAAATAAACAGGAACACAACTAGCAATAAGGAAGAAATTAATCCAGCTATCCGCTTAATACAACAAAATCAGCCGATTAAGCAAGCAGTCAGCATGTAATACTAATAATCAGCATATAATAATTAATAATAATAATGTACATTTATCAAGCGCTTATCAACGCCCTGAGCGCTCACATCATACATATTAACCTAAATACAATATTCTATACACAGGTAGAACACAGTCCTACCAAAACAATTTACACTGAGTATTGTATGGAAACACACACACACACACACACACACACACACACACACACACACACACACACACACACACACACACACACACACACACACACACACACACACACACAAACTGACTGTAGCAGAAACTGGGTATTGATATTAGTTGGGGCAGAAATACTGTGAGAAGAGGATCCATGATATAAATAAAATCCATTCATATATTTCATTTTTACAGTCAGTCAGTTGTAACACAGGACGAACCTGCAGTGCACCAGAAGAGGGACCGGCAGGTTCTGTGTCCGAGTTGTGACGTAACGCCAGAAGGTGACAAGGGAGGTAGTCGTGGGAGCACCGTGGTCAGGCCATGACGTGAAGTGATACTGAGTCACTTCCCTTGTCTCAGAAGTCTTCGAAAGATGAAGTTCCAACGAAGAGCGAGAGAGAAGAGTAAATGTAAATGGGCTGTGATA
>OY757546.1:16737754-16752177 GCA_963584105.1 Alviniconcha strummeri | reverse complement strand
ATGCATCAAACAGGTTAGAGCTTATAGCCCCCTCCCCCCTCCGCCCCCTTCCCCCCTTTTGTTGTTGTTTTGTTTTTTGTTGTTTTTGTTTGGTAATCTTAAGGCGGTAATTTAGTAGCATTATCATGTTTACAGCAAAGCTAACTTCCAATTAGACTTTCACAACAGCGAAACTTTGCTCTTGCGATTGCTGTAGTATTAAAAATCAAAAACACTTAAAACGCGCTCTGGTAGACAAAAAGAAAAGAAAGAAAGGGGGGGGGAGAGAAAAAGAAAAAATGAACACACGCACGCACGCACGCACACACACACACACACACACACACACACACACACACACACACACACACACACACACACACACACACACACACACACACATACTATCCCCCCACCCCACCCCCCACCCCCCACCCCAAAAAAAAGAAGTACACAAGAAGAAGAAGGAGAAGAAGAAGATTTTACTCGAATTTATTTTAGAAGCATCATAACCCTTGCCGTACATCACTTTTCCCCAACTTTATGGTACGCCATGGGTCGAAAGCTACCAATACAATGCAAAGGACAGAGCTATTCCTCTCCATACGTCGGGGGTAGACAACTACCCATAAGCATCGGCATAAGAAGAGAAAAGGTCGGGGTTTACTGACAGTGTGTTGTATAAGCCTAGCTGTTCACCTCATCCAGACCCACTGCCAGGTCTCTGGATCGTCTGGCTGCCCTTTCTGTGGATCAGTTTTAGCGCATGGGCGCGCGCGAACCGAAATAATTATACTGATGTTTGACGCTGGAAGCAGGCATTAGACCGAGCTGATGTCAGTTTTAACGCATGGGCGCGCGCAAACTGAAACTTATTGATGTTTGACCCAGAAGCACTCTCAGTTTCACCTACAGATAATTAGCTCCGCGTATTGTTTTCTACACGTCACAAACACGTTTTGCGCGTGGAGAGTCCTGACTGTGAATGGCTGCTTCACTCGTGAATGACAGAGGAACAAAAACACATTCATCAGACGTACAATTTCCACGACTTCGAGTGGAAAAGAATTTATAGGTAAATCTAATACGTTTTAGCCTTTTTCACATAAAGTACATACAAACGGATCTTACAACTGTGTTACGTAGACAAGCATGTACACCAATGCACACATACACATTCTTTTTACAATGAGTAATTTGTGACGGAGTCAAACGCCAGCACTGAGTTACTGAGATTGTCTTACAGTTTGCTAGTGACAGGTAACTAATAATTATATTTTGATGACTGTGGTTATAAGTAGACCCTCCTTTAATATATAGGAAAAGAAAGTTTGGGGGGGGGAGGGGGCTGCCGAGAACAGCCAGAATAAGAAAAATGAAACAAACACAGTGTCACATACCACGGTGGCAGACGCCAAAGACCTTATATCAGGCGCGAGACCAACATTTAAGACCAGGTTCGCATTGAAGACCAAAGTTCACGACTAACATGTCCGCAAAACAGACCCTGTATTTGAACGTTTACGTTCATGTTCCTAGTGTCAATAGCAACACACACACACACACACACACACACACACACACACACACACACACACACACACACACACACACACACAGAACCACACATGACCACACATGCACCTGCCCGCACACACTCACCGATAAGTAGAGACATTAGCACGTGCAAACGCGCGGCCTATACACACAGACACGCGCGCACGTAACCCCCACCCTTCACCCACGCACCCAACCACCACCCACCGCAATGGATGAAAGAATGGTTAACGCTACATTCGACTGGTGTATGCTATAAACATGTGATACTCTATGGATGGAATTGCTTGAGTTTAGTATGTGGTGAAAAATAGAGACGAAATATGAATGAATGAGTGAGTGAAAGTATACTATAGTGACAGACGCGTGTTATTGAACAAGACTCATGCGATTCGCAAAATCAAAAATAAATAAACATAAATATCCCGCAAAATAAAAGCAGCATTAACTTCCAGTACATGTAGAGATATAATGTTGGTGTTCACATAATGGGCGACTTTCTCGTGTGGCCAACTAACTGTGTATCTTTTTTCTTCCGGTCTCTATTAATTTTCTTCTAGCCGTGAAAAGGGTTTTGGAAACGGGGGAAAATCGACCACACCTAATTATCCATAGGGTTTTCGGGAATCAGAGTTGTGCACCCTGGGAATAGAGTGGTATTCCCATAGGGTTATCGGCAATCAAAGCTGTATTCCATAGGGTTATTGGCAATCAGAGTTGTATTCCCATAACAATATGTTCCATGGATATTTTTAAGAACGAAGAAATCAGTGAGGTTTGTGAAAATAAAATCATTGTTTCATCTGTAGCAAGTGTAAAACTAGCGTTATTTGCCATACCTCAGGTCAAGGCTGAAAACCACATGACCGTTCATTATCATTTGGTGCGCTGATTGGTTGAGGCGCCTCAGGGCACTGTTTGCGTGACATCGGGCAAGGAGTGGATCGGTCTGTAGATACCAGCTGTTTGCTGACACTGCTCATCAAAGACTGTCATTTCAGGCTTCAAAGAAGGGGAGAATTACAGTTACAAATCGACACGCTACCTAACAGTGCGGTGATAGTGTAGTTCTAGTGCTGCTTCCTCTGTCTTTCGATTTTGTTGCAATTTATTAGCTCCGAATGCCGAATATATATATATAGGTAATCCCTTACGTGCATGCACTTACCGGCATGAAGACGGCATTGATGTACTGGTTCCTGCCTGCTACATGTTCTGTCAGGTACACGATGTGGTTGTCAACTAGCAAAGAAATGGAAAGACGACAGCCTTCAAAGTTTTGTCTAGCCACCAGTCCAGCACCCACCCACCCCACAACTCCTCTCTGGATCATCTCTAACCTCTCCCCTCTCTTTTTCTGTTTCTCTTGATCTGTCTCTGTCTGCCTGTCAGCCCCTCTATCGCACCCAGACCCATCCACCCATCAACCGACCAACACACGCTTTCACCTTCACACACGTAGGCACAAATAAACCACACACACGTATATACGCGCATATGCTAACAAACCCCTCCCAGCTCCTCTCTTGACCATCTGTACCACCCCCCTCCCCCGTGTCTCTGTTTCGTTTGATCTGTCTGTCAGCCCCTCTATCACACCCACACCCACACACAACACATGCGCCTACAAATACACACGCACAGACACACACACACACACACACACACACACACACACACACACACACACACACACACACACACACACACGCCCGCCCTCCCGCGCACGCACAGACATACGCGCGCATATAACATTCGCACGCAATACACACCGACATAAGCACGCACATGCACACACAAGACAAGCACCCAATACAAACAACAAACAGAGACAGAGAGACAGAGACATGGAGATTTACAAATACGTATTAAAAGAATAAAAACAGGGAGAGGTGTTTACGTGGTAAAACGTCAGGATTCCTGTTCTTTGTCACGTTGTCTTCATGTTCAGCTTGGTGGTGGCTACAGTCGACCAAAAGACGTTTCATTTGCATCAGTGCCTGTACAATAATCATGATAATAATCGTCATTATCACATCATCATCATCATCATTAACAGGCTGTCTTAAGCGCACTTCCACTGGCTACGTCTACACTACTGCGTGCGCTGTAACCCACACTAAGAAGAGAGGCTGTTAACCGTGAACCCAGTGACAGTTTAGCACAGACGCAGATATGGTTACTGGAAATAATAACGCGCTTATAAACACATGCTCTGCAAATATGTGACACCTACACGAAAAACATTCGAACTTATGAACATCAATACTCTGTTTACTACTACTATTACTACTCTATCTCAGCAGCTCACTGACATCCAGTAACGAGCAGCTGCTGAAAGCTCCTCGAAAACATTTCATTGTTCTTTCAGGCGTCATGCCCCAACTGTCTGGAACTCGCTTCCACCTGCAATCCGTCAGTCAGCTTCCCTTAAAAACCGTAAAATCATTCCATGATTTCTATTAAGACATCTAGCTGACTTGTCCAGTGAAGGAGTTTGGGTGTGTGTGAGGGGGACGGGGGGGGGGGGGGGCTGATTGCATGTACACGTATAGTCTTTTGATGAGTGTGTAATTACGTATTAGGAAGCATGACTGAATAATAATAATAATGTACATTTACCATGCGCTCATCACCGCCCTGAATGCTTACATCATACATATTAACCTAAATACAATATTCTATACACACGCAGAAGACAGTCCTACCAAAACAATTTACATAAGGCATTATATGTATTATATGCAGTTTACATAAGGCATTACACACACACACACACACACACACACACACACACACACACACACACACACACACACACACACACACACACATACGCACGCACGCACGCACGATGGCACGCACGCAGAAACGCTCGCTCGCACGCACGCACGCACGCACGCACGCACGCACGCACGCACGCACGCACGCACACACACACACACACACACACAAACAAACACACACACACACACACACACACACACACACACACACACACACACACACACACACACACACACACACACACACACACACACACACACTCATGTTGGGTATATACAATACTGTGTGCAATTTGGTATCTTTTTCTGTATGTATACATATGTGTAGGCCTGTGTGTGGGTGATGATTTTCAGATTTATTATTATTTTTGCTGTTTTTGTACAGCGCTAGGAAGATGTACTTGTGTCGAAACGAGCTTTACTATTATTATGTTATTGCTTCTTCTTCTTCTTGTAATCATTATTCACAAGGCAGAAAAATATTCGAGGAACATATACATGAAGAAAGCTTCCTGAATGTGTGGTTTTGAAAGCTAAAGAGTTATTTTGTTTTGTTTTATAAAGCTTGGTACTGGGGACAGAAAGGAACCTTTCGATGAGAGAGCGGGGAGATGTGCAGGTGTTCAGAAGGGAAGACAGGTAAAGAGGAAGAGTGTTGCTGAAATGGCTCTGTACTCTGTTGTCTGTATTTCAAGTGGCAAGCCAGTACAGCTCAAGGAAAAGAGGGCTGATGTGGACAGGTCTGGATTTTCAACAGACGGGTCTTGCAACGTTTTCAGAATTCAGATGGCAGTCCAGCTAGCAGAGAATTACACCAGTCACGTCGACTAAAAATGTGGGAAGTGATGAGCTTGGCATGGGCCCTTTCTTGTCCCGAAAAATCTCACAGATGCAATCTTCCTGAATTTTATTTATGAAGCCTTACAAACGGAAGAAACATGGTCGTGCATTGAGTGGGTAGCATCCGGGCGCACACCAAATGTTCTGATGCAATTTTTGAATGGCATTTCATTGCCGTTTACCCGAGAGAGGTTTCTCTGAGCTGAAAGAATGTCTGGACTAAAACAGAGAACTTTGGTTTTGTCAACGTTTATCTTTTAATTCGTTTGTCTCGGGGCTTAAGCATCTTTTCAGTTCTTTTTGCCTCGGGGCTTAGGCTCAACGTGCTTATTTTCAATTGATTAAGATTAGCATCCCATTGTTGTTCATTACAAGCTCTGGAGGAGACATCTTCTTGGGGGTCTTTTTGCAGCCACGGTTTGACTCTGATGCCTTGCATTGCGACGCAGCGTATACCTTGAATTCCCTGTCAATGTGCTCATTGGCACTGTCAGCTGTGATTGGCTGAGGAAAGATGACGTCAAAGCGGTCAGCGGAGATCACTGCAGCGCGTGCAGTGTAGGCTTCCAGCAAGGCTCTGTGAAGGAACAGGTACTGCGTCTGGACAGCATTTACCACGATTAACTTCAGTAAAAACATATAATTTGAAAATATGTTGAACACAACAAAACACTAGATATAAAAACGAGAATTTTAGCGTTATCCTAAGCTAACATGTAATCAAGGAAAGTACATACTTAACATCACATTACCATTCAACTGATCCTCGGTGCGAAACAACACAAAAACAGTTATACAAAAACAGATTAGCTAATTCGTTTCTTTGTGTAGGTAACGACGATTACTAGATTTAAAAAAGAAAAGGACAGAAAACACGAGCGAAAGGCAATGATTTTATCAGTTTCCGAAAAGCCCAGTCATCAGCGTATGGTGCATCGAGATGAAGCAATTACTAGTACAAATTAAAAAGAAAACCAAAAGGGGTCTATAGCAACTATCAAACAATATCGAGTTCAGTAGGTCGACAGTCAAGTAAGAATATGTTATATAAAAAATATACTTACAACAGCCTGAACCATCAAGGTTCGCTCCTCACGTAAGCGTTTCACAAGTTCAGGGACGCTGATACATCCATCTTTCACTGCCATCTCCATGCCAATGTCAAGGCCGATGTAAGTCCCCGTTCTGCCAACACCAGCACTAAAGGCCAGAATAGAGCAAATGAGTCATACAGTTGGTGCACATTTAAAAGTATCAAGCAAAGAAAAAAATCAATGGCTTAAGCTGTGCCAAAGGTTAAGCTGTGACAAAGAACACCGCAGATGTAATGATCCAGCATGCCTGATAAATCCGTCAACATCTCTTTGGATGATAATTTGTTGATTTAAGAGATCAGTATGCAAAATAGAAATAAATAAATAAATAAACAGGAACACAACTAGCAATAAGGAAGAAATTAATCCAGCTATCCGCTTAATACAACAAAATCAGCCGATTAAGCAAGCAGTCAGCATGTAATACTAATAATCAGCATATAATAATTAATAATAATAATGTACATTTATCAAGCGCTTATCAACGCCCTGAGCGCTCACATCATACATATTAACCTAAATACAATATTCTATACACAGGTAGAACACAGTCCTACCAAAACAATTTACACTGAGTATTGTATGGAAACACACACACACACACACACACACACACACACACACACACACACACACACACACACACACACACACACACACACACACACACAAACTGACTGTAGCAGAAACTGGGTATTGATATTAGTTGGGGCAGAAATACTGTGAGAAGAGGATCCATGATATAAATAAAATCCATTCATATATTTCATTTTTACAGTCAGTCAGTTGTAACACAGGACGAACCTGCAGTGCACCAGAAGAGGGACCGGCAGGTTCTGTGTCCGAGTTGTGACGTAACGCCAGAAGGTGACAAGGGAGGTAGTCGTGGGAGCACCGTGGTCAGGCCATGACGTGAAGTGATACTGAGTCACTTCCCTTGTCTCAGAAGTCTTCGAAAGATGAAGTTCCAACGAAGAGCGAGAGAGAAGAGTAAATGTAAATGGGCTGTGATATGGTGTGTGTGTGTGTGTGTGAGTGTGTGTGTGCGTACGTGCGTGCGTGCGTACGTGCGTGCGTGCGTGCGTGCGTGCGTGCGTGTGTGTGTGTGTGAGTGTGTGTGTTATTTTAAAGCGCCCTGTGCTCCTACCTTGTGTGGTAGATTGGCGCTCTAGAAATCCTCTTTATTATTATTATTATATGAAAAGAATCAGGTACAACGGAAGAAGAGAGGGGTTCAGTATAGACTAATAATCCATAGATAATGATTAGCAATCAAATTGTAAACAATCGCCGGTCTGTTAGCAGCAACCGGAAGGACAGTGGAGGAGAAGGAAAGAAGAAATATAGTGGCAAGGGAAGTAACTCACTCCTGGTCTCCAGATGGTGAAGTTCCTGATGCAAAAGTTGTCTCTGCTCTCCACGTGAGTGGTTTTCACTTTTATAGGACCGTATTTCACCATATCTCCCTCCTGTTCACCCCAGTAAAGGCGGCACTTGGGCTGCACAAAGGAAATGAAGCCGTTTTCTTCAGTTTTTTTTCACACTTGCCTTCCCTTACCCAGATACGCCCGTCTTTATTTTTAGCACTGAACTTTTCTTTAAAGTCTAGTTACAACACTTTGCTTCTCCAGAATTATCAGGGAGTGTGTGTGTGTGCGCGCGCGCGTGTGTGCGTGAGTGTGTGTATCTGTGTTTGTGCGTGCGTGCGTGCGTGCGTGCGTGTATGTGTGTGTGTGTGTGTGTGTGTGTGTGTGTGTGTGTGTGTGTGTGTGTGTGTGTGTGTGTGTGTGTGTGAGACGGTCTGTCTGTTTAAAAAACATACTTCTGAGCGTCTCTACATCTTTAGAATACAAATAAAATGTTCCTGTGGTCGTCGTATCAACACTAAGAAAAATAAGAAAAAGACCGAGTAAAGGGAAACCGAATCGAACAATCCCCACTTGCCCTATCGTTGGGACTGAGACGAAAACTATACACGCAACACATTTTTTCACTAAATTTCCAATCCTGTTACTTCAATATAGACGTTTGATAATCGTTAAAACACGACCGTAGGTAATTCTATTTTGCTCCCAACAGTCAGTGATGTAATAAACAAGGCCGACGTGTTGCATTTGTATCAAACACGTCACGAGCGAGACCTTTTCAGCTCTTCGTTGGTAAAGATCGAACAAGCATGCGCCTTGAGGAGCCCAATTTTAAACAGTAATACTGAAAAACTACTTGTTTTGTTTTCACAGCTTTCCTAGAGGCTATTTTACCAGTAGGATAACAGAAGGCTGTTATAACCGTTACCAACATTAGAACAATGTGCGCGATTTCCGGTTTGAAATTTTAAAAAACAAAACAAAATGCAGAAAACGTCTAGATCTACAAGGACTAGTAGGGCAAGTCGTCCTGTAGCTGGCTGTTGTTACAATCAGAAAAATCTAAGCAACGCTCTTCCAATGCAATGCTTCGACCAGAAGCTACTGTTTGGAAGGCATGCTCATGCATTCTTTGGAAAAAGGCTGTTGAGGATAAAAAAACTTTGCGAACGGAACTCTTGTAAATAAATATTGATAGAACAACTGAAATGAAGCCTGCAGTTGAAAATACTAGCAAATTTTCTGTATGTCATGCCTACTTGCGTATTTACTTCGATTCCATTTTATCCACACACACACACACACACACACACACACACACACACACACACACACACACACACACACACACACACACACACACACACACACACACGTACACACACGTACACACACAAGCAGAAGAAAGAAACCAGTTGCTGATACACGAGGAATGACGAAGGAAAAGCCCGAGACACAGAGACAGACAGACAGACAGACCAAAAATGGGGGGTTGCGGGGCGGGGAGAGAAAATGACTAACCTTTCCGGCTTCTGTGAGGTTTGTCAGCATGATGATGTGAGTTAGCTTCTCCTGCCACACCATCCGCCACATGTCGACCACAGTATTGTTCTTTGGACCTTGTATAAGACAGAGATCTGTCGTCACACTCAGTGGTACGTGTGCGCGGTCATGGACTTTCACATACTCACGTTTCAGTCACTGTTTAGTTCACTCATTATGGTACCCTAATACTTGAATATGTGTTTGCTTATTCAAGATCATTCAGCCTCCTGCTTCACAGACTAGTAGCGTAATATTTGAACAGCTTTCCTTTACTCGAGATCATTTAATTTACCGCATCACTGTCTTAGTTACAGCATAGTCTTCAGACAGGAGTGTCTTTGTGGACAGAATGATATTCGGATTAGTTGTAAGCTGACTAAATCAGTGACACCTCCCCTCCCCCCTCCCCCCCCCCCACACCCCCCACCCCCCACCCCCAAAAAACTAACCAGATAAAGAAAGCAGACCGGAAAGAAAAAACAAAAACAAACCTCTTTTTTTTTCCCAGGTTATTTCTTTTTTTCTTCTTCTAGTTTTTCCCTCTTTTTTTCTCTCTTTTTTTCTCTCTTTTTTCTCTCTTTTTTTCACCTTTGATAATTATGTCACTGTCGCTGATTTCCTTTTTTTTTTTTTTTTTTTTTTTTCTCTCTCTCTCTCTTTCTTTTTAAATATGAAGCGTTATTGTTTGTTTTCCTCTTCCGTTACACTTCACTTAAAAATTAAAAATTAAATTACCTTGTGCAGCGATGTATTTTCGCTCTCCTTGGTACCCCTGGGGATAGACATAATTATTGCATGGGCTTCAGACGCGTTTACGAAACACACAACAAACGCGCACAAATACATGTATGCACCCATGAGTGCTGGAATGCATGTGTGTGTGTGGGGGGGGGGGGGGGGGGGTGCGTGCGTGCGTACGTGTGCCCATTCCTCCCTAACTCCGACAGAAAATGTTCTTTTCGACGGTCACACGCACATACACGAACACACTGACAAACACACATGCGCTCGCGCTCGTAACCCCCCCCCCCCCCCCCCCCCACCTGGTCACACACATACACACACACACGCACGAACGCACGCACGCACGCACTCTCTCACTCACTCACTCACTCACTCACACGCACGCACGCGCGCGCGTAGTGTTCTTGTAATCAGATATATACTGTCCGATATTACGGAGCCGATGGTTTCATCAGACTTCCGTGGGATTCTTCCCCTTACCTTAATGTAACTGGCGTTGATGTAGTCTGTTGCTGACCCTTCGCTGTAACCGTCGGTTAGAACAACGCGGCATCGATCATCTGCCACAGACGTGTAGCTGTGTTAACTGGTGTAATAACATCATCATCATTATGATCATCTTCCTGATCATCATCATTATTACAATAACCCTCACACAAATTAAATGATAATAGTCGAAGTATCCTTGTCTGTTCACACCTTGAAGTTGTGATGCCTAATGCACCTTATTTACAGGCCAGAAATTGACTGTGTATATATCCTCGGTATCAACTCAAAACTTGAAAGATCGAAAATAGGTTACTTGACTGGACTGCTTTCACCCTGAAAGAGAGAACAGAGAGAAAAAGGCCTGACGATCAGAGCGTTAGTATTTTTATTTTTATTTTACCTAAGAGATGAAAACCAGGCATTCCTCGATGGAAACCTACCAAGGTATCCATCACCGGTAAAATTTCGCCCGGCTAGTCTGAGACAAACCAGCTGCTGGCCGTCAATGCCGTGTATACTGAAAATCCGATTCCTGTACACGTGCATTTTATCAAATCATTGGTAACTTGCAATGAAAATGCGACACATGCACACGGGCATTCAAGTCAAGTCAATATACTTTAGCCATCCCTCAGAGAACATTTCAGCTAACTGCTAAGTCGTTGTTAGCGAGTCCCCGATTAAAATTCGATTCATGCACACATGCTTTTGATCAAATCAATGGTATGTCACAATGAACATCCAATTCATGCACGCGCACATTAACACAGACCATTGGTAGGTCACGATGGAAATCCGACTCTCGTACACATGCATTTGATTAAATCATTGGTATTTCATACTGAAAATGGGATTCATGCAAACTTACACTGAACAAATCATTGGTAAGTCACACTGAAAATCCGATTCATGTACACGTACATTTGATCAAATCATCGGTACGTCATAATGATTAATTATTAAAAGAACCGTTTTTATTGGCTCTGCTTTGTTGCTTTGGTTTTGGCAACACGGTAACACTGTCTTAAATCCAGTTTAATTCATTTCACTTTAGCAGCTCTGTTCATCCCACGGGGGGTAATGCCATATGCTCTGCATGCCGTTGTAGTAAAATGCAGCAGTACAGGAAGTGTAGGAATTAAGACACCACAGTCACAGGAGCTGTAGCTTCTTTCGCAAAGTGGAGCTCTTTGACAGACTGTTTGGCGCTGTAGATGCCAGATTTGATCTTGTAAACGCTAAAATATAAGTGTAACCGAGTGTATTGTATGTGTTTCGGGCTATGACCCTTTAACCTTTCTTTCCTGTCCTTTTTCTTTTTTGATTGGGTGGGAGTTCTATGGCCCCAATTATCTAAAGTGTTAAAACTTGTGCGCTGGGCCCGCGTCTGGACGTTAAGCACCATATTGTTTACTTTATTTCCGCCGCGTCCTCTTTCTCCCAGTGTCCCTGCAGTAGCAGGTCGTCTGTTAGTAACAGTTCGAACTGCTGCCTATGCACCTGATTCAGGGGAGAGCCTGTAAGTAGTTATTTTTCTATGGCTTGTTGTTCTGTTGTTTCTCATTGATGTAAATAACGTATGTTTATAATGTTACCATGTTCACAACGTGCCTTGATTTTGGTTCCAACATTGAGAAATTTCGGCGTGATAGCCGCGGCCTGGTTGCAGCCGCCACGGCGTCAGTGCATGTACATTGTAATTTTGTATGTGTTGGTGAAAATAAAAGTTATGTTATAGCAGCCTCTGACTTGTGACTCTTCATTCATGCTTCCATCCTGCCTTCCCTTACTCCCCACACCGCTCCCCTACATAAGTAAACAACAGTAACACCCCATTGTGATCAAAATGTTAGGTTTTCTTGAGACCTTTCTCAATGAACTGTGACAGAAGAATGCTGGGCGTCACTGAACTATTCAAAATCATGCAAAACAAATTCGTATGTAATAACGCAATGTCCGTAATGGCATACACGTTAGTCTATTAATAACTAATTAACTCAGCAACACACAAGCCTTATTGCATCGATTTTATCTGAACAGTCGTGACAGCGAAGGGCTTGAGTTAGTCAAAGTGAAAAACAAAACAAAAATGAAAAACAAAATTAAAAAAAGCATGATATAGAAATAGAATTCATACAGGGAAGGATTGAAGAAAATCTGTTCTTTCTGAAGTTGACTTGAAGATTACCAGCTTCTTGAGGCTCACTTTCCACTTTCTTAGGTATGGTCTGAAAAAAAGTAATCAAATGGATTAGAGGGCAAAATAGTTTGTTTTTTGTTTCTATGTTTTGTTGGGATTTTTTCTTTTGTTTTTCTTTGTTTTGTTTTGTTGTTGTTGTTGTTTTCGTTTGTTTGTTTGTTTTGAAATAATCTCGCAATGACAATTGTATTATTTGGTTAATATTAATCGCGATATTTACTGGTAATTAGGAGGAAGAGGACTAATGACAATGTCATTTAAAAATTAAAAAAATCGGAATGATTTCACGCCATCTGCCAAATCTCATGGGGGAATATCAATCTCATGGGAGAATATCAATATGTATACATCTTGACATTTGTATTACAATCGTGCTGCGTGCGCTCACACACACACACTCTCTCTCTCTCTCTCTCTCTCTCTCTCTCTCTCTCTCTCTCTCTCTCTCTCTCTCTCTCTCTCTCTCTCTCTCTCTCTCTCTCTCTCTCTCTCTCTCTCGCTTTCTCGCGCGCGCGCTGTGTTTGTAGTATTGGGCGGTTCAGGCGGGGTTGTTAATTCCCTTGATTTTTGCCCGGCATCGCTTAAGTCCCTTGGCTGCTTTTACTTCCGGTGCGTACTTTCTTCACAATGACAATGGAAGGCGGTGACAGTGAATTTGCAAATTTTATATTGCCAACTTTAAAGGCATTTTTGGAGGCCCGTAGTCATAATGTGTCTGGCAACAAGCAATAACATGTTGCTCGTGCTACAGGATGCCCCAAAACGCTTTTTTTTCTACGAACTCGCGATCTTCTGGTGAGCCAAAAAAACGACGCAAACTCTTTTTTTCCACCCTCCATCCCCTTTCTACGGTAATTTTTTGCAACTGCAACAGTATTGGCATTTGTACTGCTTCGCAATTCTGGGTTCAACTTCCACTGTTATACACAGCGTGAAGCAACGCCTACTCAGAAATCGGCCCGGAAGTGCGTTGCGACCTTTTGCGACTTCTTGCGCGAAAGATTACAATGCGCATTCACTCTAGCAAACCAGCATCGCTGAATCGCCCAATAGCAAGGACTGGCTGTTAGATAGGTCCAAATAGACCTAATGCTACTATCTTTGAGTATTAAAGTTTTCGATTTCGAGTTCTCTCTTACTCTATCAGGTTATGAGTATACTAAGGAGGAAGATGAGGTAGTTAATTAGAAACTGGGTTTTAATGTCCCGTCAACCGCTCAGGGTCACCTCAGGTCAACCGAACTCCGTCAGACACATTCCAGTCTGGGCTTCCCATTCCACTGTTCACTTTTTGTAGCAAGCTCACTGAGTCTGTGAGGATGATGTCATGTGTCATCCGACTGTCACCTCTTGAGGCAATCCAGCGGAGGACATGGGTGACTGCTCCCACTCCCATTGTCAAACTGGAGGTTGAGACTGTATAGGCTGCACTGTCTTCATGGATGGTAGTCGCACCATGCTTGACAGTGAATTAAGCCCCACCCTGACTAGTCTTTGGTGACTGAGCCATCAGTGTACACTACAAGGTCTTGCGGTTTGCTGTTTTCTTAAAATAATGAAAAGATTGAACTCTGACTCTGTTTTGTCTTTTGAACGTTCTCGACAGTGCTTTCCCAAGTTTTCTGGCAGTAGTGTCTCATAGAGACAACGAAATCGGTTTGCATACTTGCAGTATTGAGTCATCTGTTTGACCCAGTCTGCATCCCTTTGTGTCTTTCACGGCTTCATGGAGTGGGCTGTGGGGATATTCGACGGCACTGAAGTATGCTTTGACCTGCTCCACTTTCTGTGTGGTTTGCACTGGTGTCCCTTACCATGAACC
>OY757546.1:16727754-16732754 GCA_963584105.1 Alviniconcha strummeri | reverse complement strand
CTCTGTCCAAAACTCATTACAATGGAAGACCACTATTTGTAATTCTACCTGCACAGATCCTTTAACAAACAATATATCATAAGACGGACAGTATTGCTGTTGTGCCGCTACTGTGCCGCCGCAGCAACGGTAACTATAGTTACCGTTGGTGTTATTGACATTATCGCTATCGTTATTGTTATTACATTACATAGTTCATCCATTTTATCATTTTTGTAGAATATCAGTGCAGTTCTACTTACTTTCATTACAAAGACGATTCGAAGGCTCAAACCCAGACTGACATCCGTTGGGGCATATCCCGGTCACCTTGTCACACACATCGCCATGCGAACAGTTCCCACACGCTGACATGCAGTCCAAACCGTAAGAACCATTGGAGCAAGCTGAAGATTGGAAAAACACATGCCAACGAGTAGGTCATAATTAACTGTCTTTTCGTCACGCCTCAACACAGCCGTGCTGGGGTGTTTTCAAAGGTAGATGTCGAACGGATGTCAGACACGGGGGTAAGATCAGTAAACAAATGTTTGCTTTTTGTGAATATTTCTTTCAGTTGAAGTATTACAGCTGCAGGTCCATACATTCAGATAAACATTTCAATAACTCATGCATCTGCCTGAAGTAATCAGAACTGTAGAGGTGAATATGCAGTGATGGAGATGGCGCTTCGGAATGTTCGGTAAACATCACGGGACGCAACTTTATAGAATTGTCTTTCGTGGTATCCAGAACATTATTTTGAATAGACCTATCCCGAAGGCCAAATTTTATGGATTCTGTCCCCTTTGACTATACAAGTTTCTTGGTGCGACAGCTGATGATGATGAGTTGATGCTTAATGTCCTCAGATGTCATTTGACATATTAGGGACAAGTTGTGACCAATGCCGAAGCACGGTTCAATAAATCTTTACGTCCACGGAAACCAGAAGGCTCTCTAGGACGGACAGCCCAGGACGTCCACCTCGACTCTCACACAGCTCCTTTATATAGTACAAAGTAAGTGATATTTACGACTTAAAATCAATGTTCAGGGGCCCTTTAAGCGCCCTAGCACGCACGTAAACATGAGACGCATCCACCCCGGGTAAAATAAAAAGGGTCCGTCTCGATTCAAACGATTTACATAGTTCAGGAGCTGTGTGAGAGTCGAGGTGGATGTCCTGGGCTGTCCGTCCTAACGAGCCTTCTGGTTTCCGTGGACGTAAAGATTTATTGAACCGTGCTTCGGCATTGGTCACAACTTGTCCCTAATATGTCAACTGACATCTGAGGACATTAAGCATCAACTCATCATCACCGCCGCGTCCTCTTTCCCCCAGTGTCCCTGCAGAAGCAGGTCGCCTTTTTAGTGTACGCGTTACCTGGGCACCAATGCATCTGATTCAGAGGAGAACTTGTAAGTAATTATTTTTCTATGGCTTATTGTTCTGTTGTTTCGTATTGATGTACATGATGCATGTTACCATGTTTACAACGTGCCTTGATTTTGGTTCAAACATGTGGGAAATTTCGTCATGATTGCCGCCATGGCGTCAGTGTACATTGTTTGAGTGTTCAAATGTTAATCCTCTATGCCACAAGGTGACCAGTGTTTCCAACATGTATGCAGCTAATCCTGGTTAGCTGATATGTAGCTAGTAAGTTATGCTGCCATTGTTGGAGATTCAGTCTGAGGGATGCTTTGCCGATGCAAAGTTATCCCTCTAAAGTATGGTTCTGCCTTGTGTGGCCGTGCAGATCTCTGCTCGGCACAACTTATTTGTTTTCATGTTGTTTAATATAAACATACATATCCGTTGTTGCAAAACGAATTAATTAGTAAATTATGTTTGTGAGCATTTACTATAAGCCTAGCTTGTTTAATGCTCATACAATGATTTTGGTTGTTCATATTTTCATGAATGTAAATAAACTTTGTTTAAACCAACTTATTTGTTTTCTACCGGTCTATTTTTCTACATGAAATCGGTAATATAGCATGGCTAACACTTTGAAGATGTTGACTTCGTAGTTGTCAAATGTTCATTTTACTAGTTGAATATGGTTTAGTGCATAGGGGTGATTGTATAAACTGTGAGACGTCATTTCTGTTTTGATCCGGCTTTTGTATGGCCGAGTCTTGGGCGCACAGATTTTCACTCTGTTTAGCTTGTAAACCCTTTCCGGGTCTTTGTGTATGTACCCGAACTGACCGGTGATGCGCGTCAGTGGTGGCAATTAGGTCTCTGTCTCTGTTCACTAACCGAGCAGACAGATGCAGCCAGATCAACAGCTTGGATTCTTGATGCGCTACCCGCGTCAGTAAGACCCCTGACGTTGTTCACATATGATCTGCTAGCCAATAACAGTGTAAGTAAGTAATTAAACATGATGCTTAACGTCCACAGAAACCGTACGGCTTATTAGGGACGGGGAGAAGGGGGGGGAAAGGGGTATGGAGGGGGGGAGAGGGAGATTATATACCCATCACTACACTCACCACCAGAATGATTCCTGCATTAAGATGTGCAGCGATGAGAGCCATTTTAATGTTTCAGTAGGAAGTGTTAGACAAAGTCACAGGACAGTATCCACAAACCACTTGCTGTAGCCCTTTTGTACACGCGTTGAGTAACGAGGCTGGAGCCGGTCACTTTATGGCTGACTTCCTCCCGCTCACGGCATGGGGGTGGGGATAGCTCAGTGGTTAGAGCGCCGGACTCGTGATTGAAAGGTCGCGGGTTCGAATCCCTGCTGGAACGGCGGGATAATTTTCTTCTCCAGGGTCGACTTTCTGTGCTGACTCTTATTTCGGTATCCGTTCCACCCCCGTGTTACCACAGTAGCACGTAAAAAATCCCGGTCATTCTGCCAAAAGTGCAGGTGGCAGGTTACAGCTAAACACGCATACATCTTACGTATGTGGCTTTTATTGAACCGTGCTTCGGCATTGGTCACAACTTGTCCCTAATATGTCAAATGACATCTGAGGACATTAAGCATCAACTCATCATCATCTCACGGCATGGTCCGAAGGGCCACCCGTGTCACTATCCGTTTGGTTGTGTGCTTAAGTGGAACTGCTGTAACAATTATCTCACTCTTCCTGTTTAGTTAAGAATGATCTTGGTAATGCGGTGTATTTGGTATTCACCGCGACACTGTGAGATACTGGTTTTTAGTGCAAGTCAAGCACTCAATCTATGTGCTTGATTATTAATAATTTTGTCACAATTACCATCATGTATTATAGTAACCTACAGGTAAACTACATGGTTGTTGTATTTAATAGATAATTACTTTTTTTAGTCTTTATGTTTGCTTTCATGTTCTAAATGTTCTGTTTGCTTGTGTCTTTTCCAACACAGACATTGTTTCCTGGTTGGTGTAAATAAAAGTTATGTTATAGCACTCTCTGACTTGTGACTCTTCATTCATGTTTCAACCTGCTTCCCTCACTCCCCTGCACATGATTATAATGCTTTATGTAAATTCTTTTGGCAGGACTGTACTCAGCATGTGCAATTCTACTTACTTTCATTACAAAGATCCGAAGGCTCAAACCCAGGTTGGCATCCACTGGGGCATGTCCCGGTCACCTTGTCACACACATCGCCATTCGAACAGTTCCCACACGTTGACATGCAGTCCAAGCCGTAAGAACCGTTGGAGCAAGCTGGAGATTGGAAAAACACATGTCCCGACTAGGTCATAACTGTCTTTTCATTACGCCTGAATAAAGCCATAGAAGCTGAAGTATTTAAGTTTCTCAGTTCGTTCATTATCTTTTGTATATGTTGTGCTTCATGACATACTTGTATCCACAGTCGCTGCTTTCGATTCAAATATTTCAACTTTCTTCTGTTCAGGATGGAATGCAACTTTATTTTTTCGTAACAAACGATCCCAAACATGGGTCTGGTGCGGCCCTTTTTCACCCACTCTGTGTGCCGCTTCTATGGTTTCGACTGGAATATGGATCATGAAGGAAAATCTCAAAGAGATTTTTCTAATTAATTTTTATCGTCGTTTCCGCGAAAGCAGTCTAAGGTTCAGTGTTTCCGCACGCTAAAGATCTGCCGCAAGTCCCAACCACCTAGGACAGCTTCGCTGATTTGTCAAGAACTACACTTTCCCTTCCACCGAATACACTGATCAAGGTCGCGCGCGTGCGTCTGTGTGCGTGTGCGCGGGTGCGT
Organism: Alviniconcha strummeri; assembly: GCA_963584105.1. Taxonomy (NCBI): domain Eukaryota; kingdom Metazoa; phylum Mollusca; class Gastropoda; family Provannidae; genus Alviniconcha; species Alviniconcha strummeri. The sequence continues at coordinate 16,728,571 of OY757546.1, read as the reverse complement.
GTGTGCGCGTGCGTGCGTGTGTGTGTGTGTGTGCGCGTGTGTGCGCGCGCGCGCGCGTTCTGTGAGTGAGTGTGTGTGTGTGTGTGTGTGTGTGTGTGTGTGTGTGTGTGTGTGTGTGTGTGTGTGTGTGTGTCTCTGTGTGTGTGTGTGTGTGCGTGCGTGTGTGTGTGTGTGTGTGTGTGTGTGTGTGTGTGTGTGTGTGTGTGTGTGAGTGTGTGTGTGTGTGTGTGTGTGTGTGTGTGTGTGTGTGTGTGTGTGTGTGTGTGTGTGTGTGTGTGTGTGTGTGTGTGTGTGTGTGTGTGTTTTGCGATATACTTGTTGGAGGGGGAGGGGACTGAGGAGGAAAGGAGAGAGAGAAATTCATTTATTAAAATGGCTTTTGTTTTCAGTTTAGCTGTCTTATTTGGCATGATACTTGGGTTTGCAGTTGATCGCTTTTTAATTTGAGTGTTTTTATGTAATCAGTAGTGTTAGAAATCGATGTTGTACTTGCTGTGATAGTGCTATTATGCCTGGAGAGGGTGGGGGTTGAGGCAAGGGGAGAGGGAGAGACAGGTTATTTAGCTATTAAAACTATTTGTATGCTAGGTTCCTGTTTTGCATTATACCTGTGATTTTAGTTTGCTATTTTTCAATAAGAGGGTTTGCTAGGCTATTTATGTGACAGTACTGGTCTGAATACAGATGTTCGACTGCTTAAAAATGTTAGCCACCATGCCAAGTCCTTGCGAAATTCTGCGTTCAATTTCGTTTTGTGTTTTGCCTGCCTCAAAGGCTTGATGTTGTCTAAGATGCGCCGGAGAAAGAAGCGGCCTCC
>OY757546.1:16695362-16727554 GCA_963584105.1 Alviniconcha strummeri | reverse complement strand
GTTTTATGCTGCGTGTTATTTTACAGGTATCTTTTATGCAGTCGTAAGGCAAATTTCTGTGCTATTCAAAGACAATAATGATTTTGTATTCTGTATTCTGATGACACCGATAACAGGCCTGTTTTCACTTGCGGTTGGGAGGGGTTGGTTGCTGGTGAGCACTGGTGAGCACGCGTCCGATAACGGGCCTGTGTTCACTAAAGGGTTGGGAGGGGTTGGGTACAGGTGAGCACGAGTCCCGTTAGCGGTAGGTGCGACCTGTGCGGAGTCGTGCAGCGTGCCGGGTACGTGTCGGTCATCCTCAACATCTAATCGTCTTTTGCATACAGCGTCCCCATACGACGAAATGGGCAAAGTCTCACGAAACAGTCAAACAAAGATGACAGAAGGGTATCAACAACTCATTTACAGTTCATCTGAATAAAATGTCTCAAGTAGGATAAAGTCATCAGAGATGAAAGACTGATGTGCCCACGGCTGATACGTACGCTTTTTGCCCAATACAATGTAACGCTTACAAAGATATTGTATTCATGTATACTTCTTTTTCAGCAGAACGTACTATTCCATGTTTCTTCATATGTCACACTAATGTCCTATTACTGGTGTACATTGATGTTTTAGGCCATCACTTTTTTCATTAACCTGATAAACTGGTACTTTGTTCGAGTTTTGTCATGAACCAAATTGTTTCAATGCTGCATAAAACCTATATTAAAATGATTATAAAACTACTTACACATTTCTAAATAAACTGTGCGTATGTATTTTCTGAATTGTCCTGCCCTATAATTATCACCAAGAAGGTTGCTCCATCATCATTTTTATTACAACTTCATTTGATGTTATCATTCCGATTGTCCTTAAATTCCTGGTTTGTGATTTTATTTGTTTATTGTTAGGGCTGTACTTGTTTATATCAACCATCTTGCTCGTTGTACAGCTTATCTCTTCTGTTTTTCAGTGTATTGTTAAAGAAACTGACATTAATTTTTCTAAATCAAATCACAAGTCTAATATATTGTTCATGTTACGCGTCAGTCTCCGTGTCAAGAGGATTGGGAACAGCCGGAAAGTCGGGAATTAGGAAGATAGAGTTTCCGGCAGAAGCGAGTATTACATGCTCCAGACAAAGGAAACAAGACGACTGACAGCTCTGGAGTCCCACAAGAGGGGACATTATTACGATTCCATTTAAAAGCTACATCGCATCATCTGCACTGGCTTCGGTTGAACCCCCTCCGCCTCCCCATTCCCTTTTGCCGCTGCTTCTCATATACTGTTTTGCAGTCGCCGGCATATGTATCTTCTTTGACAAAACTCGGCACAAATTCCTCTCCATCGATTCACAGGAATGGCGGAAATTCCAATGGGCAAGAGAGAGAGAGAGAGAGAGAGAGAGAGAGAGAGAGATGAGAGAGAGAGAGAGAGAGAGAGAGAGAGAGAGAGAGAGAGAGAGACAGAGACAGAGACAGAGACAGACAGACAGACAGACAGACAGACAGACAGACAGACAGACAGAGCATATTTACCCCAAACCTGCACTTCGCAGATATTAATATAGTAACTGTCCGGAGTTCCCTGCTGTCCCCGTCTCTCAAACTTGACCACCTGACCAGTGAGAGCCGGTGCTGCAGGTCACGTCAAACTTCGTCTTACGTGGACTGTTCGTGTTGTCGGGGAAAGTGTAACACAGCTGACCGCCCACGTACAGCTTGCCTTTTGCCAAAACGTCTTTGATATTCTGCAAGAGAGAGAGAGAGAGAGAGAGAGAGAGAGAGAGAAACAGAAAATTCTCGGTACGATAATGTATGCTATGGCAAGTATGTGTATAGCAACATACACAAGGTAAAAATCCCTAAATAATACTACACCGAGTGAGATTAGCCTCGCGAGCAACACATCAGTCACCGCTGCCGGTTCAGTGAGTCCAAAGCCGCAGTGTGCTTTTCTGGCAATAGATGAGCCAGTGAGTGGTTGCACAGCTGACAGCAGAGGCGGGTAAGCTCTGTGCGCAAGAGAGAGAGAGAGACAGAGAGAGAAATAGCAAATTCTCGCTACGAGAATGTGTGCTAACAAAAATCCCCATGACAACATACACAAGGTAAAATCCCTAAATAAAACTACACCGAGTGAGCGTAGCCTCGCAATTAAGCAACACGTCAGCCACCGCTAGCCCACCGCTAGCCCACCGCCGCGATGTGTTTTCTGACAGTGGAGCCAGTGAGTGGTTGCATGCACAGCTGACAGCAGAGGCGGGTCAGCTCTGTACGCTTCTGGGGAGACATTAGGAAGAATCAGTTTGATTTCCAGAGTTGCTGTTCCACCCCCACCCCCCTTGCTTTTGCTTTCTCTCTCTCTCTCTCTCTCTCTCTCTCTCTCTCTCTCTCTCTCTCTCTCACTCTCTCTCTCTCTCTCATCTCTCTCTCTCTCATCTCTCTCTCTCTCACACACACACACACACACACACAGGTACGCGTGCGTGGCTTGGTTACAAGATAACGTGAGACAGATTCAGTCTTGAAAGTAGGCTAGTTACATGTTTGTCTTGTTCAAAACATATCACATGACAATTTAAAGCTGACATGTCTGTCTGAAAATACCGTTAGGCTGTCACTTTAACTATTTGTGGTGATAATCAATGCAAGCATGTCATCTGTGGCAAACAGAATTAAGTCTGGCAGCGTCACTGACATGAGATGAAACCTCTGTCCGGGCGCTTTTCACGCTAGTTCGCCAAGGTTTGCTTCAGTTCAGGCCGCTTTTTGGTTGTTTTTTACACGCAAGTTCATACAGGCACACAAACAGACGTATTGATTCTGCACCAGTAATGACCAGTCAAGCGGAAAAGCTAAATCAGGGCGAAACTGACACGAGTCATCACAACTAAAAATCTAGCCAATGGCACACGCTATAAACTCTAAAGGAGTTGGCAAAATACTGAAGAACTCTTTTGATCTTAAAGTAGAACAGGACACTAATAGGCCCGGAAACGTAGAAAATGTTGAAATATTTCTATGCGCAGGATCCGTATGTTTGGTCTATGACGATTAACCTAATGCAACAAACGTGCGTTATCGCTTCGAAGTTGACCAGCTCTTTATTAATGCTGATCAGAGAAAAGGTTAGCATGTGACGTTTCTGAGCCAAACCTTGTTACAAAAATTCGAAAGCCCTGTCAGAAGTGGCTTGATAACCACAGTTAAAAAAAAATGGATCACTTCGAAGGAAAGTTAACAAGTATTATTCTTTTGGAAGCGGGATGACTTTGTATGTAAACATCATTTCGCGTCCCACAGTTTCGATCAGATCAACCACTTTTGCGACCGATCACTGTCCTGCAAGTTTAAAACTGTCACTTTATTGTGTTTACAGCAGGCTTTCTTGTCTGGCACATTGGCGATGTGCAACAAACTCCAGTCACACCTACACATGGAGCCCAAGTCACTACCTTTCAGATTCCCGTCTTTCTCACTCTCATGCAGAAGCGCGGCCCTGCCGATACTTGTCTTACATGCAGTCGGACTCGGAGTTGTAGGGCACAAAACCAAAACCCTTTCTGTACGTTCAGGCTACTCGTGACATGTGAATACTGGTAGTCTGCTCAGCTTGTAGACAGTCCGTATCAATGACGTCACAGCCAGAGTCAAAATGGCAGCACTCACGTCCGAGTTCAGCTAAACTGTCAATCGTCGACTTTGACAGAAAAGGCGATGTGGGCGTATTCTTTGTTTCATTCCTATCGATAGGACCCGTGATGTGTCGCTGATTCGGTTCCACTTTAAATTACCTCTAACAGTCCTTTCAAAGTCTGTAGCTCTGTTTTAAGTTAGGCCTACATTGCATTTCATTGAAATTACGAATGGAGACAATTTTGTAATCGCAGCAAACTTAGCTTCCTAAGATAAATAAGCCTTTTGCCCAACGTAACTTGTGAATGAATTTGTACAGCGCAGTGATTTTAATTCTGGTTAAAGAATAGTGCTTTATAAGAATTATTATTGATTATTATTATTAATTATTGAAGGATTAAAAATACAAAATGTATACTCCTGGAGGCGATGAGGACTACAAATTAAACCATGAAAACTGATGTTATCAGAAAGCTATCCTGATTTGATATCAGGATGACGAAAAATGCATTACAAAAATATCGAGTAATAGCCTTTTCCGTCAACACTTTGCCCTAAGACAATTCAGATTAACCTTACGCTTTTTCATCGAAACAGAGAGCTCGTTGGTGGACTTATTTTGTTCACATGAAAAGCATTTCTGAAGTAATGCCCAAGTATTTATCGGGGTGCTGTTTGGCTTTGCAGTCCACAAAAGAAATGCTTTAAGAAAATGCCGTTTTGGAATAGACGATTTCCACAAATAACAGGCAAAGATAATTTGACAGTGTTTTCTTACTCCGGGGCAGTGAAGTCCCCTGAATGGAGGCGGCAGCTGAGAAGAGCCGATCTGCGACAATTTTAGATCTTCAGGCATGGACCTATTATAATTTATACTACTAGACTACCAGCTGGGGGACCCTACTATCCGATCTGCATGTTCCTCACGAACAGTGAGCGCTTGATCGGCATTTCTGATTCCTTTTCTGCCTTTTGTTTTCGGGTATCCGTCATCTTCCCCACGTGCTCACTGTACCCCCAACAAAAGCGTGCCTACTCTGTGCTACACCCGCAGGCATGGACTGATATATACAGGTCATGCCTGTAGGATTTACCGAGTGCACTCCCCTGGATTTCCGAAGATCGTCTATTACTTTAATATTTTGTTGGTGGACACAAAAACAGATGCCCGAAGAGCTTTCCGTGCCTATCGTAGGCTACCGAAGAGTGGCTCCATTGAAGCAAGCTCGCGTCACTCCCGCTGGGGTCATTCTTTACCCAAAACCGTCACTTCCGCTGTGGTCATTCTTTACCCAAAACCGTCACTTCCGCTGGGGTCATTCTTTCCCCGGCACGCTTCCTCCATGTGTGTGTGTGTGTGTGTGTGTGTGTGTGTGTGTGTGTGTGTGTGTGTGTGTGTGTGTGTGTGTGTGTGTGTGTGTGTGAGAGAGAGAGAGAGAGAGACGGGGGGGGGGGGGGGGGGGGGGGGAAGCAGATGGACAGGTCGGCAGAGACAGTGTTATGTACTTGGAAAGTTACGGAATCATACAATGCGTCCTTCGAAAGTGCCCAGTCGAATGTTCAAGAACATGCACACCTCCATCGTCAGTGTACAGCAGCTGAAAACTTGAAGACGTGAGTTTTTGGTGTCTTAATAATGTTCGATAAGCAATATCCAAGGATGCAACAGCCATAGTAATCTGGACGATCGCCTGTTCAAGGCCAGCAGGTCCTGTGGAAATATGCCGAAGAGATTATGGCAGATTCATTCGGCCCACCTCCCCACGACGATATAGTTACACAGGACCATCGTATTGCGGCCATCATCTACGGTGCGAGGACCTAGGTGCTCTATAGGAAGCAGACTGGGTTTCTCTCTACTGGGCAAATACACCAACACTGCTTGCGCTGCTTCCTTGGCATCAAATGGCAAGACTGCGTGTCAAGCGAAAACATCCTGAACAGAACCAGCCTACCTCACACAGGGTCGTCCTTGTTTTATGTTACGTTACTCGGGGCTGGCCACATCCCCAGAACTGAAGACATACACATGCCTTAATCAATCTTCTTCAGTCAGCTTCTAAAAGAGAAGCGCGATGCTGCAAGAACGTGTTATACAGACCAGCTGAAGAGGCAGCTTGCACAGGCGGCAATCAACCGTCGGTCATGGCAGCTGAAGGCGGACATAAGAGGCATAAATGCGCAAAGGATAGACACGGGAGGCAAAAGGAGCGAGCAGCCTCCAAATTATTTTCATCCCAACCATTCGTCTGACCAAAGTGCAGTAGGGTCGACGCAGCAGGAACTGGACTCTAAAGCCACAAACGGGCATCCGAGAGATACTCCGCGACAGTCGAAAGTCCTCGTCTGCGAAGAGTCGGCTATTATGGTATAATATACACATATGTATCTGACGTTTCGTGATCTGTCGGCTTGATATATATGTACAAAAATAAAAAGGATCTGAGACAACAACAACAACAAAATCGAGTTAAAATAGTCTCTAATAATTATACAGGCCTAGCTTGGCGTTTTTCAGGGGATTTTTGTTTCCGAAAGCAATTTAGTTTTTGAATTGTTACGTCCCGTCAACCATATACTCACCCCAGAACGGTTATAAAAACAAGTCAAGTTAATGCTGTTTGTAGACAGTATTGTGTCCACACCATCTTAATTCTTCCTTACTTTCCCTGTTGTAGATGGTGACTTTAAGCACGCTGTAGTTCAGACCCAGGTCTACCAGCCACCAGGGGTTGTAGTCACTTTTGGCACTGTGGACACAGCTGCCTCCATTGTCCGTCACTGGCTGGTAAGTAGTTCCCGTCTTGCCGTTCACAGCCATGCAGCCAGGGCCTGCGGTTTTACCGGCCGGATTACTGAACCTGCTGCTGATGTTAGCAGCTTTCCCATATGCTACATTTACTGCACAAAACAAAAAACAAAGCAAATGGAGAAGCTTGATATTTTCTGCGACTCGTTTTGTCTCTGAATCTGCAGTGAATATATTTTTCCATGGTGACACCTGTGTGACATTTAGGGCACAGCCAACTCAAAATCCTTTGAGTGCGTTATCACGGAAACGGAAGAGTCACATCCGGTGCATTGTCGGACCCTTATATTATCGGCACTGACACGACCCGAGAAGTCTTCGTAACCTTTCGTTGCTATAAAGTCACGTTCATCGGAAGTCTTTAAGGGTCGCCTTTTTAATACATGATTGCAGTTTTGATGGAATACATTTATGTGTTATTACCTACTACATGGACATATATGTATAAACGCTCAGGAAGAAATGAAAGGACGAATATCCCAAGAGCTGTTTTGTTAGCTGTATTTACTGCTTAGATCCTGGACAAAATCAGTGTGGGCGTACCCAGCTGTGGAACGTTAATCCGCTAGATGAATTGCTGATCAGCTAGATATCGCTTCCAATCATGAAACGTTAACGCTCCAAAATGATATTAGAAATATGAGCACAGTAATATGATGGTTCATGTCAATTCACGTGTAATAAATATCGGTAATTTTCGTTTTTATTTTTTCTCCACTTTAGAAGTAGTTTACCAGACAAGTAAGTATCACAGGATGATATTTGAATCGATAGTATTAACAAGCACATCACACCTGAACCCAATATATTTGAACACTTATGGCAAAAGTAACTTAAAAGAATAATTGTGATATATATCTGTGTGTGTGTGTGTGTGTGTGTGTGTGTGTGTGTGTGTGTGTGCGTGCGTGCGTGTGCGTGCGTGTGTGTGAGGGTGTGTGTGAGTGTGTGTGTGTGTGTGTGTGTGTGTGTGTGTGTGTGTGTGTGTGTGTGTGTGTGTGTATGTGTGTGTGTGTGTGTGTGTGTGTGTGTGTGTGTGTGTGTGTGTGTGTGTGAGTGTGTGTGTGTGTGTGTGTGTGTGTGTGTGTGTGTGTGTGTGTGTGTGTGTGTGTGTGTGTGTGTGTGTGTAAAAACAACATGAGTACGTCAGTAACAACAACAAGAAAACAGCACACACACACACACACACACACACACACACACACACACACACACACACACACGCACGCACGCACGCACGCACGCACGCACGCACGCACGCACGCACGCACGCACGCACGCACGCACACAAATACACACACACACACACACACACACACACACACACACACACACACACAGAGTCACTCACACACACACACTAAACGAATGATAACATTCCGTAAAATAACTTATTTTCTGCTCAAAACAAAACTGACAGAAATGGGCCTATCTTCATAATAATTTTAAATGGGAAACGATCTACTTGCTACTGGAAGAATTTCATAAGTTAAATCAAAATCCAGTCCTCTTGATTTCGGCAATATCATGGAAAGGGCATTTAGACACACACACACACACACACACACACACACACACACACACACACACACACACACACACACACCACACACACACACACACACACACACACACACACACACTACAAAATAAAACAAACGACAACAAAAAACAAGACTTGCAATCAGACGCACATAAAGCGTGCAAAGGATCTATTCTTGTGCTGGGAAAAAGGCAGACAACACACTTCGGTGTCCTCTATCACCATTATGATAACCACAGTCAATATCATCAACAGCATCACCAAGACAATTTAAAAATGAAAATGTATGACTCACTTTTTGTGCCATCAGCGGATTTAATGCCTTCAGTGCCACACCCGCCTTCACACGAACATGTCACACCTGACGGATTTTGCAAACATATTATCAATACAATCTTTCGAATGCAACCACTTTTTTTTCTTCTTTTTTTTTCTTTTTGCTGCCATCTTAGAAAGATAGTGGCAGAAATGTGACAATTTGACGCTCTCCCACGAAACCAGTCTTAAGTTGCAACTGCCGATCAGCAGTGGGAACAGAAACAGCCGCTGGGGGTAGATCTGGGTGATTATATTGTCTTGCAGAATTACGTTCTGTATGCCTTAAATTATCAAGTAGTTATGATATTTTCTTTTAAAAATGGCATTAAATTGTTAAAAATTGGATTGAAATGCTCCTACCCTGGAGTAAAGGATGCTAATGTTATGCGAAATGACCGACGCTTGGCCGAATAAAATGTATTCGTACCCTACAGAACCCCAGCATGTAGTACACCTTTGTGCTATTTGTCACCATGGAAACACGTCTGAAAGTTTGGTGAACTCTAAAGCCTCTTTTTGCTAATGTGGCAGAGTGGTGTTTTGAGTGTGTGATGTTTGTCACAATTTGTGGGGATTATATTTGATACTAACTTTAAGTAAACATGGTGCTTAGCCTAGATAGGTAGATAGTGTTGCTCAATGTCCTCAGATGTCAGTTGACATATTAGGGACAAGCTGAGACCAATACCGAAGCATGGTTCAATATAGCTTTATGTCCACGGAAACCAGAAGGCTCGTTAGGACCAGGACGGCCACCTAGACTCTCACACAGATCCTGAACTATGGTTAACCTGGACATTTACAGGCTTGGTATCAATTTCATTGTGTTTAGTCAAGAACTGAGTCTTGGTTATTAACCGTATTTAATATGCTGTTATGTTGGATTTATTCATTAGAATTTGGATGTAGTTTTTGATTATTAGCATTAATTAATGATGAAAAGGAGTAGATGAATCTTGTCAAATTAAGGTAGTAATTATAATATTTTGTATCATACAATGTTATGGTGACAGAGCTTTGTCCCATGTATAGTATATGACTTTTAGCAAGTTCAGAGTTTGTTTTCTTGTTGCAAGAGCAACAAGAAAAAAGCATGAGTTTCATGTTTAGTGGGCACTAGAAGTTCTGAGTTCACAGCTCACTATAGATATATATGATCTAGTAACAGGTTTAGTGGTCAGTTGCAGAAGTTATTTATTGGGAAAAGGAGCCTTTGTCAAACTGAGAAGGTATGTGAATCTATATATTTTCTTAATGTAATACTGATATTTTCACTATGGTATGTGACAGGTTTAATTTTCATGACTCTTTTGCTAATTTTGTTGTTCTATGTATTTATTCTATTATTTTGTCATTTAATTTCCTTAGCTGTTATAATCATGGTTTATGCAGCTGTGAAGTAAGATTTGTGACTTTTTGTCTGCTGGCATATTTTGGAATATGTTACGGTCAACATTGCTCTTTGTAATGCAAAGAGTGCTGCGGGTATTGACCAGGATTGTTTTTATCAGTTACATTGTATTATATTTTATTTTTATTTTTTGTTCCCAGTGTTTGTCTGGATGTTTTTCTAAGAAGTTAGTATTCCTGCTATTTTATAATGCTGATATAATTCCTGTTGGCAAGTTCTTATATTTCTTTTGATTTTTGGACAGGGTTGCACCTGTCTACCAATGCTACTACAACTTTCAAATAAATGGGCACGGTTCACCTTTATGCTGATGTTATCGCCTTATGTATTCACCCACGAACCCGCCAGAGGCACAAACTTATATACATGCATCATAACCCGGCAATACTAAGAAAATATATTTAAAAAAACAACATTTTCCAAGGCTATTTTCTCAAAATGACTGCCATACGCATAGCCACATAGCCACAGCGAATACCTTCAGTAATGCTTTTACTATAATCTTCATTTAAATACCAAAACAATCAGCACGGCCTGCAGTTTCAAAAGTTATATACACATCCCAAAATACCCAAAATGCCACTTAAGACTGATCTCGTCGGAGAGTGTCACTGTTTTATTTACTCATATTTTTACGAACAAACATTACTCATCTCGAGATGAGCCCTAAATGCTTCGCAATGGTCACTGTATAGTGTTGTTTTGTGTTTCCGAGCAGACCCACTGCGCTTTAGTTGTACACGACTTTCAATGAGTGACGTAGCTTTACACAGAGCGTTTCAGTGAACATTATTTCTATTTTATGAACAGTTGTGCTTCAGTCGTATGCGTGACTGCTAATTTACAAAGATAGTTTTCAATATCCACGAAAGTGTTTACAGCGCTTTTTAGTTGTTACATGGCTGTTGCCAGGTGAAACTGCTGCCGTCTCCTGGAAGAGAGCTTCCTTCTTCACTATGTGTAGGTCAGAGTGACATCCCATTTTTCAATGCAGCTCGTAACCTTGGTGTCATTTTTGACAGCCAGCTTGCATTGAAAGAACAGGTGAAATAAACTCTTTCAACTTGCTCACCTGGAGATCAGGTGGATCGGTTCAATTCGACAGTATCTTTCTTTTGAAGCCACCAAAACTCTCGTTTCTTCTTTTGTTCTCTCTAGGCTTGATTACTATAATGCTCTCCTGGGGTTCTCCTTGATAAAACTCAAAGAGTGATCAACTCCTCAGCTCGCCTCATCTGCAAAGCTCCTAAATCTGCCCATATCACTCCTTTACTTTACCAATCAGCAGCCAGATTCAATACAAAATAGCCTTCATCTGTTTCCACATTGGCTCTGGTACAGCTTCCGCATACTCTCTGAGTTGCTTCATCTATACTCTCCATCTGGCTCTCTTCGCTCAGCCTCAGATACTCGGGTCTTCCGTGCTCCTAGGACGGGCAGGAGGACCCTGGGGGTAGAGATCCTTTCAATACATCAAACCTGTGATCTGGAATTCTATTCCTCTCTCGGTCAGGCATTTGTCTTCGTTGCCTTTTCCTTTAAGTCAAAACTGAAAACTCATCTTTTCTCTTCTGCATGCTAATATGTCATTTTCTTCTCATTGTACGAAACCATCACCAGTAATGCATGTATTTGCAGTGTGTGTGTGTGTGTGTGTGTGTGTGTGTGTGTGTGTGTGTGTGTGTGTGTGTGTGTGTGTGTGTGTGTGTGTAATCAAATGAACGTATCCTTATGTCTTTGTGAGCGCTCTGGGCTCTTACAAGATAGGGCGCCATAATTAATGTATTATCATTTGAGAGGGCTAGTACACGGAAGTAGTGGTAATGGTAGTGATTAGGGAACTATTTTCTCTTGCGACGTCAGCGATTTTTGTGTGGATCAGAGGTCACAGGTCAGCGGTTACGAGGATTGTTTACCACATGGCTCACGTTTTCGTCTATTGCTGCGTTCTTATAACAGTGGATTCATAGGGACCATTTCCACTTTATTTTGCTATGTAAACATTAAACTTATACTTTCCTTTGTAGATTAGCATCGTATACTTGTATGAGATTGTAATTTGGGTTGCTTTTGTTGATTTTATTGCTTTTTTAGCTTTACGATGCAACCCTATCGATTACATACAAAATCAAAATGGTGGACCGTAGTGCAACTGAAGTAACCAGCTGCAAGAGCGTGTTTGTTCTCAGTTTTACGAGCATAACAACTACTTGACCAGTATGTCGCAAAAAACTAATTTGTAAGGTTTGTCACTGGATGTACCTTCACAAATTACCCTTCTGTCTGAAGGGGCAGGTGTTCAGGTAATGATCTGTGACATATGTGCGACTTCGGCTACGTTACGCTTGAGGTACGCGACCAAGCGCAGGTAGACGGGTTGCAGGTAGACGTGTTGCGCCACTAGCACCAGTACCACTCGAGTACTAACCCTTTCTAATAGAGAGGGTTAGTACACGGGTGGTAGTGGTAGTGGTGGTAGTAGTGGCCGCGCAACCCGACTGTCTACGTACACTTGTGCTTATGCCTCAAGCGTAACGGAGCCTAAGTCGCACAGATCGCTACCTAAACACCTGCCCCTTCATACAGAAGAGTAACTTGAGAAGGTTCATCCAGCTACAAACTTTACAATTCAGTCTTTAGTGGCATCACTGGTTAAGTAGGTGCTATGCTCGTAAAACTGACAACAAAGACGCACTCGGCGGCAGCTGGTTACTTCAGTCAATTGCACCGCTACGGTCCACCATTTTGATTTCGGACGAACTCGATGGGGTTGCATTCTTAGGTTTTGACAGAACCTAAAGTACAGTCCCATTGAAATAAAGTTTTCGAGTTCGAGTTCGAGAGATGAGGTGCTTGACAAGTGTTCATAAAAATAATTATGAGTAAAGACTGCACTTATGAACGTTTTAACGTTCGCATTCGACACATCACAAAGTAACGTTTTACTAAATTCATTATTACTCACTGAAAATGTTGTAGATACAGGCTGCCCGTAACGAATTCAGTTGAAATACTAACATGCAGTCTACTTTGTTGTTTATTGAGTAGGGGTGTTGGTGGGGGGGGGGGGGGGGGGGGGGGGGGCGGGGGGATGATGGTCTCTGATGGCTGTTGCAAATAGTGTGCGTGTATGAAGTCTTTTCTTCCAGCTTCTACACACAGATTGCTTCAATGCGTTTAATCAACACACTGAACAGCTGAAGTACACGTAGATACACCGCACATGAAATGCGCATGCCAAACATTCTGCGCCATTGCGGAGGTTGAGAGAGCCACTATGAAGCAGGATTTCGTTTAATTTGTAAACAGGGTGTGAAGTATTGCAACTCTTAAGTGCCATTTTGAGCCTACAGATCAGTGAATTCTAAAGCTCAGTTTCAAACTTGACAACCTAAACCGTCTTGAGTTACTTCACCGTCATTTGCAATTAATGAAAATGTCAATGATTGTTACTTTCGAGAGAGAGAAGAAAAAAAAGAGAAGAAAAAGACGAGAAATAAGAAAGGAACAATGAGCAGAAGGGGGAATATAAAAAGGAGAAGAAGAACGCAAGGAAACCGAGCTCAGAGCTGTGTAAACAGGCAAGTGGACCTAGGCTCTCATTCCCAGCCCCGCCCCCTGCCCCCGTCCCTTGTAAACCATACGGTTTTTCTGGACGGAAAACATCATCGAACCGCAAGCATACCATTCTATTGCAAAAAGAGAGCAAAGAAACGCGCACAGCGGAGCACACACAGGGGCAAGGGCGTATCGTCATCAACATCAACAGGGATTACCTCTGTGTGCCGCTAGGATAATGTTCTGCCGCACTCAATAAGTATACTCGTACTTCTTCAGCAGGCAACCCTATTAGAGCCATGTCTGTAGTTAACCATTCATTATGGTTTCTGTGGACGTTAAGCACCATGTTTACTTACTTACTTAACCAAAACATAACCACCAATTACATTTATAGTGTTGTGCAGTTTGTTTACAGTTGTGGAATTAGACTCACAAGGTCTGGCCAACTTACCTTGGACAGTTGGAACAGAAAGAGCCCAGAACACAAAAGCTGTCCAGAACAGCTTCATACTTCAGCTTGTCATGCTCAGCACACCGTGTTCACTGACGGCTTGCACTGTTGTACTGAAGCGCAGTCGAACAAATACTCGACCTTCTTGCTGCACAAAGATACCTCATATATACCAGGAAGTAAACCGTTGCGTTTGTGTCAACGATGCAGAACCTCTGTTTCAGTGGACGCCACTCAAACTGTTCTTTCGTCATTCAGATTGTTCTGTCTCCTTAGCATGTGTTTGCATGAGATCTCAGCTTTTACTTGGCAATAGAGACGGACGTGCACACTCCACAAAAGCTAATGTTGCTTTGAATAGCGTGTAAACATAGCTCTAACACGAGGAACAGACTATCACTTTGGGTCTTTACCAACCTTCGGCTCTCACACACACACGGAAATTCAGTGAATGAAATCGCGCGTAAATTATGTAAATTGCGAGATTGTTCAGTATGTACCTTTTACATTATGTGTATTTTGAACAGTGTTCTTTGATTTTGAAACATGCAGTACGTGTTATTTTCTACTGTGATGTGTATATGTTTAGCCACGTATTTAATTTCTCTGATGTTGAACCTTAAATGTTATCTTATGTGCTCTCTGTCTGTCTCTCTGTCTGTCTCTCTGTCTCTCTCTGTCTCTCTCTCTCTCTGTCTGTCTCTCTCTCTCTCTCATTCTGTCATACACACACAATACAACACACACACACACACACACACACACACACACACACACACACACACACACACACACACACACATACACACACACACACACACACACACACACACACACACACACACACACACACACACACACACACACACACACGAGAGCACGCACGCACACATTTACGCACGCACACACACGCTCTCGAGTCATGATATGTCTCAATCAAATGTATTGCGCATTAGTTCACACATACAGCAGACAGAACAACACAGCATGACTAGCAAATATCTCATCGCGGGGTACACGCGTTTTAATCATCAAGGAAGTAGATACACAATTAACGGATTACATGTGTGTGTGTGTGTGTGTGTGCGTGTGTGTGCGCGCGTGCGTGTGTGCGTACGTGCGTGTGCGTGCGCGCGTGCGTGTGTGTGTGTATGTGTGTGTGTGTGTGTGTGTGTGTGTGTGTGTGTGTGTGTGTGTGTGTGTGTGTGTGTGTGTGTGTGTGTGTGTGTGTTTGTGTGTGTGAAATTGGACAATGTCCTGTAAAAAATATCTCAAACGCGTGAGCTGTGCATTCAAGCGAGGCAGACTTAGGTACGTGCGGCGTTAACTCCGAAGAAAAAGAAATCATAGGATCCGGTTTGAAAAGTTACATGATCATACCCATTACAGGCTCGCTCTACGTCTCTCTGAAAGACAGCCACTGAGCCGTGGTCTAGCTGTTAAGACCTACACACATGCAGTGTTGCACCCAGAATGTATAAAGCACAGTTCGTCACAGACACACGACATAAGGATTGTACTGTGGCTCTGAACCACACAGTGCTGGGGACCTGTACCTTTTAACAGGTATACCACCTGTATATACTGCGAAGGTATGGGTTCTGAAAAGCATGCGCTGATCATATCAAAACGCACTGATGTTTAAAAAGAACGCTTATTTCTAATCCGATAATAAAAAGCAATATACAGTTTCAGTGCAAGCACCTTGTTCAAGCGACAGTTAGCAAACACTGTCAAACAATGAAATGGAAGCAATCTGTCAACTTAGTTTGCGTTTATCGGAGACAGCCAGCACGAAGCTGACGTGCATGTAAAATGTGTTTGATGAAAGTAATGAATGTGTTGATAAGTTGGTCGCTTGGCTAACCCTTGGTTGCGACGGGTTTTCTGGGACCCGCAACATGCCGCGAACGCTAAACTAATGACATCCCCAGCTCACCTTCCTATCTTGGGGTGGGACCATCCCGCCCATACCGACCCATTCTAACCTTACACACAAAACAAGTGTGGATTACAGCACGAAGAGCTAGTTCGTGACTGCATTTAGACGTGCTGTCGACCGGGAAGGAAAAACGAGCATGTCATCATAAGCCAACACACATTCACTATTTTGTCTCTTTTCTCGAACTTGGCATACTCCAGTCAAACCTACAATGAACGCCGGTTAGTACGACTGCATAGTACCATTCATACCAGTATCAACTGATCAGCAGTTCATAAAAAGAGTGTGGAGTTTTAAGTAACCGGATACCGTTGTAAACTCGAATCTCAGTTTTGATGATAACGTAGTCAACGTGTACCAGAAAGCACGACAGCGCTTGTAGGCCTACTTGTTGGCGAAGCTCCGGAGTTTCGGGGTCGGCAGCCATATGTCCTTTAACATAGTAACCTGGATGGAAATCTGCCACAAACAGAGCTCGGTTGACAAGAGTCGTCAACACGGCTAGCACGATTATTTGAGCCGAACAAAAGCAACTATGTGGCCTACTGCATTTCCCTGTCTGCAGAAAATCACTCTCTGTCCTTCAAGACAGAACAAACCGTCAACTTTTGCTTTCACCATTTACCGTTGGGTTGACGACTCAGTCATCACTGGCAAACAACAACAACAACAAAACGAAAAGAAATGAAAAATTAAAAATTAAAATGTTAGCCCTATTGCTGTTTTAGTTTAAATGAAGGATTTTAATCTGTTATAAGTGATGATGCGTGCGTGGTCGAGTGGATATGTGTGTGCGCGCGCAATGACGCGCGTGTGTGTGTGTGACTGAGTGTGAAGGGTTAAAGAATGTTTATAAGAGATTCATTGGCCGTCTAGCTGTTTGTGCATCGTGACAGTAAATTTGACTTTTCTTGGAGATTTGTTCAAGGATTTTAGCCTTGAACAATTTAAGTGGCCAATTGTTTGATTATTATACATTAGTTCTTAATTTCGATCGCAAATCAGGATTTTACTTTTCTCTTTACTTTGTATTTTGCTCTGGAATGTCGGGCACGGTTGACTTGACAATAAATGTCGTCACTACTAACAAAGGCGCGCGCGCGCATGTGTGTGTGTGTGTGTGTGTGTGTGTGTGTGTGTGTGTGTGTTAGTGCGACTGATGTGTGTGTGTGTGTGTGTGTGTGTGTGTGTGTGTGTGTGTGTGTGTGTGTGTGTGTGTGTTAGGGTAGACCTGCTGCAGCGGCAGAGACACGTCATTTCCAGGGGACGGAGAACAAAACAATACCCCGGGAAAACCAGGAAACCAAACGTTGCTTCGTACTAACCGACATTCGTAACCGACAGTCCTGCAAACTGACATTCGTACTAACCGCAGTCCTGCAAACCGACATTCCTACTGACCGACGTTACCGACATTTGTGCTAACCGACAGTCTTGCAAACCGACATTCCTACTAAACGACATTACCGACATTCGTACTAACCTACATTGGTACTAACCGACATTCGCGCTAACCGATATTCTTGTTAACCGACCATCGTGCAAACCGACATCCGTACCAGTCGACATTCGTGCCAACCAACATTAGTACTAACCGACATCCTACTCACTGGTAAAAATTATTATGTTATAAAACCTATGCATTGGCGAGATGTGTGTGCGTGTGTGTATGTGTGTGTGTGTGTGTGGGGGGGGGGGGGGGCAGACTCGTACTAACCAGCATCTTACTGACCGATAAAAATCAATTTATGCAAAGGACTTTGGCCGGGGGGAGGGGGAGAGTCGTACTAACCGATATTTGTACGAACCGGCATCCAACTGACCGATAACAAATAATTTATGGAAAGAACTTTGGCGGGAGGGGGGAATCGTACTAACCGACATTCGTACGACACGGCATCATTCTAACCGGCGTCCACGGTGTAAACAAGACACCAACATAGGCATTAATGCACATACAGCAGTGTCACCTTTATTTGTCTACAACGTATCTAAAACATCTGGGGCAAACTCATCACAACGTGTTCACAAGTATGTGCACTTAAAGAAGTACAAGGACAAAACACAAAATAAATGATAACATCTTGAAAATCGCACGCTGAACTTATTTTCCGGGGGTAAATTACGAAAACCCGGCTCGCGACCTTGTGACTACATGACTTCCTCGTGCTGAGCGACCCGAAGAAGGAAACAGAGACGGTACATGGTTCTGCAGAGATGGCAGACAAGTAATCAGGAAGAGGAAGTCATGTGGCCACAACGTCGCGAACCGGGCTTTCGTAAGCACTTGAAGGCACCGTAAAGTGCGATGTGTATTTTTTTCCTCCAAAAGAATATAGTGTTTATTACATCATGATTATATTGTGCCAGAACAAAATTATATAGGTCTAACACACTCTTTACATGAGAGTTATTCAACTGTTTCTGTTTTAAATTGCGTTCAAGGGATCGTTCATTTTGCTATGCAGATCATCTTATATATTCGTGTTAAAAATTAGAGTTTAAATATCTTCTTTGTCAAGAATTATTCATCAGATGGACGGAAAGTAGTCATTTGTTTGCCTTCACCGTCAGTCTATGTTATATCTGCATAAAGGATTAGGCGAGTTGAACACGTGTCTTTTTCTTCGATTTTGAGAGCACCATAAAAAAAAAAAAATTAAGGATGAAACCTGGGTTTGGTATCCACCCCCACCCCCCACCCCACCACCAACGTCGTCAATTTGCGTTTATATTGACTGATGTTTTCCTAAAGTAAAGAAGAGGAATTTGCCCCCGGAAGATAAGTTCAGCGTGAGATTCTGAAGATTTGATCATTTGTGTTTTATCCTTGTACTTCTTTAAGCGCACATACTCCGTTGAAGTCAGGCTGCCAGTGTGGATATGCAGTGTGATCTTGGTCGTAGGTCGTATGTGAACGTTCACATCTAACCCTCCATAGTGAAGGCCAGCGAAGAATCAGGTGTTGGCGTAGACAATCATCTCTTGGGCACGACTGTGGGACACCTCTTAGCAGTAGCGGTACTGGACCTGATGATGTAGACAGTGCACTGTAGTCATCGCGTGGTCAGGTTGCTTGTGGTGGTCAGGTGGTGGTCAGGTTGATTGCGGTGGTCAGGTGGTGGTCAGGTTGATTGTGGTGGGCAGGTGGTGGTCAGGTTGATTGTGGTGGTCAGGTTGATTGTAGTGGTCAGGTGGTGATCAGGTTGATTGTGGCTGTCAGGTTGATTGTGGTGGTCAGGTTGATAGTGGTGGTCAGGTGGTGGTCATGTTGATTATGGCGGTCATGTTGATTGTGGTGGTCAGGTTGATTGTGGTGGTCAGGTTGTGGTGGTCAGGTTGATAGTGGTGGTAAGGTGGTGGTAAGGTGGTGGTAAGGTTGAGTGTGGTGGTCAGGTTGATTGTGGTGGGCAAGTGGTGATCAGGTTGATTGTGGTGGTCAGGTTGATAGTGGTGGTCAGGTGGTGGTCAGGTTGGTTGTGGTGGTCAGGTTGATAGTGTTGGTCAGGTGGTGGTCAGGTTGACAGTGGTGGTCAGGTGGTGGTCAGGTGGTGGTCAGGTGGTGGTCAGGTTGATTGTGGTGGTCAGGTTGATAGTGGTGGTCAGGTGGTGGTCAGGTTGATAGTGGTGGTTAGGTGGTGGTCAGGTTGATAGTGGTGGTCAGGTGGTGTTCAGGTTGATAGTGGTGGTCAGGTGGTGGTCAGGTTGATTGTGGTGGTCAGGTTGATTGTGGTGGTCAGGTGGTGGTCAGGTTGATAGTGGTGGTCAGGTTGATTGTGGTGGTCAGGTTGTGGTCCGGTGGTGGTCAGGTTGATTGTGGTGGTCAGGTTGATTGTGGTGGTCAGGTGGTGTTCAGGTTGATAGTGGTGGTCAGGTTGATTGTGGTGGTCAGGTAGTGGTCAGGTTGATAGTGTGTGTGTGTGTCAGGTGGTGTTCAGGTTGATAGTGGTGATCAGGTTGATTGTGGTGGTCAGGTAGTGGTCAGGTTGATAGTGGTGGTCAGGTTGATAGCGGTGGTCAGGTGGTGGTCAAGTTGATAGTGGTGGTCAGGTGGTGGTCAGGTTGATAGTAGTGGTCAGGTTGATAGTATGGTCAGGTTGTTTGTGGTGGTCAGGTTGTTTGACCGAGGCTTGTCGTGCTTGTCGCGCGTTTGTGTGTGTGTGTGTGTGTGTGTGTGTGTGTGTGTGTGTGTGTGTGTGTGTGTGTATGTGTGTGTGTGTGTGTGTATGTGTGTGTGTGTGTGTGTGTGTGTGTGAGAGAGAGAGAGAGAGAGAGAGAGAGAGAGAGAGAGAGAGAGAGAGAGAGAGAGAGAGAGAGAGAGAGACAGACAGACAGACAGACAGACAGACAGACAGACAGACAGACAGACAGACAGACAGACAGACAGAGAAAGACAGACAGACAGACAGACAGAGACAGAGAGAGAGACACACACAGACAGAGAGACGGACAGAGACAAAGACAAAGAGACGAATTGTTAATATTTATTTTCAATATTCAAGTACAGAGGCTCAGTCCAGCCCGAATTGCTTTCATGTCCATTCAACCGACTGGATATGCTATGGTATGAGTCCGAAACAATAGGAACTGGATTTTAATGTCCTGTCAACCGCACAGGGTCACCTCAGGACAATCAGACTCAGTCATGAAAGCAGACGCACAATTCAAAACCTCTGCTATGTATATATATTTTTTTCAAGTCAGTCCACAAAACCAATCCTTACAGAAACAGAAAAACAGTACATGCATACACAGATATCAAACACAGATTTTTGAAGAGTTATTCTCTTCAATATTACGTATGACATTTTTGGAGGCCCGTAGTCAGAATGTGTCTGGCAACAAGCAATAACTCGTTGCTCGTGCTATAGGATGCCCCAAAACGCCTTTTTAAATCCACAAATTTGCGATCTTCTGGTCAGCCAAAAAACGACGCAAAGACACTTTTTTCCCCAACCCTCCACCCCTGTCTATGATTAATTTTCACGTTGATATCCACAACGTTACAAAATGGAACGATATCAATGAGCATGTGAATGGCAGCGTTTGATTAATCTATGAAAATCAGAACTTCAAAGAACACACACGTACGCACACGCACACGTACGGACGCATACACACACACACACACACACACACACACACACACACACACACACACACACACCGAGAGAATGGACATGGGGACATAGAGATAGACAGAGACACACCAGAGAGAGACAGACAGGGAGATAGAGAAAGGGAGGGGGGGAGACGGAATGAGAGACAGACAGACAGAACCAGAGAGAGAGAGAAGGAAGGAGGGAGGGAGGGAAGGGGAGAGAGAGAGAGAGAGGACAGAGAGAGGAAGAAAGCCATAAACAGAGAGAGAGGGAGATAGAGGGAGAAAGAGAGTCGCGTAAAATGACAGCTAAGCTAGACAAATTCCTAGTTTGTTTTGGAATCCGGGTCTTGACCGGCATTGGCATACACGTGTACTGAATCCTCATTTTCCTCATTTCCCTTCTTGAAAACCGCTGTTGCGTATTCGTATTTGTTGCTCTTGTTGTCTCTAGCGCGGTCGGGGATGTCGTAGTAATGCCCTTCTCCTTCGTCATTGCCAGCATCTGCATGTGACGTACTTGAATGTGACGTCACTACCGGGCTGCAGATCAGATCACCGATCGATGAAGAGCCTGGAAGAGAAGAAAGTCGCAAGGCTTCAGGAACTGCTCGTGAAAGTTCGTAAATCCTTGCTAAACTGGACCGTGAATTCTGAACACGATCCGCGAACAATTCATTGCTGGGTCAGTTTCGATTCACCGCTTGTTCGACTGGTTGTTTAAGTGTAACGCTTGAGAATATTCGTTTGGTCTGGTGAGGGGGAGAATGACCGTGGGAACACGAATATTAAATGTAACTCTGTCAACAACAACAAAAAGTTCGAACTGTACGCATTGTTTCCTTTCTGTTCTTTATACTTAATGGTTTAGCTTCTTTCCTGGACAGGGCGATTTCCAGTTCAGTGACAGAGCGACCATCCCCAACCAGGCGTGTCAACAGGTGGCGGATAGTGGGACGACCTCCAGATGTTGGGGTTAACTGTGAAGTAAGCCATCTTGCTGGACACAATTTAATAAGCAGTCGCGGACTAAACCCCGCGTTCCTACGAGAACGCGGTTGGGTAGCAGGTGGCTCTGCTGGTGGGTTCCCCAGCAAACAAGGGCTACCATAAGCCCTAGCTATGGGGTGGGGTCCCCGGAAAAACAATCTCCCCGGTGCTCCCAGTGCAGAACACACACACACACACACACACACACACACACACACACACGCACGCACGCACGCACGCACGCACTCACGCACGCACGCACGCACGCACGCACGCACGCACGCACGCACGCACGCACGCACACACACACACACACACACACACCCGCCACTCCCAGGGCAGGACGTAGGGGCCCTAGCTAAGGGAAAGGTAACCCCGACAGAAGCCCTAAACGGTTGAAAACGGAGGTACTGAGCCACTGGTGCTCTCCAGACAATCACGGTACTACACACTTTAATGTCCTGGCGGCGATCGAGAACAAAAATACTTAAGTTGTTTTGCTTTGTTTTTGTAGCAGACTGTGTCCCAGGCAACTCACACCAGGTAGGAATTAAGCCAGAAAGATAGATATTGAGTCACAGTCATTCAAAGTCGGGACAGAATTAAGCCAGGGAGACAGATGCTGAGTCACTGAAAGACAGGACAAAATTATACCAGAAAGACAGATGCTGAGCCATTCAAAGTCAGGACAGAACTAAGCCAGAAAAATATATGCTTATCGAGTCATTTAAAGTCAGGATATAGTTAAACCACAGATGTACTGCCATTCAAAGTCAGGATGGAATTATGCCAGAGAGAAAGATGCTAAGTCATTCAAAGTCAGGACCAAAACACACCTTGACCACCTGGTGAAGAGGGTGGGTTAGTGACACCGGTATTGGCGGAGTTCAGGCCCCCGTTGTGCCTTTTGGACCAAAACCACCACCTGCCGGAAAGAAAACAGCGAACTAGCGAACTGACATCATAACACTGTCCGAAACCTGGCTGTCTAAAAAGGACGATAATAACGACCTTCGCTTAACAAATTTCCATTCACCTGTCAGACAGGACAGAGCTGACGACCCACACGGAGGCGTAGCAATTTATGTTAGAAATAACCTTTACTGTAAACCACGACCGGACTTGCACGTGAATAATCTTGAAGCCGTCTGGGTCGAAACCAAACTTAACCAGGAAAATCTCCTCGTAGGTTCATTCTACCGCCCTCCCAATGTTAAAACTGAATACTGGGACCTTATTAGCGAGAGCATCCAAAAAGTAAACAATACTATGACCAAATATATAATACTTGGCGATTTTAACACGGATTTTTTTGATAACCCATCAAAGCATTTACTCAACATTTTAAATATGTACCAGCTGCATCAGTTAATTAACTCCCCCACAAGAATAACAGAAACCACTAGCTCGTGTCTTGACTTGATCATCACACAAAGTCCCCGAATTGTAAAGTATACCGATATCTTGCCGTCATTTTGTAGTGACCACAGTGTCCCTTGTGCTGTTCTTCAACAACCCAAGCATCATAGCCATAGGTTTAAGAGAACTATTTATAATTATGAGAAACTAGACAAAAATAAATTCTGTAGTCTTCTTCAAGGCCAGAATTGGGAAGACATTCTTGAAACAAGAAGCATCGACGAAAGTGCACGTATGTTTACACAAGTATTTATGGATTCTGCACAAGAGTGCATGCCAGTTAAAACAGTCCGTGTGCGTACAGATGATGCCCCTTGGATGACAAACGAAATTCGATTATTAATAAAGCAACGTGGCAAAATGCATAAGAAAGCTAAGCGGAGTAATCTGAAAGCTGATTGGGACAACTTTCGCACTTTTAGAAATAATGTTATTTCCAAAGTTAGGAAGCGTAAACTTGATTACTTTGATGAACTCACCGAAAAAATATCCAACCAGGAACGTTTCGGCAGCAAGGATTGGTGGAAACTAGTCAAATCCATTCTCAGGAAAAAAGGTATCGGCCCTGAGGAAATCCCCCCAATGTCTAAAAATGGAACAATTATTTATGCAAATAAAGAAAAGGCAGATACACTTAATGAATTTTTCATCGAACAAGCTACCTTAGAAAACGAGGACGACCCGCTACCACAAGTTACATTTCTCGACTGTGAAATAAATGATATTAAGCTGACTGAATTTGAGGTTAAAGAAATAATAAACAATCTTAATACCAAAAAAGCTACAGGCCCAGACCTAATACACAACAGATTATTAATAGCTGCAAATGATGTTATTTCTGTCCACTTAACACGTTTCTTCAACCGTTGTTTAAATGAAAGCGTCTTTCCGTCTATCTGGAAAACCGCAGCAGTAACGCCTGTACTCAAGAAAGGCGATGCAACACTGTGTAACAATTACCGTCCAATTTCATTATTGAGCTGTGTAGGAAAAGTGCTCGAACGGTGTGTGCACAGGCATATTTATAGATTTTTGATGCTGAATAACATAATCACTCCATCGCAGTCTGGTTTCCTGCCTGGCGAGTCAACTACAAGTCAGCTCTTGTGCATCTATGAAAATCTGTGTTCAAACTTCGACAAAAGAATCACCACTCAGTCTGTATATTTTGATATTTCTAAGGCATTTGATCGTGTATGGCATAGAGGCCTTCTACTAAAACTAGAGTCTATAGGTGTAAGAGGAAAGCTGTTGAAGTGGTTCCAAAATTACCTGACAGATCGCACTCAGGCAGTAGTTATTAAAGGAGAAAAATCTTCAGAAAAAAAAATTCCCGCTGGTGTACCTCAAGGATCTGTGCTGGGTCCCCTCTTATTTTTAATATTCATTAACGACATCGGGCACAGTATTGAGTCCATCATTAAACTATTTGCTGATGACACTAGTATGTCATTAGGCCTCACGAATCCAGACACTAGAGCCGAAATACTTACGTGTGATCTAGTAAAAATCAGTGACTGGGCAAAACTTTGGAAAGTAAAATTCAATGAAGAAAAGACAGAACTTGTAAACATTAAACGTGATACAAAACCGATACACCAACTTACATTTGGGAATGTAGTGCTCGAAGATAAACCACACCACAAACATCTAGGAATCACTCTTCAAAACAACTGCAAGTGGGACGAACATATCAGTAACATTTCTAGTAAAGTAAATATGCTCATTAACTGCTTGCGACACTTCAAATATAAACTAGGAAGAAAAGCACTTGAAATAATGTATAAATCTTTTATTCTTCCACTTTTTGACTATGCTGATATTATCTGGGATAATTGTACTAATACACAATCTAACATGCTCGAAAACATTCATCTTGAAGCCATACGAATTATCACTGGTTCTGTCCGGGGAACAAGTCATCAAAAACTTTACAACGAGTCGGGATTTTGTACTTTAAAAGAAAGACGTAAAAGACACAAATTGATACAGCTCCATAAGATGATAAACAATACTTGTCCAGATTATCTCTCAGACCTCCTCCCACCCCTAGTTTCAACAACTAATCCATACCACAGACGTCGACCTTATGAACGTATCATACCCTCCTTCCGAACTGAACTATACCGTAACTCTTTCTTCCCTTCTACTACTCTCCTGTGGAACAACCTACCAGTAAATATTCAAGAAAGTTCTTCTCTTAGTGAGTTTAAGCGCTATTTAACTAATAACGATACTAAGGTCCCTAGTTACTACTATTCCGGCCAAAGGATGGAACAAATAATTCACTGTAGATTACGACTTCAAATGAGTGACTTAAATTTTGATCTTTTTAACCGACATCTAACCGAAAACCAGTCATGCGCTTGCGGCCACCCGTTCGAAACTGCAGAACACTTTTTGTTATTATGTCCCAACTACCACGATATACGAAAAGACACACTTATGCAGATAGAGGATAATTATTTAGACATTCAAATATTACTCTTTGGTAACCGGTCGCTTGGAACCCACCAAAACGAATTCATATTTAAAAAAGTACATGAATTTATACGCCGAACACGGCGTTCCTAGTGCCTGACCAACAGCCAAAACACACACGCACGCACGCACGCCACGCATCTACAAAGTGTCTGTAGTAATAAAAACGAAACTCACACTCAGTGCAGCCTCTCTTTGGACTGAGGCTGGTGCGTACACCTCTCTCTCTCTCTCTCTCTCTCTCTCTCTCTCTCTCTCTCTCTCTCTCTCTCTCTCTCTCTCTCTCTCTCTCTCCAAGCACGCGCGCGCACACGCACACACACACGCGCACACACGCAGGTACGCACACACATACATACACATACA
Source organism: Alviniconcha strummeri (assembly GCA_963584105.1). Classification (NCBI taxonomy): domain Eukaryota; kingdom Metazoa; phylum Mollusca; class Gastropoda; family Provannidae; genus Alviniconcha; species Alviniconcha strummeri. The sequence continues at coordinate 16,701,530 of OY757546.1, read as the reverse complement.
CACATGCGCACGCGCAAACACACACACATACACACACACACGCGCACGCACGCACGCACGCACGCACGCACGCACGCACGCGCGCACACACACGCGCACACACACGCGCACACACGCACACGCACACACACACACACGCGCGCGCGCTAAAATATTAATATCATCTTTATTATAAGTTCCTCTTATGTTCGCCATGTTGTTAGTCAAATAGATGTTTGTGATGTCATCAGTTTACGTACGACTCGGGCCGTACTAATATAAGTATCTTTGCTTGTTGCACGGCCCAACTGTTATGTTGTTAATGAATTGTTATATAAGAAATAAACTTTGTTTAAACCAAACACTCAATCCAGCCTCGCACATTAAATAACACTCTAAATTAAGATACGGTAGGATACCTTATTGCCAAAAATCATGTCCCATCAATGTGCAGTGTTACGAAATGCGCATTTTACTGTAATGAATCTGTAACTGTAGCCTGACTTGCACGCCCAAGTTTTTCTGTTGTAGCTACACGTAAAGGGGGGGGGGGGGGGGGGGGGAAACAAAAAAACACGAGCCCTTTCGTTTGATTTAGACTACGACCATTGATTATAATCCCTTACTGAATAATGATGTCAATTACCACGCCTATTGCGGCGCAAATAACCCTCGCCATACACATTGTATATCTGTAAGACAGTGTATATAATAATTAAGAAATTAATTTGTCACTCTATTTTTTGTTTTTTGTCTTTTCTTTTTTCTCTCCATCACTCTTGTTTTGTTGTTGTTTTGGGTTTTGTTTTTGTTTTTTTGTTTGTTTTTTGTTTGTGTTCTTTTTTCATTATCCGTTACCATTTAATTGCAGAATGAACGGTGTATTTTTTTCTAGAGAGACAGCCTTGAGAGAGACTGGATTGGAAGACAGTCGCTTGTTGTTACTGTATACCGCACAAAACTACACATCCGTCCTGGGCTTGTTTTTGTTTTGTGTTCTCGTGGGAACCGTTACATAAAATGACGAATGATTTGTGTATTTATAGAGCCAGGATTGGATGTTTTTACAATAGAACGGTCAATAATCATGACAAAGTATTTTTTTTTAGTAAATTATCAGTGATCTCATTTTATATTCTATGCTGCACGAGAAACCATAATCGAGTGAAGATAGCCCTATTCTTTTTCCTTTTTGCTGAGCAGACAACTGCTGTTGAAAACACAGGGCATTCACATCTCGTTGTTTTCATTCGGAACCGCAAGAAAATAGATTACAGTTATCAAGTTTGTCATCTGGTTTGTTACACTTGCTTCAGGAGATATCGAATCTAACCCAGGCCCTACCCCTAATTACGAAATTAAAATAATTCATCTCAATGCAAGAAGTATACCTAAACACATATCGGACATTGAAACCGAATGCAATAAATATGATATTATTACATGTTCTGAGACGTGGCTAGCTCCGCATCATACCAGTGCTCAAACAGACTTACTACATTTCCATCCATCGATTAGACTAGACCGACCGTCAAACCACAGTGGTGGTGGAGTAGCCACAGACCGACCGTCAAACCACAGTGGTGGTGGAGTAGCCACAGACCGACCGTCAAACCACAGTGGTGGTGGAGTAGCCACAGACCGACCGTCAAACCACAGTGGTGGTGGAGTAGCCACAGACCGACCGTCAAACCACAGTGGTGGTGGAGTAGCCACAGACCGACCGTCAGACCACAGCGGTGGTGGAGTAGCCATAGACCGACCGTCAAACCACAGTGGTGGTGGAGTAGCCACAGACCGACCGTCAAACCACAGTGGTGGTGGAGTAGCCATATACGCGAAACGACACTTATTCTGTAAGCACAGACCCGATCTTCATGTACACGGTCTTGAAGCTATTTGGATTGAAACCAAAATTAACAAGGAAACCATGCTTATAGGTTCATTCTACCGACAACCGAGTGCCACAGTTGACTATTGGGATTTAATCAGACAAAGCTTTTGGAATGTAAATAACACTGGTTTAAAATTTATTGCCTTTGGGGACTTGAACTCCGACTTTAACTTCCCAAGCAAGCACTTAGTTGATATACTCCAAATGTTTCAGTTGCACCAGCTAACTAATTCTGACACTAGAATAACTCCGACAAGTAGTACATGTATTGATCTTATCATAACCCAGACGCCCCAAGTTATTAAAAGTATAGAGTTTTTGCCGGAAATATGTAGTGAGCACTGTGTGCCATGTGCAACAGTGATCAATAACACCAATACTAATTATAGTTTCAAAAGAACATTATACAATTATGACAAATTAGATGGCACTAAATTTTGCAACATGCTGTCTCGTATAGACTGGGCCGATGCCATGCAAAATGGATCCATTGACGACTGTGCTGAACATTTTAATACTATATTTTTCGAAGCCGCCTGCAATTGCATGCCTGTAAAAACCGTCACAATTCGCTCTAAAGATGCTGCTTGGATAAATGCAGACATTCGCTGGGCTATACTCCACATGTAGAGTACACCGATTCCGAAATTACTGATATTATACTTACGCACGCTGACGTACATAGTGTAATACATTTTTTTGACAAATCAAAGGCAACAGGGCCCGATATGATTCATAACAAATTGCTGATAGCTACAGTTGACATTATTACAGAACCCTTAACCATCAGGCTGTTTAACCGCTGTTTGAATGAAGGTATCTTCCCAAACATTTGGAAGATTGCTCATGTAACACCACTACATAAAAAAGGACCCGAAAATCTGTGTAATAATTATCGTCCTATTTCGCTGTTAAGTGACATAGTTCAGGAGCTGTGTGAGAGTCGAGGTGGACGTCCTCGAGTGTGGCACAAGGGATTATTGAAAAAAAATAGAAGCAGTTGGTATAAGAGGCAATTTGGCATTATGGTTTCAAAACTATTTACAAAATCGCAAACAAGCCGTTGTTATAAAAGGTAAAAAGTCTGAATACAAAACAGCATAGTTCAGGAGCTGTGTGAGAGTCGAGGTGGACGTCCTGGGCTGTCCGTCCTAACGAGCCTTCTGGTTTCCGTGGACGTAAAGATTTATTGAACCGTGCTTCGGCATTGGTCACAACTTGTCCCTAATATGTCAAATGACATCTGAGGACATTAAGCATCAACTCATCATCATCATCATACAAAACAGTACCTTCTGGAGTTCCACAGGGGTCTGTGTTAGGCCCCTTGTTATTTCTCATATACATAAACGACATAACCAAATATATTGAATCTATTATAAAACTTTTTGCGGATGACACAAGTGTGTCACTTGCATTGAAAGACCCCGACAGAAGAGCAGCAATTTTAAATTCTGACTTGGAAAAAATTAACATCTGGGCGATACGATGGAAAGTTAGTTTTAATGAAGAAAAAACTGAATTGCTAACATTTAAGAAAGACAACCTTCCAGTTTACCCACTGTCATTTGGAAATATTGTTCTCGAAGACAAGGAATGTCACAAACACTTAGGTCTGACTTTTCAAAGTAACTGCAAATGGGAAAAACATATAAACAGTATTATTAGAAAAGTAACCCTTCTTATTTCATGTTTACGTTCCTTTAAGTACAAGCTGTGCCGAAAACCCTTGAATGCTATGTACAAATCCTTTATATTACCATAGTTTGACTACGCCGACATTGTTTGGGATAATTGTTCTGGAACACTTTCAAACATGCTCGAAAACCTGCATTTGGAAGCTATAAGAATTATCCGTTAGGAGCTGTTAGAGGAACAAGCCACGAAAAGTTATATAAAGAATCTGGATTTTGCACTCTAAAAGAAAGACGAAAACGTCACAAGCTGTTAATCACATATCTGCTGTTGAGACACGAGAGAAAAAAAGAGAGAGTGTGTGTGTGTCGCCGTGTGTGTGTGTGTGCTAGAGACCCCTTCGTTTGAGTCACGTCAGTCAGTGTTGACTGTCCGCCAAGCCAGCACTTCAGAGAGGGCGGTAGGAGGAGCCAGCAGCCGGTGCAGAAATGGGCCAGCTGTTGAAAAACAGGCTGACATGGACAGGGAGGATTCGGGGAACTGCATGGAGAAGTAGTTACAGAAATAGCTTTTGCCGGAATCCCCGAAAGGATCGAAATACCAGATGATTGTGCGAGGATCGGGCTCCGTTTCGAGGAGCTCTTTATAGAGATCAGTTTGCCACGGCCGCAGCGTGACTTGGCCCAATCGTCGGCGTTTTTTGGAAAGGATATCGCGATTGATTCTTCCTTCTTTGTATTCGAGAACGGTTTGGCGGTGTTTCGAATAGGCGCCGAAGAAGTCCTCGTCTTCCAGTAAATCCATGAGGTCTTCTCCGTCGGCTAATCGTTTCCCCATTTCCTTAGCGTAAGCCGTCGATGGGTTTTGGCAGAGCGATTCGGCGGGCTCCCCGATTTCGAGGAGCAGGTTGCCCTCTTTCGAGCAGTAGGCCCGGTTTTGCACATCGGTTCCCCGGGCGGGCTCGATTGAGTGGGCTTTTTTGGTGAAGTGGTTTTTGAGAGTGGCGACTTAGGCGGGTTTGCTGTTTGAGGTGCATGAAGCCTTAGAGGTGGCGGGCCTCGCCTTTTTCCATGCCGACAATGGCGTACACACAATGATCTTTATTGAGAAATGTTTTGCACCAATCTTGGTCTTCTTCATCGTAATTATTCGACATAAAACACCATCTTCTTGCTTGAGCCATCTTGGGTACTCCACTCAGACAGGGTAAATCCGGCGTGTGATTTAGGTGTGCAAACATTGCCATATCTGGAATGGCTGCAGTCGGAGGTACAAAGTCTGAGGCTAGAAATTTCTGAACTGAAAAAAATGAAGAAGCTTGATTGCTACACATTTTCTGAAAAATCGTTTCAAGATTAGACCAGTTTTAAGTATTACACAGGATTACCTAACTTCTTGATGCTGATGGCACTTTTTAACTATCTGTCTCCTTAAATTTTTTAATTTCCAGTGGCCCAAGAACTGTCACTACAAAATTTCAGAAGCTTTTGGTTTAAATAAAATTTGATTCATTCATCATAATCATAAGCTCAACAAATCAGTACAGGAAACACAAAAGCAGTATGCTTATTTGAGTGTTACCTATATATAAAATGATAATCATACAGACATTTACGATGGCAAGATGGCAAATTGTTGTCAAAACGTCAGAGGCAACAAAACAAACAAAAGACAAGAATGACAACAAAAAAACAAACAAACAAAACAAAATAAAACAAAAACAACAACAAAACGGGAGGAGGGGGCGGGGGTTGAAAAAGCAAATAACTAAACGAATGGTCTTGTGATGTCATAATTATTGATCTGAGAGAGACAGAGAGAAGGAGAGGATTAAAACGTGTACTTCTTCGCTGGTATCATAAACAAATTTTGGCAGACTTTTACAAATTTACAAGCGGTCGGTTTGGCGCAAAAATTCGTGGACTATAGCAAATATTTTCTTATTAGTTTCTAAATGTAGCTGGTCGTTTCCAAACAGAAGTGTATGATATTTCTTTCGTTCTCATCTAGTTTATTAATGGTTTTATTTCTAATACTATTATAAAGGGGACACTGTAGTAGGAAATGCTCTGATGTTTCTGCTGTATATCCGCATGAACACATAGGGTCTTCTAAAAGGTGGCGTCTGAATAAGTCATAATTTAAATCGCTAATAGCAAGTCGAAGTCTACAGTGCTTAACTTGTTCCTTTCTAGTACCAAAATAATAATATGTAGGAACCATAGTGTCATTCGTTGACAAATGTTTTTTCAGCAGGCTAATTGAAGGATTTGTTTGTATAGTTTGAGGTAATGTGTTCCACAGTTGGGTAGTTGACGGAATGAATGAATTTGCATTCAGTTCTGTTTTATGAGCGGGAATGACTCTTTCATGTGGTTGTCTTCGATGATAAGGTTTGTTGTTGAAACTAGAGGTGGCACTAAGTTCGATCGAGTGTGGCACAAGGGATTATTGAAAAAAAAATAGAAGCACTCTCTCTCTCTCTTTCTTTCTCTCTTTCTCTTTCACGTCTCAACAGCAGATATGTGAGTGTGTGTCGCCGTGTGTGTGTGTGTGTGTGTGTGTGTGTGTGTCGCCATGTGAGTGTGTGTGTGTGTGTGTGTGTGTGTGTGTGTGTGTGTGTGTGTGTGTGTGTGTGTGTGTGTGTGAGAGAGAGAGAG
>OY757546.1:16693343-16695162 GCA_963584105.1 Alviniconcha strummeri | reverse complement strand
AAAATTGACGCGGTTTATTTTGTGGTGACGAAGAGAGGAACCTGCCGTCAGTGTTTCTGTTCGTTACTTTCTTGAGGTTACTGAATGTGTGTACAGGTCCTTTATTTGGAAAGTGTATACGCATGCAAAGAGATCGACATATGCACGTGAAAGATCCTGTAGTCAAAGTTCGGTGGATTGTGGAAACACTTAAATAACCCAGCATGCACTAAAATACCACTTGAACGTATGTGGCTTCGAATCGCATCGTAAATGGTGCGTGGCTGTATGATGTGCACAGAACGTGCACCAGATGGTAGCAGTTTCGCACGGCACTAGCCATGTGTAGTGCTAACATCCTAACCAGTTAGTGCTGACAGTCTACAAGTACACCACATCGGTGGATGGTCAAAGTCAAATGCGACTAGAGCAAGTGAGTCTGCTCGAGAGCAGAGAATAGGGTTGTCTAAATACGACCAAACATTCAGTGAATCAAAAGCTGTTTTTTGATAAACCCTTAACGTGGTCTCGTTTCTTGCTGTTACTGTTTTCAGAGAAGGACTCTTTGAATGTTGCCTTCGTTTACTCTTGCAAATACAAGCAGCATATAACCTCTACTCCATCGCCGTGTGCTGAAACAGAACGAGGCCCAGAGCGCTCGTGCAGAATCAACACACAAGGGAGTTAATTAGCGCTCGAAACACCAAACACAGGTAAATAACAAAGACCTGAGTCGCCTACAGTAACTCTCGCCTGGCATGCGAATAAATATAACGTACATAACGGTAACTCTCACCTGGCATGCGTGAAACTACAAGGTACATAAACTCCACCAGAGGTACCTCTACTCTGGTGCCTACGGTAACTTTCACCTGGCATGTGTGTAAATACAAGGTACATAAACTCCACCAGAGGTACATCTACTCTGGTACCTACAGTAACTTTCACCTGGCATACGTGTAAATACAAGGTATATAAACTCCACCAGAGGTACCTGTACTCTGGTGCCTACGGTAACTTTCACCTGGCATGCGTGTAAATACAAGGTACATAAACTCCACCTGAGGTACCTCTACTCTGGTGGAGTTTATGTACCTTGTATTTACACGCAAGCCAGCTGAGAATTACCGTAGGCGACTCGGGTCTTTGTTGCTGTACTTGTGTTGCGTGTTTCGGGCGCTAATTAACTCCCTTGCATGCTGATTTTCCAAATCGTCACGTGGTTTTGTTTTCGCTCCTCCCAGGACCTCCGTCCAGCGCTGTTGACCAGTCACCCTCAGCGACAGCACGGCAATGCAGCTGCACGTGCACCGCGCTGGCTACAAAGACCGGAGCGGTGAAGCGGGTGAACGTTTCAGAATCCTTGCGGACCCTCAAGAAGAGCCTGCAGGTCGTCACGACCAACCTGTCGGCCACGCGACGGCGGAAGGAGTCCGCGCCGGACTCCCGCCCCTCGGCCCGAGGAGCTGCCGCCGTCAGCATCTTCGTCGTGGCCGCAGTCGGCATGGCCATCGTTCTTCCGGACCTGAAAACCGCTGCCGTGGCTGTGCTTCAACTTTTCCTGTCCTGCTCGAAACGACCTTTCCGTTTCAGGGTGTAATGCAAGTGTGGATGCAACAGGGCTTTGGCCTTTGTGGCACGGTACAGTACAGGCGGAAGGCAGCGTTGTGGTGGTCGCCTTCAAGGGCTAGTGTTGGTGTCAGGAATGGTGAAGTTGACCCAAGCAGCGTATTTGGTTCACAGAGACCCATTCCTAACTGTGGTTCCAAAGGACGAAGGTTGTCAGACTGAGACGGACTAAACACTCCTAACTGTGGTTCCAAAGGACGAAGGTTGTCAG
>OY757546.1:16545843-16690843 GCA_963584105.1 Alviniconcha strummeri | reverse complement strand
GAAGAAATGTAAACTAGATTTTGACGTGAGGAAGTGCAAATCAGTCTTTGATTTGTAATTTTAGGAAATGTGAGAAGAAAAAAATTGACTCATGATTTGATGAAATCTTAATCAGATTCAAACTTTGACTCGAAGAAACATGAATTAGACCTTGATTAAGATTTGATGAAATCTCAGTCATATAATAATTGGTTCGGGATTTGATGAAATGTAAATCAGACTTTGACCCGTAACTGGATGAAATTTGGATCAGAATTTAACGTGAGATTTGATGATCTGTGATTTACCTCGTTAATGCTTAATGTGGCCTGAATAATTATCTTTTTCATTGTTAGTGCCGGGTAGCCTACAGACCAAATGATTTATGTAATTAATGCTTGATAACACTTATACAGCTAAAATATGTTACATTGTTAGTGCTTGTTATCAGAACAAGAATCCTTTGTTGCCCTAGCACACCTTTGCACACTACCAGTACCATAATTAGCAAGAGTAACCCCACCTTTTTTTTTACACTCACACACACACACACACACACACACACACACACACACACACACACACACACACACACACACACACACACACACACACGGGCGCACATGTGCATACACATCGGGCGCACATGCGCATACACACACACACACACACACACACACACACACACACACACACACACACACACACACACACACACACACACACACACACATACCATGACCAACATGCTTACAAAATGAACGTGCGTACAGATTCATTTCTCTTCCTGACACATCAGTAATGTTAACTGTACACTATCTGTTCTTTGGGGCGACACCCAAGGCCACAGAAATCAAAGACGTGGAAGTTAACAACGCTCTAATAGGCCACACCACAAGGCAACACGTATCGGGAAGAAAAGAAAAAAGAACTGAAAAAAGACGTGTTCTTTCGTTACACAGTGGGTTTTCTAGACAGTGCTGTTCGGTAAAACAACTTTGTTGGACAACGTTTTGTTCACCAAAGCCATGTGACGTGTCAAGGCACGTATCAAAGGCTGACATCAGCCGATAACATGATCGGGTGAGTAAAACGTCATAAAAAAAAAGTAAATTTAAAATAAAAAAAAAGACGTTACGAGTGCACGTTGCCTTCGGCAATCTACAATGCTGTGATATCGCCCTACTTTCGGTTCTACTTTTGCTTCCTGGATATTTGGCCATTGAAAAGCTCCTACTGACAGTCTTGCGGACACACACACACGCACGCACGCACGCACGCACGCACGCACGCACGCACGCACACACACACACACACACACACACACACACACATACTGAGGTAAGCCGTAGAGTGATCTATTCAGTGGTCGCAGGAAAAAAGATGAGTCTTGAGGGCAGATTTAAACAATTCTACGGAAAAGGGTGTTGAAAAGAGTCGTGTAGATTGTTCCAGAGTGATGATGCTTGATAGAACAAGGGGCGACCAGAAGACTTGATGTGATCAAATAAAAGACGAAAGAGTCGAGTATCGGCAGACAAGCGGAGTTGGCGAGACGGAACACAGAACTGGATGAGATCAAAGAGAGCCATATCAGCCTCAAAACAGACAACTACTAGAGTGTTGTTTGATTCAGGTAGAACGTGGTTTGTCACGGGATTTGTTCGTTCTTTATTTTTATTTTTACCAGCAGTAGGGTACTGTGGACGCAATAATTAATTGTGAATTGTGTTAACGTCACACTGACAGCTTCCCGGTAATAAACTGCTCTCAGGACACCACAATAATTATTGTTGGATTCAGGTAGGACATAGTTTGACACGGAACGTCTCCATCCCACACCTCCATTTCTTTTGTTGGCTTCCCGTAGTCAGTTACTGCGCGCGCAGAAATAAAGATCTCTGCTCAAAACACGGATAAAAAAACTTTAAAAAAACTAAATCACAATATAGACTTACATTTTCGCCTCCTACATGAATTCTACCCTATTGATTGGTACGTTCCCGTTTCATCCCAAATCATCTTCAGTAATTAAGTTGTTGTGTCTGTATCAGTGAACGACTTTTTACTTGTGATTTTTAACATGTGATTCAGACTTTGACATGATGAAATGTGAATCAGACTTTGACATGACGAAATATGAATCAGATTTTGACCTGATAAAATGTGAATCAGACTTTGACCTGATGAAATGTGAATAAGACTTCGAATTGATGAAATGTGAATCAGACTTTGACCTGATGAAATATGAATCAGACTTCGACCTGATGAAATGTGAATCAGTCTTTGACCTAATGACATGTGAATCAGTCTTTTGGCTTGAGGAAACGTGAATCAGTCTTTGACGTGATGAAAAGTGAATAAGATTTTGACCTGATGAAATGAGGTTTAGCGTTCGTCATAAGGGACTCTCTGAAGCCGCATGTCTCTACCACTTCGTCCTTTCCTGTTCAGCACCCCTGCTTTGAAACCGCTCAGCTGACTCTAACATGATGTATGTGAATCATGTACCGCCCTCCACCCAGCAAAAGAACAAATTCTCTGACTCCATGTTTTTCAATCAGTTTTCCGACTTTCTTGAACACTCTGACCGTCTGCCTGGCAAAACACTTCTTATGGGTGACTTTAACTTTCAGTTTGAGAACGTAGAAAACAACTTCAGAAAACGATATCATAGACATGTTTAACCTAATCCAGTCCGTTTCTGAACCTACTCACAACCAGGGCCATCTGCTTGACTTAGTGTTTTCCAAACAAAGTTACAACATTCTCATTTCTACAAAACTACACCATGGACTAAATTTAACCACACAGCCATCTTATGTCATGCATACGTTTCTCGTTTCTAAAGTTTGATGCCCCAGGTACCTGTGACACAGTCAGCATGTGATACGGCTGGTATATTCCGGGAAAATATTTTCGATCCGGGTGACATATCAGTAGTATTTAAGAAACAGCCAGACTAACCTTTTGTTACAGCCAGCTGGGACTCTATTTGATCATTACCACGACGATGGCAACTGAAGGAACTGAAGGTCAATCGCCTCTTGTCTTTTTGTTGTTTTTGTGTCTGGATATGCATTTCTTTTGGATACAGACCCTTTATTTGTTTGCTGTTGTTGTTGTTTTCCATAATGTTGTCGTTGTTTGTTCTGCCGTTTTTTTCACCATCACTTTATTTTATTTATTTATTTTTATTTCATTTTTTATTTATTTGTTGTTGTTTTTGTTTATCTGTTTTTTCACTTTTTCTCGTTTTCTTCTCTTCCTCCTCCTACGCCTGAGCCTGTGGTAGAGTCAGCCTTCGAAGGGCTGTGTCTGCACAGTGTGCTCAGCGAAACTGTTTCGGATGTATGTAAGACGCGTACAATGTAGTAGATAAGAAACATAAAACCTACGTTTTAGCATAGCCAGCTGCAAGACAAAGGCTTAGTTAAAATCTAAGTCGTTCGATTCTAGGCACAACGATGTCAATGTTAGTTCATATCTAAATCGTTCGATTCTAAGAACAACGATGTCAGTGTCGTCGACGTCCCCACCCCACCCCACTCAGGTACTTCCGTCTTCTTTTTCTTCGTTTTCTTCTTCTTTTTCCCCTCCATTTCTTCTTCTTCTTTGTTCTCAACCTCTTTCGTCTTTTTAATGCTCATCCGTCTTCATCGTCATCTTGTTTTTCTTGCACTTATTCTACTTCTTCTTCCATATATGTAACAATGTAAACGTTTTGTCTCTGTCCAAAACAGCGTAAACATTTTGACTCTGTCCAAAACAGTGTAAATGCTTGTCCCTGTCCAAAACAGCGTAAACCTTTTGTCTCTGTGCAAAACAATGTAAACCTTTTTTCTCTGTCCAAAACAGTGTAAACGTTTTGTCTCTGTCCAAAACAGTGTAAACGTTTTGTCTGTCCAAAACAGCGTAAACCTTTTGTCTCTGTCCAAAACAGTGTAAACGTTTTGTCTCTGTCCAAAACAATGTAAACCGTTTGTCTCTGTCCAAAACAATGTAAACCATTTGTCTCTGTCCAAAACAGTGTAAACCTTTTGTCTCTGTCCAAAACAGCATAAACGTTTTGTCTCTGTCCAAAACAATGTAAACCGTTTGTCTCTGTCCAAAACAGAGTAAACCTTTTGTATGTATGCAAAACAGTGTAAATATTTTGCCTCTGTCCAAAACAGTGTAAACCTTTTGCCTCTGTCCAAAACAGTGTAAACGTTTTGTCTCTGTCCAAAACATTATAAACGCTTGTCTCAGTCCAAAACAGTGTAAACGTTTTGTCTCTGTCCAACAGACCAAACGAACTGTGCAACAATTGAAAATCATCCTCGCAAGGATGAGGATTTTCTGCTGCGTCTTCAGAAACTTCCAAATCTGTTTTTCCAAGACTGTGCCAAGAAGACAACAAAGGCCATGTGTGTGTGTGTGTGTGTGTGTGTGTGTGTGTGTGTGTGTGTGTGTGTGTGTGTGTGTGTGTGTGTGTGTGTGTGTGTGTGTGTGTGTGTGCGTCTGTGTGTTTCTGCGTGCGTACATGTGTGTGTGGAGGGGGTGCGTGCGTGCGTGCGTGCGTGTGTATGTGTGTGTGTGTGTTTTCTTGATGGTGGTGGTGGTGGCATGTGCGCGCGATTTCGTTATGCTTTTCGCATTTCGCATTTATTATGCTTTGATTTCTTTTTCTCTCTGTAAAGTATTTTGCATTCCGTACTTTTACTGAATTTGGTTGTAGAGGGCTTTGAGACGCCGAAATCACTCTATAAGTGCCCTTTATTATTATCATTATTATCAGTACACAGCCTAGAACAATCTATCTGATACAACTCACTGAGGTACGATGTACGGTTCCCGTATACATGGTTTGTTTGTATCTAAACAGCCTCAGCGCTACTCTGCGGGAAATTGAAAAAAAACAGCAATGTCCGGACGAAGACTTCGAGAACCCCAGAAACCCCAAGAACCTCATCACCTTCTTGCAATGGATGCTGGGTCACGTGCCGGAAGCGGAAGCTATGGCAGCACGTGAGGTGCAGGAGAGACCCAGCGATATCCTGGCGCTGTCCAACTCGGCCTATGCGTTGTGGCAAAAGGGCGAGACGGGCAAGGCCTGGGGACGACTGGAGAAACTGGAGGCTTTGAGAGATGGACACCAGCAGCTCTATGACGATCTGGAAATAGAAGGTAGACCCTTTAAACTGCCATGCATATCGGCAATTAGTATTGCTTAGAAACGCGGTGTTCCGTATTCTTGTTAACGCGACGTTCTCTGTTGCTTGGAAACACTGTTTAAGAAGAAGAAGAAGAAGAAGAATGTACATTTATCATGCGCTCATCAACGCCCTGAGCGCTCACGTGATACATATTAACCTAAATATGATATTCTATACACATGTAGAGCACAGTCCTACCGAAACAATTTTTGGGTTTTGTAGAAACTATTCTATCTGCACATGGGTTAACTGTTATTTTAGATTTTCTTAACTGGTACAAAGTCGTGTTATCTATACTTGTACATAATTATTTCAGTTTTAGCCTGTGTAGAAAACTATGTAATTATGTTTTTGTTTCAGCCCTGGAAGAAAACAATTATTTGTAGCGTCTGCTCTGGTCGAGACTATTATATCTGTACATTTTTTGTTTCAGCCTTAGTAGAAAGCTGCGTTTTATGTACTTGTACGTGCTTTTTCTGTTTCAATCCTGGTAGACGTTTTCTGTTCATTTGGATTAACCCCGCACATAGACTCTGTCCTATAGTATTTCAGCACACAGAACTCTTATTGTGTTTTTTATCACAGCTATGAGTCATGTTCACAGGACGGAATTTCAGCTGAGTGAGGAGTCCTGATACCAACACAATTCACCTTTCTCTTATTTGTAGTTATTTATTTTATTATTTTATTTTCTTGAAAACCTTTCTCTCCTTAAAAGATTTTTCCTCAATCCCATTGCCCTGATATACGACTCTCTGTGTGTCAATGTGTTTGTGTGGCAATGTGTGTGTGTGTGTGTGTGTGTGTGTGTGTGTGTGTGTGTGTGTGTGTGTGTGTGTGTGTGTGTGTGTGTGTGTGTGTGTGTGTGTGTGTGTGTTGTGTTGTGTGTGTGTGCGCGCGTGCGTTCATGTTGTATGTGTTGAATTTTGAATGCATTTAAAGAATGTGTAAGCGCTTAGGTCCTGTGCCGGTTAGGCGCTCTAGGTATCCATTATTATTATTAGTAGCAGTGTTAGTAGTAGTAGCAGTAGTAGTATTCACGAGTCCTGGTGTCAGTACGAATTTCAACCTTTCGAGACGTCACGATGCCGACGCGTGTTTCAAGATATGTTTGGATTTCAGACCAGTAAGGATTTCTGTTGTGAACGCAACCTGACCACTTCACTCTTTTCTTCTACGATCTCCACTAGCTACCGATCAGCAGCCGGATTCAATACAAAAAAGCTCTCACCTGTTTGCACATTGTCTCTGGTACAGCTTCTCCATACCTCTCTGCGTTGCTTCATTTCTGCTCTCCTTCTCGCTTTCTTCGCTCAGCCTCGCATACTCGGATCTTCCGTGGTCCGAGGGTGTACAGGAGGATTCTAAGGGAGATATCCTTTCAATGCATCGGACATCTGATCTGGAACTCTCTTCCTGTCTCTGTCGGGCTTCACTTTATTCTTTTAAATCAAAACTGAAAACGCACCTCTTCTCTTCTGCAGACTGATTTGTAGTTCTCTCTCTTCTCACTTTACAAATCCATTCTCAGTAATGCATGTATTTCTTTGTAGCGCGCACGCATGCGCGTATCCGTAGGCCCTTTTAAGCGCTCCGGGAACGTACGAAATGGGGTCCAGTAAATAATCTGTCATTATTATTATGGTTATTTTGCAGCCCAGTTTGACATCCTGTACCTGTACAGCAAGTTGGCACACATGTTCAGACCGTATGAAATCAGCGAGCTGCAAGAGAAACTTCTGTTGAGACGTCCCCATGATGACAGTCTGAAGTACACCTTGGCTCAGACCCTTCGCCGCTACACCTACGATTCCTATACTTTCAAACACCCTGATGTGGACTTCGCCCCTGCTGTACGCAGAGCCGTGGAGCTGTATGTGCAGATCAAGGATCGAGAGGAGAACAGCTCCGACTTCAGAGCCACTGCTGCGACAAAACTGGGCAAGATCCTTAGCTGGCAGAGAAACAAACACATCAAGAACGCCGTAGAAGCCGAGCGATGCCGTCTGGAGTTGACAGCTGATCGATGCTTCGAGGAAGCTCTTGGACTTGCCGAAAACAATCCCGCGCTTCTCGTGAATGCCGGTGGATATTTTCGAAACCTGAAGAAATGGGACAAATCGAGAGAACTTCTGGAGAAAGCTGTGGTCCTCCGCCCGGAGAAAAAGGCTCATCACCTGCTGGGCACCGTGTTTGAGCAGTTAGCATTTCAGCGAGTGAGTCCTCCGCGTGGAGAGCTAACGCCTCACCGCCCACTTTCCAGGGACGCAGAACACGTGCAGGAAGCCATGGGGCAATTCCGTAAAGCTCTGGAAGTAAGCAATTGGGAACACGCTCCTGCTCTCTTCCACATTGGCCTGATACACTCTACTCTCGGTGAATACGACCAGGCGCTGCAGCAGTTCCAGAAAACCTTTGAGCTCGCTCGGCCTATCTCATACTTGTTCAACAAAGCCACGCAACAAACCGGTCATGTGTACGAGGAGATGGCAAAAAGAGAAAAGAATCACGAAAGACGGCAAGCTCTTGAGGAGATGGGTCGATTCTTTCTGAATCAGACTCTCAGTAACCAGAGTCGTCGGCTGCTTACAACCCCGATCAACGAAACGTTCTGGCATTCGTTCTACTCCCTCCATCAAGCTCTTCGCTACAAGCGGTTCAAGGAGCTGAAAGAAAACACTTCACGGACTGAGGGTTTGTTGTTGATGACAGCGAAGAACTACCGTAACAGACTTACAGCCCTCAGGAACCTCACTGGTTACAGCAAGAGGAAAGCCGAAGACGCCAGAGTCTTGGAAAGGGCGGTTCAGGGCTACATCACCAACGGTCATTACGACGATGCGTTGCTCTTCCTGTCCCTGCTGAAGCTGACGCAACAGAGGCACGTGCTGGCAACGTGGCGAGATGCTGACGTGTACGTCAGGGTTCACGTGCTCGTCGCGGAGGACCGTCTGCTGAGATGCGTCGGCAGAAATGACGTCCTAACTGACCTCAACGTCACTGCCGCCAAACTGATGTTCCGACAAGCTTTCGAAGACGTCTTCTCTCCTGCCGGCAACGCGACGACCACGTGCCCGTCCCAAGCCGCCCCCACCCCCGGGGAGACCTTGGCAGACGTCTCCTCACCGGAAGTCAACGATGTCATCAATGACGCATTGAATGTGTGTCTGCTGCACGACCCACGTGACATGGAAGCGGAACGTGACGCCAGAAACCTCCAGGCTGTGCTGCAGGAGATCTGCGGACTGAAGACTGCACTCATGTGTGACGAACAACAGCTGGGCGCTGCTCGTTCCGCTCTGGGGAACACGGCGACCAATGCGGACCTGCTTGTGTTCGTTGTAAGAAGTGGAGGTAAGTTCCGGGATGGTTTCTCTTTCTTTCTTTTTTTTTTTTTTTTTTTTTTCTTCTTCTTCTTCTTTGCGTGTGTGTGTCTTTTTTGGGGGGTCTTTTTTTCCCGGGTGGGGGGTGGGGGTTGTTGTTGTTGTTTTGTTGTTGTTGTTGTTTTGGGGGGTGGGGGTCTTCTACTTCTGCTGCTTCTTCTTCTTCTAATCCGAATCTTATCCTTTAAGTGCTAGAGTTTTAGTGACAATGTGTCCTTCCTTTGACGTTTTACATTTAACCGGTTGATAGACTGCCCTTCAGCAGGCCAATCGGTTTAAAAAATACTAATTAACGTCAACTGACAGGAATTACATTGAAGAGTATATTTCTATGTTAATTCATGTTCAATTAATCAGTACTTATTTGGATGGTGATTCAATATTTAGGTACTCTCTAGTCAACTGGTAAACCAGATTGGTTGAATTATTATACGCAGTATTTCTTTCAATATGATTGAGTCATGTTTAGTTTTCTAAACGGAGGCAAGGTTTAATTTCTGTTGTCTACTAGCTGCAGACAAGTTTATGCATATTCACTCAGTGACATGGGAGACCGTGTGGTGGAAGGACGACGGATAGGTGACGATATTCACTCAGTGACATGAGAGACCGTCTGATGAAGGGACGACTGAGAAGTGGTGACGTTTACTTAGTAACACGAGGGACCGTCTGACATCTTCATGGAAGGAAGACCTCTAGATGACGATGCTCACTTAGTGACAGGAGAGACCGTCTGACGTCCTCATGGAAGGACGACTGATAGATGACGATGTTCACTGGGAGACATGAGAGACCATGTGATGTCTTCATGGAAGGACGACTGATAGATGACGATGTTTTACTCAGTGACATGAGAGACCATGTGATGTGTTCATGAATGGACGACTGATAGATGACGATGTTCACTGGGAAACATGAGAGACCATGTGATGTCTTCATGGAAGGATGACTGATAGATGACGATGTTTTACTCAGTGACATGAGAGACCATGTGATGTGTTCATGAATGGACGACTGATAGATGACGATGTTTTACTCAGTCACATGACAGACCGTCTACTATCTTCATGGAAGGAAGACTTCTAGATGACGATGCTCACTCAGTGATACGAGAGACCGTCTGACATCTTCATGGAAAGACGACGGATAGGTGACGATGTTCTTTGAGTGACATGAGATACCGTCTGCTGTCTTCGTGGAGGGACGACTGATAGATGACGATGTTCATTAACCGACATGAGAGATTATACGGTCTCATGTCTCGATGGATAAGCAACTTTACATTTGTCATCGTTCATTCGGTGACACGGGAGAATATCTGATGGCTTGACGAAGGAAAAGCGACTGTGAGATGACGATAAAGATGTTAAAGCCAAGGTTCTGTGTCCTGCAGGCAGGGAGATGTGACGATGACGTTGTTTTCAAAACCTGCTGCCCTGGCAAATGTTCATACCATTCCGCTTACGATATAGATGCGTGTGAGCAACGCGCTTCTCTTATTGTAGTCACATGCTGATGCCTTCCTCAGACCTGCAGCAATGTAACGTGGCGAATGTCTTCAGTTGTGGGTCAGACTGGTAGATCTGCATGGCGTCAATACAGGTCTAAGGTCCGACCTTGCTTGTGACTGGTGACTTGTGTTGACCCAGATATGACTTTCGCGGTTGGCTGGTCGTTAACTATCGAGAATCATTCAGTTTCCCGAGGCAGGGTACGATTTGGTTAAAAGGCACTGCTGAAACCTGACTGACGATGGTGTTCTGTTGCCTCACTTCAGACTTGTCGCCCGAGTTCTCCGCCTGGCTGAGGGAAGCGGTCAACACGACCACCGCTGGAGCTGTCGGCCTTTCCCACGGGCCTGACCCGCCTTCCTCGTCACACCGGCTCGTGACGCTCGTGCTGAACTCCTCACCTCTGCCGCCCGCTCTCCAAGGTCATCGCTCCTTCTCCGCGTCCTCGTCCGAGCTGCTGGAGCTGGGCCAGGGTCAAAGGTCAAGGTCAGCGGCCGGGGTGCGTGCCGCGTGCAAGCTGTTCGGTGGTCTGATTGGTCTTCAGATGCAGCCGCGTGGAGAGGCCGTGCCAACTAAGAGGAGATAAATAGACAACTGATTTGAACTCCCATTCACTATAACGGTTATATAAGGGCTTAGATGTGGGGGAGCAAGTTTTACACTTAACAACTATCAGGGTTCCAGGCGAGATCAAGAGGAGGGAGGTGGAGCTGGACCCTCAAGTTAGCCCGGAAGAGATCATGAGTAGGAAGGCGGAGCTGGGCTGCGAAAGTTGGACTTCTTTAGCTTCGGGCTGTTCCTCAACAGCAGTGCAACGGACATTGTCCTTGTGACTCTGCCCAAGCACGGCAGTTGAAACAGCAATTGCGCAGTGCTCTGGTCGTGGGCAATGTCGAGGGGACACCGCCTTAACACTTCCATTGTTCTGGCGGCGGTCCACGGTCTCTCCGGTCTTTTTCGGGCGGTATCTGCGGTCGAGCCTTCACTCTCTCACCCCCTTCCCCCCCCCCCCCCCCCCCCCCCCCCGTCCCCGTCCCTAATAAACAACCTCGCTTCTGTGGACGTAAAGCAACATGGTCACGGTCAAGGGAGAAAGTTGTTCTGCGATCTGATTGGTGTTCAGATGTAGCTGAGTGGAGAGGATATATTCAAAGAAGAGGACACGCGGGGGAGCTAAATGTTGACTGACTAGTACGCAAGGTGGAGGGATAGGATGACAGATGGAAACATGCACCAGCTCTGCCCCCTCAGTCTTCTGCAGACAGGAAGTCAGGCTGTTCTATCGCATAGCTGCTTGGGAGATCATATAAATGACAGAAAACGAGAGAGGGAGGAAGGGTGATAATGATGAAGTGATGCTTAATGTCCTCGGATGTCGGCTGACATATTAGGGACAAGCTGAGACCAATGCGTGAGCATGGTTCAGTAATTCCTTACGTCCACGGAAGCCAGAAGGCTCGTTAGGACGGACAGCCCTGAACAGCCACCTCGACTCTCACACAGTTCCTGAACTATGGAGGAAGGGAGAGAGACAGAGAGAGACATAGAGAGATGGAGGTGGAGGTGCGGGTGGGTGGAGGACATACCCGTCAAACAGGCATTAAAAAAAAAAAAATGTCGGCAATGTAAAAATTTATTTTTTTAAAAAGGGAGGGCAGGGGGGGGGGGGGACAGAGGATGCCACTGACAGACATGGGGAGGGGGCGGGGTGGTGAGATGCCATTGTCAGTGAAACGTCGTGAAAGCTGCTGTCGACGATTAAAGAGGGATAAAGGAGAGAACTCTGCTTGTTTCTGACCGGGCTCTCATTGACGAGATTATGTCCCTTGAATGTATTGGTCCTGCTTCGTTTAGGTGGTATATTCATTTCATGTACTTTATAGACATTAGTTTATTATATATGTGCACATGTATGATGTATAATATAAATAGTATGTCATATTAATAAATATCGACTTATAATTTCTTAAATTTGCCTGTATATGCATTTTTTGAAGGTCTGACACCAAAAAAAAGAAACAGGGGAAAAAGAAAAAAATGGTGTGTATTTAGTAGCCTGTCTTTATCCCAGATATCCTAAGCTTTTCGAAAGAAAGAAAAGCGGAAAAGAATGACCATTGTACATCTTGGCTTTTTGCGAGAAAGAGAGTTTAGTTTCTTAACAAAATACTGCAGGCTAAATTAATGGCTACAATCGTATCAACCTTGATTAAAGAAAAACAAAATAAATTCCCACTGAATTGCCGT
The DNA here is from genome assembly GCA_963584105.1 of Alviniconcha strummeri. Taxonomy (NCBI): domain Eukaryota; kingdom Metazoa; phylum Mollusca; class Gastropoda; family Provannidae; genus Alviniconcha; species Alviniconcha strummeri. The sequence continues at coordinate 16,678,525 of OY757546.1, read as the reverse complement.
CTTTCGACAGGCTCTCAGAAGTCTGTGTACAGTGCTGTTGGATTGCTACGAAATAGTATGACTGGAGTTTTCTCTTATTTTGTTTCCCACAAGGCTGAATTTTGTAAATAAGGACTTTTTGATATATGCTGGTTTTCTTGTACAAAGAAAAGGGAGATGAATGAAAGCAATGCCAGATAAATGGATAAGTGGATTAGCTCTTCATCACATTTTTCGTCATTATTCACCAGTTAACTGTTAAGTGTCATTTTGTAGCTTGATAAAGGGAACTACCCCGAAAATTCGCATGTTGTGTTTTGTTCTAATAAATAGCATTATTTTGAACCTTTCGTGTGTTTGGAAAAAAAAGAAGGAACAACTGTATGTTCATTGTTGCTGTTGTTGTTCTTTCAGTCTTCTGTCACTTGCATAGTTTGACTTGCAAGTGCATATGCACTTGATACCTACTTTTGTTACATGCTGGAACAGTTGTGCTGCTGTATCAAATGTTTCTATTTGTTTAATATCAGTATAAATGTGTCTATTTGTTTAATTTTGAGTATGTACCTCTGGTGGAGTTTATGTCTTGTATTGACAGGCATGCCAGGCGAGCGTTACCATAGGTGACTCAGGCCTTTGTTGTTGTACTTGTGCAACATATTTCCAGCGCTAATTAACTCCCTTGTTGATTTTGTTTAATATAATTTCCCCAACACATTCTTGTTTTCTTTGTTCAGATTTTTTTTAATAATTTTGTAGCCTCTCTCTCTCTCTCTCTCTCTCTCTCTCTCTCTCTCTCTCTCTCTCTCACTCCACCCCTCTCTCTCCCCTCCCCCATTCTAGACCCCAACCTCTTTCATTAATCTGTTATGCAAATGAACTACACAGGAACAAGAAGAGATGAAAGGTTAATTCTGTTCACTGTTAATTCTGGTATGAAATAAAATGTACACCTAATTACAGCCAATAGCAAACTTTTTTGTTTGTTTGTTTGTTTGGGGGTTGTTGTTTTTTTGTCTTTTTGTTTGTTGTGGTGGTGGGGGGGGGGAGGGGTTGTTTGTATTTGTTTTGTTTGTTTGCTTGCTTGTTTTTTGTTTGTTTGGGGTTGTTGTTTTTGTGGAGTAGGGGTGTGGGGTAGTACAGCACGTTCATTCAAATCTTCCAGATTAGTTCAAACCGCTTGTACACAGGACATAGTTGATTATGTCACACTGACTCTAGTACACGTTTTGATTGCTTAATTATTATTTTTTAACTCGACTAAAATTTGATCCAGCTTATTGACAGTCTAAGTGTATTAATAACTGGATAACGCTTTGACAGCCGATGTGTGCAATATCTAAACACATGTGTTTGGATATTGTTTTTTTAACCTTTTATGTGTTAAGAGTGTGAAGGATTTCGACTGGCATTTCTCTTGGCTTCAAACAGTCATTTATTTATGCAAAATTATTTAATTTATGCATAATCAAACAATTTTCTTCTCTCAGCATTCAGATGCAATCAAGAAATCGCTGTAAACCTTTTCCAGCACAAGCACATGTCCTCTACAGTGGCACCACAAATGGGAGACCTACCTTCTTTCAAGAACACTCTCTAAGACCACTCCACACCAATCCCTGAATAAGACTGCTCCCTGAATAAGACCACTCTCTGAATGAGACCATTCCCTGAATAAGACCACTCTCTGAATAAGACCACTCCCTGAATAAGACCGCTCTCTGAATAAGACCACTCCCTGAATAAGACCGCTCCCTGGATGAGATCCCTCCCTTAATAAGACCACTCCCTGAATGAAACCACTCTCTGAATGAGATCCCTCCCTGAATAATACTGCTCCCTGAATGAGACCCCTCTCTGAATAAGACCACTCCCTAATAAGACCACTCCCTGAATGACATCCCTCCCTGAATAAGACCACTCTCTGAATGAGACCACTCCCTGAATAATACTGCTTCCTGAATGAGATCCCTCCCTGAATAAGACCACTCTCTGAATGAGACCACTCCCTGTATAAGACCACTCTCTGAATGAGACCCCTCTCTGAATAAGACCCCTCTCTGAATAAGACCACTCCCTGAATAAAGACCATTCCCTGAATAAGACTGCTCCCTGAATGAGACCCCTCTCTGAATAATACTGCTTCCTGAATAAGACCACTCTCTGAAATCTTTTTCTTCATGGTTCCAGGTAAATGATCCTCTGATGCAGGTACTGTTCCTCTGTTAAAACCATTCTCTGAAATCTTTCTCTTCATTGTTCCATGTAAAAGAACCCCCAGCTATTCCTCTTTTTAACGAAAATTTCTTGATTTTGGGGGTCACCAAGAGGGGTTTCTACTGTGTTATCATTAACACTTCATACATGTTATGAATCATTAATGTAAGCCACAAAGTGCAAAAAACAACAGAAAGTGAGCAACCAAGTCCCAGGAGTTGGCCAGAGCTAAATGTTTAAATGCTCTCAAACCCTGAACTTGGCATAAGTAGCAGCCCAGATCTATTCAGCATGCCAGTCTTAAAGACAGAGCTTATTCCCCCGGCTATGAAGGTCAAAAAAACGAACCTTAGCCATCTCCACATATAAACTCTTTTAAAGCTCTCAAATATATGTAGCATCAAAAGAAAAAGACAGCAAAAAAGGCAACTGATAGTCATAGCCATCTGTAAGACAAACAAATTACACAAGTTCATAACTGTTTGTGCATGTCGAGCATACCATATGGGATTTGTTGATGGTAGAAATGATCAGTACACAAGCATCTGCTGAATACAACATGCAACAGTAATGTCTCCATTCAACTACTTCAGTAAACACACTGTCAAATTATAACAGCATCAACACAAAAACAAACAAAAACTAACATTTACCAGGTTGTAGCATTCTCACCGGTTCATAATGTTAACAATGGAATCCACATTCCTGCTCAATTTCCTCTTACAGTACAAAGCAAAAAGCACTTAGATTATGTGACTTTAAAATCTTACAGTGCAAAATTAACCGATTTCTATTTTCTGTATAGATATGAATTTCCATATCAAAATTACTTCAATAAACATGGATGGGTTTTTAAGTACAAAGTGTGCATTGTGTACTTATAAAAAGTACATAACAGTGCAGTGTTGTGTACTCTGCCATCAAAAAGCATACAGTGTCAATGGAGCAGTGTTGTGTGAGTGCATTCTGCCATCAGTATTTCATAAGGGACACAGCGTCAATGGTGCAATGTTGTGCACTTTGCCAGAAACAGAGTTTTGTACCAGACCTCTACAGACACAAACAGCATTACTCTGTGGAAGATGCATCAAAAGCACAGGCACAGCAGGTGTTGAACTTTCTGGCACTGACTTGTCACTGAAAAGTTTTAATGTACAATTAGTCATATAACGGGTATTCCTTGCTAGGTATTGCTCTTCCTTCTATCATTTTGGGTCAACTCAAATTGTTTTTTTTACATCCTATCAACCAAATTGTTTTTTTACATCCTATCACCTGCCATGGTTTATCAGGGCAGGGGGTGCAGATCCTTCGCTGAACTTTACAAAAACACAATTTATTCTCTCTTTGAAAACAATGACTCAGCCTGAACACACACAAAGAAGGCATCGTCTAAATGTATCATTTACAGCCTGGCTGTCATTCTGCCAGACACCAAGATGGCTCTTCCACTCAGTTCTTGCTTTAACACGCACACAAAGAAGGCATCATCTACAGGTATCATTTACAGCCTGGATGCCATTCCGCCAGCCACCACGATGGTTTCCCCTGTCATGTAGGAGGAGTCGTCAGACACCAGGAATGACACTGCCCCTGCGCAATCCTCTGGCTTTCCAAACCTGCAAACAAAATCATAAGCAGTCACATTTCCACACACACAGTCCAGCGACTTTGAAACAATAATAACAACAATGGACATTTTTAAGCACATACCTACCCGGTGGCTAAAAACATTTGCAGAAACGATGCAAGTCCAACAAGACTGCACTGTAACAGTAACACAGCAGGGACGAATCAAGACATTTTGTGGCTAAACTCATTTCTACAGCAACCATCCTGATACAAAAAATGACCACCAGTTTATAACCTCAGAGACCACATCCTACATGACACTGCATCTCAACAACCACCACAAAATGGCTGAACCGTTCATATTCAGGATCCAAATACAAAAAGGTTCAAACGAACACTTATTTACTTTAACACGGACACACAGTATGCCAACAATGTAGTGCAAAGTTTCTAGTGGGTTCATTTGAGTGATCAACAAGAGGAAAACACCTGCAACATTACATGTTTTGGGCTAGAAGGCAATACTTCTTCCCCTCAAATGTCAGCTCATGCGAGGAAAACAGTACGACTGTTTCTCAGTGTATGGCCAGCTCTAAGAGGCAAGATTAGGAAACCAAAAAGAAAACACACGTTAACACCAAACACAAAAGCAAAAAAATACCCCTAGCCTCGATTCCAATTTCATATTGTTCACTAGTCCCACAGCAGATGAGAAATGGGTTAGCCCACATATCACTGGCTGCGTTCAGATACACTGAACATTTCCTAAACATCCCCACTTCCCCATATCATGCCACTTTCCTTTGTGTTTTGATCATCAGCCATGAGACCACCATCCTCTTTGTGCCTTACACTCACGAGAACTCTGTCAACAACAAAAATCAGGGGCTGCGCCTTATATCCAGAAACACCTTGTGGTTCAGGAACTAATTTCAGCACAAACACAACATTTCTGGTCACTCATCTGAAGTAGAGGGCCCTTACTTGGATGTAGGTTGGTGTATTACAGTACTGTAATAATAATAATGGAAATTTGTAAAGTGCCTACCCTGCAGCTCAAAGCGCTGAACAAGCATACACACATAATGTACACTGAGATGGAAAATGTTATCGAAAAACAAAACAAAATCGACCAGTGTTTTTAAACACTATGCTATAGATGCACACACACACACACACACACACACACACACACACACACACACACACACACACAAACAAATAAACAAACACACACACACACACACACACACACACACACACACACACACACACACACACACACACACACACTGTACAGACTGACAGGAGTGAAGGACAATGTGGCTTAACTGACTTTTAATATTCTGAGAAGAAAAATGTGTTGAGTTTGCTTTTGAAGGAAGAGATAGTAGCAGAGTGCCTGATGTCTCGGGGAAGATTGTTCCGTATGTGGGGGCCAAAGTGTGAGAAAGTGTGAAAGCCATGGGTTTTGCGGTTGAAGCGTTGGATTTTGAGCATGCATGTGTCTGACGAAGAGCAGAGAGAGCGGGAATGACTGTAAAGGTGTAGCAGCTCAAAAAGATAAGAGGGAGCGGAACCTGTGATTGCGTTATAACACATGCAAGCGGTTTTGTATTTTATTTGTTCAGAAATTGGGAGCCAGTGGAGTTGCTGTAGGAGAGGTGTGCAGTTTTGATGGCGTGGAGCCATGAACGTTTTTTTTCTTTTCCATTTCCTACTAGAGGACTCGGCTCTTGTAAGCATACTTGGTCCAGTTGTGATGCAGAGATCAACTGTGGCAGCGTCCCACACAAAGGTAGCTTCCAGTGTTTGTTTGCTGAATACACAGCACAGAGCTGGCGGTATTATAGCTGATGATCAAAATACATCAAAACGCGTAAAGGACAAAGGAGGGTGAGGTGATGTGGGGAAGAGGAAATGTTTGATGCCACTTTGTCCGCCGGCAGAGATCGGAACTTGCCTGTGCATGGGTACCTGCTGCAGAACTACATCTGACGCTGTTTCGTTCTCCCACAGCTGCACAAATGGAGAAACAAAACATTCATTTTCATCGCTGTAGAAGTGTTTCCATGTGTATACACCAACTGAGCAAGCATGTTATGCCCCGTGTTTTTACACAACACACACATACCCTCCTACGTCCCTCCCACATGCATACAGCACACACACATACACACACACACACACACACACACACACACACACACACACACACACACACACACACACACACACACACATACAAGCACACACACATACACATACAACATATACATGCACATATGTACACATACACACACACATGCATACATACATGTACATACACACATACCCATGCAGGTGCAAACACATCTGCTCACACCCACACACACACACACACACACAGAAACAAACATGCACATGCACGCACATGCATACACACATGCATGCACACACACACACACACACACACACACACACACACACACACACACACACACACACACACACACACACAGCACCACTCACAGCCTTGCTAAACTTGGTCTGTATGATGCCTGGAGCAAGGCAGTTGATGCGGATGTTGCTGTTGGCTAACTCTGGTGCCAGGGCTTTTGTCAGTCCCAACAGTGCAGTCTTACTGATGGAGTAAGCACCAATCAACTGACAGAAGAAGAACAAAGAAATCATAAATATGACAAACAGTGGGTCTTCAACAATAATGACAGGCAACATTTGTTTAATTCTTTTTCAGCAATTCCATTCATCAAAGTAGGATGTGACTTCACTTTCACTTTAGGTGATAAGTGAGAAGAGTTCTTTGCATTTCACTTGTGTATCACATGTGTGATGATTTTACAATAATCAGCAGTCTGAAACAAAGGAGATACTGCATATATACCAATGTATTCATTTAGAGGAGGAAAATGACTGCATGCATAAAGTCTCTTCCAGCCCAGGGTGAAGCTATGACTATAGGCATATGAACAAAAACAACCATAACAACAGAACATATGGTAGAACTGGTGCTGAATTTTCCCAAAAATATTGATAGTGCCATAGCTGTTTCCTGTTGTAAGAACATCACAAAGACAGAGTGTGTGTGAAACAAGAAAAACAAACAACAGCAAAACATTGCTGTTAAAAGTTCAAGATGCAGATGTTTCACTTTATTGATTTTAAATGGGTCTGCAGTTTCTGCACATTACATTTGTCCAAAACATATCCTACTTTTTTTCTTCTTTTTTTTCTCTTCTCCTTCTTCTGCTTTTTTTTTCTTTTTTTCTTTTCTTTTTTTCTTTAACATAGGGTGATCATGAACCTAATGTGTAGGCAGCAGCAAAACAATATGTAATCATGAACCTAATGTGTAGGCAGCAGCAAAACAATCAGTAATCATGAACCTAATGTGTAGGCAGCAGCAAAACAATCAGTAATCATGAACCTAATGTGTAGGCAGCAGCAAAACAATCAGTAATCATGAACCTAAGGTGTAGACAGCAGTTAAACAATCAGTAATCATGAACCTAATGTGTAGGCAGCAGCAAAACAATCAGTAATCATGAACCTAATGTGTAGGCAGCAGCTAAACAATCAGTAATCATGAACCTAATGTGTAGGCAGCAGCAAAACAATCAGTAATCATGAACCTAATGTGTAGGCAGCAGCTAAACAATGAACTTTCAAAACATTTGATTTTGATTTTCAACAGAAATTGTGGGTTGTGGGCGAGGGGTGGGGGGATTTTTCATGACAAACAACATACCCCAGCAGGGCTGTAGGCTGCACTAGATCCCACAAGAACAATGTTGCCACCCCTGGAACACAATAATGCTCTGTTCCTTTGTCTAACCTTTTCTTCAAAACAAAGACATATCAACTGCACATACTCGGGAGTGTCAGCAGAAAAAATGTAAAGACAGAAGAAGAAGTGAAAGTGGCACCCAAAGCTTCCACTGCAAGATTCATGCATGAAACCTCATCTGAGAACTTTGCCTCGGTAAAGTTGATGATTTTTCACAATCCCAAATAAAGAATCACATTTAGCAGCTGAAGTTGAACACTTCAGGTCAACCGGTTAATTTGGGGGAGGCAAAATCTTCCCACTGAATCATGTACTGTGTCAGTAGCAAGTGGTAGGAGGATGACTGTGGGGACGTTCCGTTTTACTGACAGAGCATTATTAACCTTTCCATGGTATTTGTAATTTTCATGAATGATTTGCCCAGAAGGGTTGTATTATACCATTGGCGGGAGCTGCCACAAGTATTATTTTTGTTGCGACAAAAGTTTTGTCACGGCAAACACGTGTTTGTCATGACAAAAATATTTTGTCGCGACAAAATTGTTTGTCGCGACAAATGACAAAAATACTTTGTCGTAACAAAACTTTTGTTGCTGCAAGCATACTTTAGTCGAGACAAAAGACATGCTTTGTCACGACAGAACTTTTGTCACGATAAAAATTATGCTTGTGGCAGCTCCCGCCAATGACAGTATTTTGTCTTGTTGGTACTGACTGCATCTTTTGTCGCGACAAAAGACATGTTTTGTCACGACAAAACTTGAGCTTGAACTTTTGTCACAATAAAAATTATGCTTGTGGCAGCTCCCGCCAATGACAGTATTTTGTCTTGTTGGTATTGACTGCATCTTTGCTTGTTTTAATGACCAAGCAGTATTAACGTTTCCATGGATCCTGTAGTTTTCATACACTGGGTGTATGCTCTGCTTGGAAGAGTTGCATTTTGTCTTGTTGGTATTGGCTAGATCCAACAATGAGGCCTAAGAGGCCAGGGTGCTTTAAAAACAGGGCTCATCAACGTACTTGGTTTCTGTAAGAGGTGAAAAACATAGGTGGAGTCTTGTCTTTCATCTGAACTCTAACTCATGGCTGACCAGGGAAATGAATCATGGGATAGCAACAAAGCTGTTGGATCAGCAGCAGTCAGGATGCTGACAACACTGGCAATGTATTTGTGGGACATACGCAATTACTAACATTCAAGGTTGGGTTTCAAAACAACGGGGTCCTCTGTACGTTACTTTGCAGCGCTGCATCCGACATTCATCCAGCTTCAATGCTGGAAGAAGCCTAAGCTAGCTGAGGAAGCATGGACATTGTAGGACCGTCCATGTTTGATGGCTACTCCACAACTTCTTTAACACATTGGGGGTGGACCTGAAAGAATGTCTTCCAGCAGGAGCAGAAGCAGGATGTCTGTGTTGAATACAGCTGTGTGCATAAACAAGAAGCCCCATCCTAACCTGCATATTAGACAAGTTGGCTTAGCTTACAACACTGTCCTTGTGCGCTGGTTGGATCAGCTTACAACACTGTCTTTGTACACTGGTTGGATCAGCTTACAACACTGGCTTTGTACACTGGTTGGATCAGCTTACAACACTGTCTTTGTACACTGGTTGGATCAGCTTACAGCTCTGTCTTTGTATGCTGGTTGGATCAGCTTACAACACTGTCTTTGTACACCGGTTGGCTTAGCTTACAGCACTGTCTTTGTATGCTGGTTGGCTTAGCTCACAACATTGTTTTTGTACGCTGTAGCAAATTTTGAAGCTACGTATTTTTTGCGAGGGCAAAATGTAGTGCTGTGTTTGTGTAACTAGAAAAAAAACATGTTTAGAAACATGATCATGTTTTCCAAACTGCTTCATTATTTCCAGTATTAGCAAGCAACTGCAAGCAGACAGGCAGTGTGAACCTGTACACACACACGCCCACTCCACGCAAGTTGGGCAAACAAGGGACACCACCAGCTACCAACACAGGACAGAGCGCTCCTGCCAAACAAACTTTTCCACATGAATCTTGCAGGGGCGCTACCAGTTATGAGAAGTGGATGAAGGCATGCCATCAAGAAACTACTGTCCCTGGAGACCAGCTTACCGACAGAGGTGCGTAGCCACCTATGGAAGATACAATGACAATAGCACCAACCCTGCCGACAGCAAACACATCCACAGCTTTACAGCAAATGACACAAGCAATAAAAAATAAGACACCATCTCCATCATTATAATGTAACTCTAACAGAGCAAACAACAGTACTGTCTGCTGTACCAGTGGAAAAGTGACTGGAGTACTAAGACCTGTGTCATGAACTGCTCAACAGTTTTAGCTAAACCTAAGCACTCCATCAATGGGGGAAAAATGCTGCTTAATATCCTGTTCATCAGTCAAAAGCTCTTAACTGTTCAGCTTAAAGGAACTAGCCTGCGCAAATATTTCATTGTCAAAAAAAAAGAAGACTTTCCTCCAATAGGAAGAAAAAATTAAACAATGACAGTGTTTATCTTAAAATGCAGCATTGATTTTATTGACAGTTCACAATTCTCTTGCATTAGTAGCAGCTATTGGGACTCGACTGAACAAAATACTGTCAAGCGTCACAGCTGACCTAACAGCTTCCCATGGCCTCTTTGATCATGTTCCTCAGGTAGCGCAAGCCCAGCCCTCTGGTCCCAGTCACAGAGGTGGTGTATATAAAACATGGATGAGCTAGAACCTTGTCACTGCATCACGCAGCCCATCTTATTACCCATCATCAAAGTTAAGTTTACAAACTGAACATAGAATCAAGGAAGCATTTTAAAACAAAATCATTCATTTATTAACTTTTTTCACTTTTGATCTCTTCTACCTCTTTGTTCAAGCTGATTTTGAGAAGGCGAGTTCCTTTAAAAAAAAAAAAAAAAAAAAAAACTATCAAGAACATTTCCATTATATACTGGTAAAAATGTTCTGGAAGACTACACATAAATGAAATCACTGATAAACTATACATAATCAGAATCACATTTTAAAAACAATCAGAACAATAAAGAACCTCTATTTTCACAAATTTCACTTAACCAACAATTAGAACAAAGTATAACTTTTGTTTACTTGCCCAAATATAAAACAATCAGAAAACTGTCATTTATTTCAATCAATGTTTTCATACTAGCACAGCAGCTGTTTAAATGAAACCCCCTTTTTTTTTTTTTTTAATCAGTACTTACCCTCTCTTTTCCAAATAGGGCACAAATTCTTTGCAAAGCATGAATGTTGCTTTCACATTTGTATCAAAAACCTGAAACAAAATCAGTCATCACCCTAAATATAAAACCCAAAATATCATCATGTGAACCTTGCTGTCTTACACCCCTAAAGATGTATGCGTCAACTGACGTCATGCACAAAAGTAACTGTTGTATGCAACAAAAACAAAATTCACAATAAATGTGGAAATCTGCAAATCGGCAATTACCACCCATGAAAAAGCACAGGTAAAAGACATCCTTTCATGTCTCAACTTTTCATTTTGTAAATAAACTTACCAAGGGAAAGTGGAAGCTGGGGTGCCTGTACGTGTATTTTTATTTTATTATAATAATAACTTACACTTATAAAGCGCCCTTTCTCACAAGAGCTCATAGCATTAACAATTATTAGCAATATTTACTTCATAAAATACAAAATACACAAACGCCACAGAATGAGATGCACTGAGTCAAGCACACACACACACACCAAGCAGTATCATTTTGGAAAAAAGGTGAGTTTAAGTGCCAGTTTAATGGAAGAGGCTGACTGAAAGAATCCAATTTCTTTTGGAAATGTGTTTCAGAGTGTTGGAACACAGAGACAGAAAGAACATTCACAAATTACTACTTGTTGGCTGCAGAGTTGAATTTTGTGACTGGTTGCTTGGTTGACTGATTGACTGAAACCTGCTTACCTTATCCCATGCCTCCTCCGGAGTCTGGAGAAGAAAAAAAAGATAAAATGAAATTTGTTGAGTAAAAACAAACCTGACTCGTAAATAATGGTGCAGTGAAGAAAAAACAAACAAAACAAGTTCAGTCAATGTTCCTACAATTAATTTTTATTTATTTTTTTCGACCTAAAAGTTAATTCATCAATACATTTTTTTTTTAAATGAATGCCCAGAGAACAGCAAAGGCCTTCTCAGGCAGAAACAAAATTCATCAACTCACAACCAAAGTCCGATTCACTGACCATGTTACATGGTGTGGTGGAACAGAAAGCGTTTTCGCTGGCGCTGCACAGAGTGCCAGATTCTCTCCCTGCCTGTCCCTTTACCCGTTTTCTCCGCCTCCTCACCCAAACAACCAGCCCCTTATCGGCCCTCCCATGCCCCACGCCACTACACCTCTCCCTCCCCTCCCTCCATCCCGCTTCCTGTCCTCTGGACACCCCAGCACCTCAGTGCTCTCATGCCCCCTCCCCCGCCTCCTTCCCTACCCCCTAGCCGTGGTCAGTTGGTGTTTAAACTCAAGTTCACTTAACAGTGCAACTTCCATTTTACCTTTAAAGCTCCAAAAGGCAAGAAGCAAAAAACAAAGCTGGAAGTGGAAGAACCAGGAAGACAAACATCAGACTAGACTTCCCATCAGAAGACGGAGCACAAACACTAAGCTATAAGCTATATTCTGGTCTACACTAGGCTCAGACATCAGATTCCATAATAGCAGTTTTGACCAAAATTCACAAATCTATTACCAAAAATCTGCACTAAAAAGGACTCAAATACAGCTTTGTACATTTTTCTCTTCTCAACAATGACCCCTGCTGCTCCTCAATTGACGGAATTCCATACGCTGATAGAAAAATCTGATGTCAGAGGCTTTAAAAGGGGACCCTTTCACACATAAAGACTGCAAGCAGTGGGGACTTGCACCCCACAGTGGGTTCAACATGAAAATATGTTTTTTTAACACAGCATTAACCCCTTCACTGCCCCAGCCCATAAAATTTCTGGGCTTGAAAGTGCATGCACACACTTGCAAACAGTACAGTTTCTAGTCCTGTAATAAATCTAATTTCAATAATGTGCATTTTACGAACATCCATTTACACACTAATGCGAAAAAGAAAACAAAAATAGTCTAAGGATTCCAATTTTTGCACTGTTAGTGGTCGTTTTCAACTAACATCATAGCAGTGAAAGGGTTAACAGTTAAGCGTGTATGCTTCACTGTCCCATCATTCATTCACAAACAATGGCAGCTGGGCCAAAAGAACAAAGCTGTGTGCTCATGTGGTTGTGATGGCATATATGATGAACTTACATTAAGAAGAGATCCATAGTATGGACTGGTAGCGGCATTGGAAACCAGAATGTCAATGCCACCAAACTGCTTCACAGTCTGCAATAAAAAATGTAAAAACCTACTACATGAGCTGCCAATTTAAAAGAAATGTTTACTGGTTACATATATCATTATATGTGACATCTTCTTTTGTAATTGAAAGACAGCAACAACAACAGAAACAAAGAAGAAACATGTCACACATACATAGTATATTTGTATGGAGTATGTCTCTTTATAGTGGTCAGGACAATTTTGTAACCTTGCAAGATTATAGTGCAAAAGGCAGTATAACAAGGGCAGGGATAGCTCAGTTTGGTAGTGTCCAACTAAAACGCCAGGTGCAACACTAATGCAGGTTTGAGTCCCTAGTGCAGCAAGGGAAAAAAATCAACTTCCTGGGCAGACTCTGTTACAGTGTTTGCACTGCCCTGTGTACAGCCGCACGTATCAGCGTCTATGTACACATTACAAGTCCCAAGCACTGGCAGCCATACCGGTGTTTGGACACAGAAATACTGCACACATTCATCGGAATGGCTAGTGCTGCTCTTGTGGCTGCTGTGCCTTACCTAATCTGAATTTCCTGCAAGGAACAATAAAGGCATTAATCTGACATCTAAATAAGCATCTTATGCGTGCAATGGGAATAGATTCCCACAAAAAGTGACCACAGGGCTTCATCACTTCCTGTATATTATATATGTGAGCAAGTGCTCTTTGTACGTTTTACAATAATCCCGCCCCGCTTAACGGATCAATGCAATTTCATTACTGTACTTTAGTAACCCGGGAACCGGAGCAGACGACGCTTTTGTTTTGAAGCGCGGCGTGTGGCGTAACGCCACATGGCCTTCACACAGCCGACCGGCGATAGCCGCCAGTGCGCGCCCTTTTCAAATCTGTTTTTCTCCCTTAACATTTTGACCGCTTGTTTGTTTACCTACTCTTTGTCTATCTAGTCCTTTTTTATGCACTAAGCTATGTATAATATAATTTGGCATCTTAGAATGTTTATTTAACGTTGATTTAGACGCAGGATCGAGCTTAATTAGTAGCCGATGCCTCTCTAGGTCCATTCTTTTACAGCCGTCGTCTGCATGGCGCGCTTTGTTTAGTACTAGTAAATGGTAGTGAAATGTTGTTTTGATTCGATTAAAGTAATTCCGTGTCGATCAATGCGTTGTCGTATAGTATTTTGCTTAGCTGACTTCATGTTTAGTGTTTATGTTGGGCTGAAATTAACTTATTAAGTATTGTGTACTGTAGAAGCTAAGTTGTATTCATAGACTACTTAATCTCACTATCAGCGCTGCTGCGACTAAGGTTACGCGCCCCAGGCAAAAGTTCGCACCGATTGTTTTTAATGCTAGTCTTTGAATGTGTCTTGCTTCTCTTACAGAGCGTTGTATTGTAATTGTTATGTACCATTTTAACCGTGGGAGCGTGCTCTTTATTCCGATGTAAGTTTTAGTGACATTTATATTTTGTACATTGTGTTAGTTGTGATTTAGTTGTACGAATCTGTATATAGACAGGCGCAAGCCACGCTTCCCACTCTTTGTGTAAATAAAATAAGTCATGTGTGTACATTTTGTTTATACGGTTTAAAAGATGGTAACTGTAGCTTTTATTTGATGTTTTTGATGTTTTAATTAGGTTTAGTTATTGTAGAGGAAAGTGTATTTGTGCGGGCCAGGGAAACACAATTGTCAGCCATTTTGTGGTCCAGAGGGGCGATTTTACTGTAGCGATAGCGTGTGTTCCCTGTGGCCCGCGCCGTTCTCTTATCTATGCGTGAGCGTGATGATTTTGTGTGTGTGCTGAAAACTGTCTGCGGCTGAACAAGTAAAAACTGATTGCTGCCATACGCCTGCTGTGGTCTCCACTTTATTGACTCCGCTGCCTGTGTCTTGTCCTTTGACCACTCCACTCCATTACAACTTTGGCGCTGCGAGAGCAGGATGAGCGGAGCTACCCGAGACCACAGCAGGTTGAGTGACCACGGCCCAGACTGCAGCAGACAACCCTGATGATGATGGCCAGCCACCAACACCACCGACGCCGGGTACCACAACTGACAACTGACGACCCCGGCTAGCCACCAGCACCATCGACGACCCCGGCTAGCCACCAACACCATCGACGCCGCCGGCCAGCAGTCTCCATCTCCGCGGCCAGACGTCAGTGACTGAGTCAGACAGTGACGATGAACTATGCGTGTTAACACCGAAGAATCCAGCTCGTGCTGCTGTTGCTGTGCCAGCAGTGACACCTGTCATCCAGCGACCACCTGTGCCTCTGCCTAGACGCTCACGACGTCTGGCAGAGAAGAACATTATTCAACAGTAACCCGACCGCAAAGTTACCTGGCGCAGTACCGTAAGTGTTTTGAAATTAGCTGTTTTGTTGACATGACATGTGTGTGATGATTGCATTTTATACACTAGTGTTCATGACTTTTATGTCAGATGCCATCTGTATTACTAGGTTCATGGTATGTTTTTATCTTGGCTATTTTGTAGGTGCAATGTGTCGGAAGACCGTGGTAGTATGGTACTTAGGAGAATTTTGCTTAAATGCAAATCTTCTAGTCTAACTGCCTGTTTTACTGGCAAATAGTGCGGATTTTTGTGTGTGTGACCTAAATGGATTGTGAAATGTGATAACTCAGTGACCGGTTGCTTCAGTATATACTCAGGCCTTTTTCAGTAGGTTGTAGATATTAGAGGATCATTGTTTAAATAACAACCCTCTGTTGATCTAAGGCATAATGCCGCCTCTGATTTGGTCTTATTTGAAATTGCGGACTCTCATATTAAATATATGTTAGTCAAAGGATTGATTTTGTTCCCCGGTTCAGCCGGAGATCTTAGCCCATTCTAGGTTGTTACGTTAAATACGTCGCCTGACAGATTGGTGTTTTTACTCAGCGAGGACGCTGGTAGTGGTAGAGTAGGGGGGGATGTGAGCAAGTGCTCTTTGTACGTTTTACAATAATCCCGCCCCGCTTAACGGATCAATGCAATTTCATTACTGTACTTTAGTAACCCGGGAACCGGAGCAGACGACGCTTTTGTTTTGAAGCGCGGCGTGTGGCGTAACGCCACATGGCCTTCACACAGCCGACCGGCGATAGCCGCCAGTGCGCGCCCTTTTCAAATCTGTTTTTCTCCCTTAACATTTTGACCGCTTGTTTGTTTACCTACTCTTTGTCTATCTAGTCCTTTTTTATGCACTAAGCTATGTATAATATAATTTGGCATCTTAGAATGTTTATTTAACGTTGATTTAGACGCAGGATCGAGCTTAATTAGTAGCCGATGCCTCTCTAGGTCCATTCTTTTACAGCCGTCGTCTGCATGGCGCGCTTTGTTTAGTACTAGTAAATGGTAGTGAAATGTTGTTTTGATTCGATTAAAGTAATTCCGTGTCGATCAATGCGTTGTCGTATAGTATTTTGCTTAGCTGACTTCATGTTTAGTGTTTATGTTGGGCTGAAATTAACTTATTAAGTATTGTGTACTGTAGAAGCTAAGTTGTATTCATAGACTACTTAATCTCACTATCAGCGCTGCTGCGACTAAGGTTACGCGCCCCAGGCAAAAGTTCGCACCGATTGTTTTTAATGCTAGTCTTTGAATGTGTCTTGCTTCTCTTACAGAGCGTTGTATTGTAATTGTTATGTACCATTTTAACCGTGGGAGCGTGCTCTTTATTCCGATGTAAGTTTTAGTGACATTTATATTTTGTACATTGTGTTAGTTGTGATTTAGTTGTACGAATCTGTATATAGACAGGCGCAAGCCACGCTTCCCACTCTTTGTGTAAATAAAATAAGTCATGTGTGTACATTTTGTTTATACGGTTTAAAAGATGGTAACTGTAGCTTTTATTTGATGTTTTTGATGTTTTAATTAGGTTTAGTTATTGTAGAGGAAAGTGTATTTGTGCGGGCCAGGGAAACACAATTGTCAGCCATTTTGTGGTCCAGAGGGGCGATTTTACTGTAGCGATAGCGTGTGTTCCCTGTGGCCCGCGCCGTTCTCTTATCTATGCGTGAGCGTGATGATTTTGTGTGTGTGCTGAAAACTGTCTGCGGCTGAACAAGTAAAAACTGATTGCTGCCATACGCCTGCTGTGGTCTCCACTTTATTGACTCCGCTGCCTGTGTCTTGTCCTTTGACCACTCCACTCCATTACATATACATTGCAGTTTTATCACAATACAGAAATAACGACGCAACAGTCACCTCCTCAATCAGCTTTACTCTGTCAGCTTGCTTGGAGACATGACACACAACACCAGAGACGTGCAGGTTTTCACTGCGCAGCTGCTGCACCGCTGCATCCACATTCTTCTGCTTACGACTGCTGATCATCACCTTGGCCCCATCTTGACTCAACCGCCTGGCGATGGCTAGACCAATGCTTGAAACAACAGAAACCAAAATGAAGACAACATGTAAGTTTTTGCGGTTACTTCCTTGGCACTGGCCCCATGAACTGTCTGTGCAGTAAGTAAGTAATCTGGTGTTTTACGCCCAGTCAACCATTATGGTTATCTCAGGGCGTCTGTCTGTGCAGGCTAGACCAATGCTTGAAACAAAAGAAAACAGAATGAACATGTAAGTTTCTGTAGTTACTTCCTCAGCACTAGCCCCATAAACTGTCTCTGTCAAGATTTTTCAACAATTAAACGGGCCTTTTTGCAGACTCTGGATGCTATGAATATGGTACACATTAATAATATCATGTAGACAAGTACACCAGGTACTTCCACCATAATCCTGCACTATCCATACACTGTTAGTGTTACAGTCTCACTGCTTACTGAGTATCTGAGCAGACAACACTATTGTTACTGAAGCATGCCTTGTGTGTAATGAGATCACACTGTTGCTCTTAGCACTCTGGCAGGCAATAGCCAGGTATGCATCACCCAGTTCAAATCCATTATGCCCGGTTATATTTTTGCTGCCTTTTGCTTGTGACATGCTCATTTGTGTGCATTGAGCTACCCCTACTCCCCATGTGTGTGTGTGTGTGTGTGTGTGTGTGTGTGTGTGTGTGTGTGTGTGTGAAAACAGTAAGACTACACACCCCTCTGTGGAAGCAGTAACAACAGCGACTTTTCCTGCAAGCTTGGGGCCAGTGGCACTGGCAGCCATCCTGACCTGTACCAAGGGCATTACTGATTCGGCTGTTAAGGCAACGGATTTACAAATCTGTCGCAACATGACCTGCAAAAAACAACATTTGCTTAAACAATGATTGGTAGGGCATATCTTTCAGAAGTGCATTTGTTCCCGCTACTGACCGCCTTCACGTCCAGAGTCAAAATTCATAGCTATAGACGGGTTGCTTCTGTGCCCTTTTCGGACTCTGCTGTGTCCAGATCTAGATCTACCTCAGTGATTCAGTATATAAACTATAATGCAACTAATGTCATCTCGGCTTCTCCAGCTACGTAAAGAAAACAGCATAAAATTGCATAGTTTACGACTATCAAGAAATTCGCTACAGTGCACAGCTCAAGAGGGAAATTATTTCAAAATTCAGCTCTTCTAACACTTGCGAATCCGGACATACGCTGAAAAAGTATGAAAAATTAAGTAAAATATTTTTGAACAACACAATCTAAAAATATGGTTCGGCCCGGGTTCAGGGGCAAAGTCCTTGCAGTTTCACACGACGCTGTTTGACGCTGCTTCATATCAAAACGCTGCAGAGATAGGTTTACACAGCCAGCCATTTCAAATTAAGAAAAGCTTAAACGGGGGCATTCTGGTAAAAAAATGAACATTCAAGTCTAACTTAATTTCGTTTTTCAGATCAAACTGAAACAACACAGCGCAGCAGTCGACGCTCCCAGAAGTGTTTCAAAGTAGCTTCCCTTGAAAAAAGACTGATGACCACAAACTGCACTAATTACAGAATTTATATCAAAAAAATGCAAATTGTCATTTTCGAAATGGAAATGGATTTATTTATTTTTCTTTTAATAGGTTTATATACAGACAGACAACATAGAAAACCTTTTAACCATTGAAAAGTGCATGCTGAACAGTGTTGAACTGAGGATGTACCTCTGGTAGAGTTTATGTACCTTGTATTTACTTGCATGCCAGGTGAGAGTTACTGTAGGCAACTCAGGTCTTTGTAATTGTTGTGTTTGTGTGATGTCTTCTGAGCGCTAATTAACTCCCTTGTGCATTGACTAATCAATAAACTCACTGTCACTGATCATAATGGAGACACACCAGAAAAAATATATGGGAAGGGGATGAGTCTTGGCTGGGCATCAAACACTCATACCTGTCAACCCATACAGTTTAAAGTATAATAGGCATTTTTTTCTCTTTTTTTCTTTCTTTTTTTCTCATTATTTTGGGGGGATATGGTCATATTGCAAAATTAAAACATGAAAACATAATTTTCATCAGATTTGGTTATTATTTTAATCTGAGCAAAAAGATTCAAAAACTGTTGAATGAGCAGCCAATGCATGCCATTGCCAAATGCACAGACTGGCCTAGTGCAATAGGCTAAGAAATCTTGTCAGAAGTGAGATTTGATGTCATGCATGTGTATTTCGCACATTGCTTCTGCCTTCCATTGCCACATGTGCTGGCTGGAATTAAAAATATCGCTGCCACAAGCGAAAAAACAAAAGACCCCAGCCTGCATAAGGGAAATACAGTTTAACAAACTCTCATAGTTCAGGAGCTGTGTGAGAGTCATGGCTGTCCATCCTAATGAGCTTTCTTGCTTCCGTGGACATAAAGATATACTGAACCATGCTTCAGCACTGGTCTCAGCTTGTCCCTAATATGTCAGCCGACATCCGAGGACATTAAGCTTCGCTTCATCAACAAACTCTGGACTAAGGTTTACTCCTAAAAGCGGTTGACAGCTATGAACACTGCATCTACATTTTGATGTCCTGGGACAGAGGCAAGCCATTCTTGACTCAACTCCACAGTTCAGCTGAGCGTGGCTCGCATTCTATCAGACACCATCTGCTGTCTGGAACAAATGAGCTGTGGTCTGAAAATACAACTTCTTCATTGATTTATTTTTATTTATTTTTTATTCATTTTTTTTCTCCATTTTGTTGTTGTTGTTGTTTCGGGGAGGGGGGGGGGCTGTTGTAGTATGAACTGATATTTTGGTTATGCTTAGGGCCTGGCCCTGTTCACCCCCATCCCACATCATAACATTACAGGGTCTAATATCACCTTGCTGTGAACAGACATAAAATATTGATTTAATACAGAACCTGTGATGCATTTGGAGAGACAATGATGTCTCATTTGTGATTTAGTCTGGTTCAGATCACAGATGATACAGCAGCTTGTGACATACTTCTCAAAGCAGTTTTCGCCAACATACAGGACACTCTCTCTTCTTTAAACAAAAGTTTTTTAAATCACAAAACCCACCTGTTCAGAAAAGCTTTGTGTACATATTCCTCAAATGTCCTTCTGCCTTGTAAAAATTATAGTATTGTTTATAAGTTTGAAAGGTTTATCTGTAGGCATCAGTTGGGACCTTTGTAGTGCATGTTTGCATTTATAAGTGTGTGCAATGTTACTATCATTTTACATACACATATTTATGTGTTAGAATGGTATAGAGATCCCTCATACCTCCCCCCCCCCCCCCTCCTCCCCATCTGTACTGAGCATACAGCAGTGTAGTCATATCCACTGAAAGTGTGCTCTAGAAAAACTAGTAATCATTATTATTATTATTTGAACAGATCAAAATCAGTATTGGGCTGTAATGACCTCCAGCAGACTGAAAAGACTGCTACATTTGTGTCTTGAAGAAATTCAGTTTCCACTGGTCCAGAACTTTCCTTCCTGGCATCACTCTGACTTTCAAAACAAGTCCAAGGTCATCAAAACTGACACAAAAATGATCATCATGCAAAATTTAAAAAGTCTCTTTCATAGCAACTGTTTTTCAGCTCAGCCTGATTTTTTTTTTTAATGTAATTCAAAACTTGCAAGGAATGAAAACTTAATTCCTTTCTTTTATATAAGAGTTTTAAACACAAAAAGTATGATATGACAGGTATACCTTTAGTTTGGAGGGGGCGGGGGGGGGGTGGGGGGGTGGTGGGAGCAGTTATTTATATCAGTTTTTAACACCTGGAACATTCTGTAAAATATTTCACCTATCTCTCAAATTCTAAACTTATCCTTTTTGTCACTCTGTGTGAGCTAGTCTGTGTGTGCATGCATCATGTATGTAAATGTACAGTCTGTCAGAAGCTCAACAAGGTTATAATATGAACCAATCAAATACACTCCATGATAAACACAATTAGGCTTCTCTTCCCCCCCCCCCCCCCCCCCCCCCCCCCCCACACACACACCTTTTCTCTCTCTCTTTCTCTCTCTCTCTCTCTCTCTCTCTCTCTCTCTCTCTCTCTCTCTCTCTCTCTCTCTGCCCAAACCAAGACTATACCTTTTTAAAACCAGCTTCTCATTTTCAGGCGCATCCTTGCGGAATACCATCCCAGATCAAATCATGCAATTCACTTACCAGCTTCAAAACACAACTTTATAAATGGATCAGAAGCAGATTGTTATAAATAACCACACACACACACACACACACACACACACACACACACACACACACAAAACTAACAATTTCTTGGTTTCTAATATATATATACATGCATGTATAGTCTCCCAGCAGTGATTTATTATTCTTTTGTATTGTACATAATTATCGACTGGCATTGATTTTCCCACTGTGATCATATATATATATATAAAGTGTTTGTAACTGTTCCAAAGACAGGTTGAATGACAGGCATTTGTGCCTAAACCTTTATCCTTGTGTAATAAAGTTCAATCAATCAATCAGTCAATCTCTCTTCTCATCTTTATTGACACAGTTTTGCACCATTTCAGGCACAAAGGCTTGTGACTGCACATCTGGGGATTGTTGAACCCTTCACTAAACAATGTGCCAAAGACAGAGACAGCATCACTCACAGAGCAATGGAGGTGTTTCAATCTGACCACAAATGTGACATGCTCAGCACAATGCCCTGTAATGACTTAACACTTATGGCAAAACAAAACAAAACCCACCAGTAAACCTTTAAAGTACTGAGGGTCATAACTTCAGTACAATTGAAATTTTCATTGCATTGTAAATCTTCATGTGTTCTACAGTAATGTCAGATCCACAAAAGTTGATAATGGATGAAAATATGTTTTCAGTGTTCCAGCACAAAATCATGCTATCAAATCATCTGCCTTTAAATGCTTCAAAACACAGAAACATGAGCAAATACGTGAAACCATTATCAATTAATATTACATTTGCATGCTGCTAACATCTTCTCCAGTTTTTCCATTTCAATGAGTGTAAAAAAGTTTGATATCAATGTAAAATGTCAGATTTTGCATCAGATTCAATAATAGGCAACTGTGCAAGTTAGTGCATTGGAATTTAACATCCTGACAAGCACACAGACCATCTCAGGATGAATAAATATTATTTTAAATCACACTTTTTAACCCCTTCACTGCCCCAGCCTGTAACATTTCTGGGCTGAATAATGTATGGACACGCCTGCAAACAGTATATTTTCCGGTCCTATAACATCTATTTTCAATGCTATGCATTTTGATAAAAATCCTTTCCCATGACAGTGCAAAAAGGAAGACAAAAAAGCTTACAGGTTTCAAATTTCTCACTTTTATGGGGCATTTTCAAATCACATCATGGCAGTGAAGGAGCTAAAACTGTCAACAACAAAAATGGAAAAACATATATAAGTACAAGACACAAAAATAGGTACAAGACCTGTCATAGTGTCAATTCTGCACCAAAAAGATGACATGAAACTCACACAGGTACACCGACATCCATTTGCATAACAGTGTTAGATTCTACATCAGGTACAGTACAGGTGACTCTACAATATGTATACATATGAAATAGACACATTACATTACCCATAAATTAAGTACCAAACAAATTACTTACTTACAGAATTACACTACTGGCCATTTGTAAAGCAAAGGCATAACATCCGTGTCTAATAACTTCTACTATGACATAAGACATTTTATATCACAGATCAAACCTGTTGTATTATCAAGAACAAAGAAGTGGAATGTAACAAGCAACATCAGGCTGGAGCCCACCAGCCCATTCTCAATATACAGCAAAACGACTTGGCCATTTAAATATTCGGACACTCTGTTTTGAGTTATTGCTGATTGTATTGTTTGTATTGTATGTGAGGGTGGGCAGCAACAACAAAAACAAACCCCGAAAAACAACATTAAATGAGAAAGTAATCTTCATTTGTATACACAGGTATTATTATAAACCAGTAGTTTTGATCAACATCGTACACCTTGCACGTTAATTTATTGCGTAAATCAAAACTATGGAGTCGTATTATCAAATTTGTAACTCTAGTCTAAGACTAGGCTGTTATTACATTTTTGTATGTTAATTTTTCACATAAGAACATGCTTATAAGTAAAGATGTAGGCTGCTGTGCAAGATAAAATCATGTGTATTCAAATATGTTTGATACGTCTGCCTGTGTAGACCTTATATTCCTTTTTATGACCCAGGTAGATTTGGAGGGAGAGGGAGGGAGAACTACTCTGTATTTTCTTCTTCTTTATTTGAAAGTTTATCCTCTCTCTGTCTCTGTCTCTATTTCTCTGTCTCTCTGTCTGTCTGTCTGTCTGTCTGTCTGTCTGTCTGTCTGTCTCTCTCTCTCTCTCTCTCTCTCTCTCTCTCTCTCTCTCTCTCTCTCTCTCTCTCTCTCTCTCTCTCTCTCTCTCTCTCTCTCTCTCCACTTTTTTTTCCCGTCTTTTGTTTTTTGAGTTCATATCTTCTGATCTGCACTCGACAGTCGAATGATATCTTTTTGCGCTGCTTATCAGCGATTTCACCAGAAAATCGCTCTTTTCCTTTTCTTCTACAGCTTAGTATACTGTAACTTGTTTTGTGTGGAATTTTGTGGACCTATTTATGCCTGTTTGTTGGTTGTATTGTTTGTCCGTTTGCCTGTTTTTTGGTTGTACTATATTGGCCATGGACTTTGAATTTATTATGTTTGTACGTGCATATTCAGCGCTGAGTTCAGCGTGTTGTGATCTGTGCGTATATGTACGTCATGTGCCTATACTGGCTTAGGTTTTGAACTGTTTGTATGGACACTTGTGGCGGATTTTTGTGAGCTATGTTCGCACGTGAAAGTGGTCCCTTCCATGATGCTTCTGCTTTGTTGGATAGTGTGTCCTGGCTGTAGTGGGATTAGATCGCGCATACCATGACCAATACAGTTAACTGAGGTTGTTTCAATGAATTGCCAAGGCCTAGCTGACCCGCGCAAGAGGAGAGATGTTTTTCACTATCTAAGAGATAAGTCATATTCCATATACCTACTGCAGGATACCCACTTTGATCATCCAAAACTAGAGAACTGCATTCGGGCTGAGTGGGGTTATAAATGTTACTTTGCCTCGTATAATTCAAATTCGAGGGGTGTCGCAATATTATTTAATAATAACTTCGAATTTTCTGTAAACAAGGTTTATAAAGATATTGCTGGAAATTATATATTTGCCACTGTCAGAATAATGGATAAAGAATTTGTGATCGTCAGTTTGTATGGCCCAAACCGTGATAATCCGGAGTTTTATGCCGAGCTTGAGGAACGGATCAGCGAAGTTGGCTTTGCCAACGGAAAATCTTATTATTGGAGGAGACTGGAATTTAGTCTTGGATTTCACATTAGATCATTATAATTATAAACTCTTTAATAATGCTAAAGCACAAGAACAAGTCGAAAATTTAATGATAAATCTCGACCTATTTGATATTTGGAGAGAAATTCATCCTGAAATGAGACGGTATACATGGCGCAGAAATACACCCCTTCAACAGAGTAGCGTGATTGGACTTTTTCCTAATCTCAGATTTGCTGTCCACTTACGTGACAGAAGCGGCAGACATTAAGCCCGGTTACCGGACAGATCATTCCATGATCACACTGACTTTGACTTTAGGGAAATTAGAAACCAGAAATAAGCTTTTGTGGAAATTTAATAATTCCCTATTAGAAGATAAGCTGTTTGCAAACGAAATAAATGATGTTATAAGAACCGTGATTGAAAAATATGCAGCTCTACCCTATTCTCGGGAACAACTTCCTTTTATCCCAAAATGTGACCTTCAATTTGTAATTTCCGATCAGCTATTTTTAGACGTACTACTTATGAAAATTAGATCAAAGACAATCTCGTATGCTACAATGAAAAAACGTGTGGATCAGGAAAAGGAAAGGGATTTGCAGAACAATATCCAGAGCTTAGAAACTAAAATTAAATTGACAGAAGATGAGAAAGGGAAACTAGAATCTTATAAACAGGAGCTAATTGCACTTAGAGAGAAAAAGATGGAGGGAGTTCTGCTTCGATCGAGACTGAGATGGGTCGCCGAAGGAGAAAAAATAACAAAATATTTTTGTGCACTTGAAAAACGTAATTACGTTAGTAAACAAATGATTAGGCTTACTTTAAACAATGGTGAGGAAATATATGAAACTAAGGACATTATAAAGGAAGTCAAAATGTTTTATGAAAGATCATATTCTGACAGACAATTAGAAGATTGTGAAATATTAGACTTGGTTGAGGATATACCAACATTGACAGTGCAAGAAAAGACCTCACTCGACTCGAGAAGGGGAAATTACTTTAGATGAAGCAAGCGTTGCACTCAAGAACATGAAAAACAATAAAAGCCCAGGCTCTGATGGTTTTACTGTTGAATTCTTTAAGTTTTTTTGGCGACAGCTGGGTGCATTCGTTGTTAAATCATTAAATAATGGGTTTAGGAAAGGTGAATTATCATCAACGCAGAAAGAAGGAATAATAATATGCATACCAAAAGGGAACAAATCAAAAGACCTGATAAAAAAAAAAAAACTGGAGGCCAATTTCACTCCTTAATGTTGTTTACAAAATAGGATCCACTTGTATTGCTAATCGCTTAAAACGTGTCCTGCCCTCTTTGATCAGTGAAGACCAAACTGGGTTTATGGCCAATAGATATATAGGAGATAATATTCGACTGATATACGATTTAATCAGTTACTTGAACAAAGAAAACATGCCTGGGCTACTCTTGTGCTCAGACTTTGAAAAAGCCTTCGATTCAGTGGATTGGAGATTTATGTTTAAAGTTTTACATGCGTTTGGATTTTGGCCCGATATTAGCCAGTGGATATTCACATTTTATAGACATATAAAGTCATCTGTCGCGGTTAATGGACAATTATCAGAATGGTTTTCAATTCAGAGGGGATGTAGACACTGGGGGGACCCAATATCACCATATTTATTTATATTATGCGTAGAAATACTTGCTGCTATGATTAGGCAAAATAAGAATATTAAAGTTATTTTAATAGGAGAAACTGAGTACAAAATCTCGCAGTATGCTGATGATACTGAAATTATGTTAGAAGGTGACAAGAACTCATTTGAGGAAACAGTTAAAGATTATTAATATGTAGGGGAGTGGGGATGGGGAGTTGAGGGGAAGCAGGTTGGAAGCATGGATGAAGAGTCACAAGTCAGAGGTTGCTATAACATAACTTTTATTTGTACACCAACCAACCAGGAAACAGTGTCTGTTGGAAAAGACACAAGCAAACAAAACATTTAGAACATGAAAGCAAATGTAAAGTCTAAACAACAGCAGTTACTAATCTAATAAATACAGTAACCATGTAGTTTACATATAATGTTTCTACATTAATCCCGCCTTGCTTAACGGATCAACGCAATTTCATTACTGTACTGATAGTAACCCGGGAACCGGAGCAGACGACGTTTTTGTTTTGAAGCGCGGCGTGTGGCGTAACGCCACATGGCCTTTACACAGCCGACCGGCGATAGCCGCCAGTGTGCGCCATTTTCAAATCTGTTTTCTCCCTGAATATTTTGACCGCTTGTTTGTTTACCTACTGTTTGTTTACCTAGACCTTTTTATGCACTAAGCCATGTGTAATATATTTTGGCATCTTAGAATGTTTATCTAACGTTTATTTAGACACAGGATCGAGCTTAATCAGTAGCCGATGCCTCTCAAGGTCCATTCTTTTATAGCCGTCGTCTGCATGGCACACTTTGTTTAGTACTAGTAAATAGTAGTGAAACGTTGTTTTGTTTCGATTAAAGTAATTCTGTGTCGATCAATGCGTTGTCGTATAGTATTTTGCTTAGCTGACTTCATGTTTAGTTGAAATTAACTTATTAAGTATTGTGTACTGTAGAAGCTAAGTTGTATTCATAGACTACTTAATATGACTATCAGCACTGCTGCGACTAAGATTAATCGCCCCAGGCGAAAGTTCGCAACGATTGTTTTAGTACTAGTCTTTCAGTTTGTCTTGCTTCTCATACACAGCGTTGTATTGTAATTGTTATGTACCATTTTAACCGTGGGAGCGTGCTCTTTATTCCGATGTAAGTAGTTTAGTAACATTAATATTTTGTACATTGTGTTAGTTGTGATTTAGTTGTACGAATCTCTGTTTCAGTATAGACAGGCGCTAGCCACGCTTCCCACTCTTGTTGTAAATAAAATAAGTCATGTGTGTACATTTTGTTTATACGGTTTAAAAGATTGTAACTGTAGCTTTCATTCGATATTTTTCATGTTTTAATTGGTTTAGTTATTGTAGAGGAAAGTGTATTTGTGCGGGCCAAGGAAACACAGTTGTCAGCCATTTTGTGGTCCAGAGGGCCGTTTTTACTGTAGCGATAGCGTGTGTTCTCTGTGGCCCGTGCCGTTCTCTTATCTATGCGTGCGAGTGAGAATTTTGTGGGTGCTGAAAATGTCTGCGGCTGAGAAAGTAAAACCGGATTGCTGCCATACGCCTGCTGTGGTCTCCATTTTTGACCGACTCCGCTGCCTGGGTCACTGTCCTGTTCTACCTCACCACCGCTCCATTACATTAATATAACAACAAATACAATTATATTGCTGTAGTGTAAGTGAAGTTTTTTTTTTTTTTTTTTTTCTTTCTTTCTTTCTTTTCTTTTCTTTCTCATTTACAAATTTATACAAGATTATCAGTTTGTCCAACACACACACACACTAAGCACATACACTCTCTCTCTCTCTCTCTCTCTCTCTCTCTCTCTCTCTCTCTCTCTCTCTCTACGTTTCTCTGAGCTTGAATTGATGTAATTTTGAGAATCAGAAGACCACAGTGCCTAAAAATGTAAGTCATAAAAAGCATGACATAAGGCGACAGCATGGCATTGCTAGCACGGTCTCAGCCACACACAAGTGGTGTAGATCCGTTCCGCAGGTCTCTTGCTGGGCCGTGCACATGTGACTGTGGGGAAATTGTAAAGCCAACAGCTTGACTCAGAATGAGAGTGCAGTTGTACAGATCAGTCTGCCTGTCACCCAAAGCGATGAGTAGACCCCACCCCTCCCCTCTGTGTAAAACAACCCCGGCCGCAAGCACCCTACTCAACAGCCTAGTACAATTTTTCTGGACCCCACAACAGTGTGAGCAACACATTTTCTCATTGGCTGATCCCCAACACAGTAGCCAATCACAACGCACGTTCTTTGTAATGATGATCAAAAACGCCCAAGGGAGATAACTCTACAGACTAGTGCTATCGATGTTCGGGGGGAGGGAGAGGAGAGAGGGAGGGGGTGGGGAGAGGGGAGAGGGGGATGGGAAGATAAGCTTCAAAGAAATATACCGTGGCAGTCCTGTTTTCATCAACTAAGTAAAATTCACGACGTTAATATAAAATGGTTTCAGATGAGAATTATACACAGAATACTTGGAACAAATGTGATGCTTAAGGAGATGGGTATCACCAACAATAATAAGTGCAGTTTTTGTTTAACTGCTAAAGACACTATACAACACATATTTTGGGAATGTAAACACAGCCAACAGTTCTGGACACGCTTTTTGGTCTTACTGAAAGAGAAATGTACTTCCTGCTACAGATTAAGACTGTCTGAATGTCTAATATTATTTGGTATTGATGATAACATCAAAACGGAGAACGTTTTTGATTTTATTTTACTACTGGCAAAGCAGTATCTGTACAAATGCAAAATAGAAAAACAGCCCCCGAACATTGATATATTTAGAAAAAAATTGTTATACAGATACAAAATAGAGGAATACAATGCTAAGATGAGCTGCTCATGTTCAAGTTTCTCTTCCAGGTGGGAACCATACAAACCTTTTTTTGCAGGCTAATTATGCTCTCATCTACCTCTTTTTTCTGTATCTTCATTCATTTCACGTTTATGACTTTTGAAATATTGACTGTACCAATGCCGCATGCCCTCCGGTGCCCCATGTATGTATGTATATAACAAAGCCGCATTAAAAAATGTTAAAAAAATAAAATAAAATAAAATCAAAAAGAAAAAAAGAAAAAAAGAAAAACTTCGCTGCCTTTCCTCGAAGGAACCAAACACGGATAAGCTTCGTGATAAGCTGGGAGAAATTTCTGGGATGGAACTTTCTTCCTTTTAATCGCAGTAGCAGAGCCTTTGGAGGCTAATACTGAGTCTTCTTCTTCTGAAGTTTAATACGCTCGCTTCTTCGACTCGAACATTTTCTCCGAATTGAACTTGAGTGAGTTTCGGCTGCGTTCAGAACCTATGTTTGCGTCAAAACCAGCGTTGCTATAGCAAGACTTGATGCGCGCGAATCATAAGCGGGCCCACATACCTTTTGAACACGGTGGCTGTGTCAAAAATAGGATCGCATCAAAAAAGAGGACCGAATCAGTCACACATGTCGCTATCGTGTAGCCTAAACGAAGTCATTTGCGTAGTTTGTGTAATGCAAGCGTAGCGGATGTGTAGTTTGGGCTTCAAATGTGTAGTTTTCTACGCCAACTGCGTAGACTAAACAGGTATGCACAACGAGATGGATAGTGACACGGGTGGCATTTGGGACCATGCCGTAAGCGGGAGGAAGTCAGTCATAACTGACCGGTTCCAGCCTCAGGCGTCAAGTTACTCAAAGCGTTACAGCATGTTACTGTTACTGACTAGCAGAGCGTCTCCGGCTGTGAACAACGTCATCAAGAATCTAAACTGAGGGTAGCGCATCAAGAATCTAAACTGCTGATCTGGCTGCGCCTGTCTGCTCGGTTAGTGAACAGAGACAAAGACCTAATTGCCACCACTGACGCGCATCACCGGCCAGTTCGGGTACACGCACAAAGACCCGGAAAGGGTTTACAATCTAAGCAGAGTGAAAGTCTGCGCGCCCAAGACTCGGCCACACAAAAGCCGGATCAAAACAGAAATAACACGTCTCACAGTTTATACAATCATCCCTATGTACTAAACCATATTCAACTAGTAAACTGAACATTCCACAACTATGAAGTCAACATCTTCAAAGTGTTAGCCATGATATACCACCGATTTCATGTAGAAACATAGATCAGTAGGATACTAAACAAATAAGTTGTGTCGCACGGCCGCACTGACAAAGTACCCATACTTTAAGAAGGATAACTTTGAATCGGCAAAGCATCACTCAGACTGAACATCCAACAATGGCAACATAACATACTAGCTACATATCAGCTAACCAAGGTTAGCTGCATACATTTTGAAAACACCGGTCATCCTGTGGCATAAAGGTTTAACATTCGAACGCACAAACAAGGTACTCTGACGCCACAGCGGCTGCAACCAGGCGGCAATCAGACGCCGAAATTACCCACGTATTCAAGAACCAAAATCAAGGCACGTTGTGAACATGATAACATTATAAACATACATTATTTACATCAATAAGAAACAACAGAACAACAAGCCATAGAAAAATAACTACATACAGGCTCTCCCCTGATGAAAGCACATGAACACCGGCCGCAACAGTTAAACAAACAACCTGCCTCTGCAGGGACACTGGGGGAAAAGGGACGCTGCCGGCCCAGCACACAACTTTTAACACCTTAGATAATTGGGCCATAAAACCCCCACCCAATCAAAAAGGAAAAGGACCGGAAAGAAAAGGTTATAGGGTCATGGCCCGGAACATGTATACAATACACTCGGTTACAAATACACTAGTTTGGGAACAAGTCAGGTCTCTTCTTGAATGCGGGGAAGATTAGTGCCATATGGCTTGGTAATAAAAGAAATTCACCCATTAAATATATGCCAAATTTGCATATGGATTGGAACCCACCTAAATTTAAAATACTTGGTATTTGGTTTACTAATAATTTAAAAGAGTGTGAGCTACTCAACTTTTGCGAGAAATTTTTAGAAATAAAAGCATTGTACAATGTATGGTTAAAAAGACAAATAACACCACTCGGTAGAGTAGCTGTTCTGAAGTCGCTGATTTTGTCTAAAATTATCCACCTATGGATTTTATTGCCAAATCCACCAGACAGTCTGGTGGACGCGTTGCAGAAGACCGTGTTTCAGTTCGTATGGAATAGAAAACAAGACAGGATAAGTAGGAAAGTAACCGTCAAAACTATTGCAAAGGGAGGACTTGGCATACCAAATATTAGACATTATATTAATGCGCTGAAGCTAAGTTGGATACGAAAACTAAAAACAAGTGATCACAAGTGGAAAGGTATAATTACATCAACTTACCCGAAAGTGTTACTGCTTGAACAAATGGGATCAAGCCTCCCTACTCAGGAAAAGAATTTTAATATGTTTTGGATTCATGTATTTAAAGCATATAGAGAGTTTGGTAAACACATGCAGGTAGAGAACTCAGAAGAACTAGTCGCAGATCCTATTTTCTGCAACGACAATATTCTGGTTGGAAACAAAACTGTTTTTTATAAAAAGTGGATAGACAGAGGTGTATGTTTTATCAAAAACATTCTGAATGAAAATGGTACGTTTATGCTATTTAAAAGGTTTAAAGAAATATACAGGATTAATACGGATTACATTACATATATTGGATGTGTACAAGCTATTAAAAGCTACATACGTAAAACGGGACTAACAGTTGAGAGTAACAGTTCAACCAATTTGACAAAGACGCTTAAGATTATTTACAGTCAACAAAAAGGCTCACGCCTGTATTATGAAATGCTTACACAGGGTAAAGATAAAACTAAGTGCTGTGAAAAATGGGAAGCAAGATTGAATACAGACATTGACTGGAGCAGAAACTTTAAGAAAATGCAAAACATCCAAGAGATAAAACTAAAATGGTTCCAGATAAGACTTGTACATAGGATATTAGCTACCAATATTGTTTTAATGCACATGGGTATTGAAAATGATATTAACTGTTCTTTTTGTAGACAGGAAAGAGACTCTATTAATCACATTTTTTGGAGATGTGTGTACGTAAAGTCTTTTGGGGAACAGTTCCAGACTACACTTAATACCGGGAGCTCAAATGCGAGGACAGTAACGCTTAATGAAAATTTTGTACTTTTTGGTCACGACAGCCAAATTAAATCAGACAGCACCTTTGATTTGATAATTTTGTGTGCAAAATTCTATATTTATACTTGTAAGATTAACAAGAATATACCTCAACTGCACCTGTTCAAACAATATTTAAAAAATACATTTGATGTAGACAAATATAATGCGACATTAACGATGTCATATGACAAGATAGCAGCCGAATGGTTGCATTACAAAAAGCTGATACAAATCTAGACGAGGTTGTTAATGACGTTAATAATCTGTAAATTGTACTCATTGCCATGGTCCTTTTTTTCTTTCTTTTTTTCTTTTTTTTTCCTCTTCTGTTTTTGTATGTGTGTGTGCCTTTTTTTCTTCTTACTTTACCTTAGATATATGAATGAGAGAGAGAGAGAGGGGGTGGAGGAGAGAGAGAGAAAGAAATTGTAATGGATGGATACATGTTAATGAATTAAAAAACAAAACAAAAAAAACGCGGTCCTAGCTTGATCGGGTATTGGGGGGGGGGGAAGTTCACTCAGTGACATGGGAGACTGTGTGATGGAAGGACGACGGATAGGTGACGATATTCACTCAGTGACATGAGAGACCGTCTGATGAAGGGACGACTGAGAAGTGATGACGTTTACTTAGTAACACGAGGGACCGTCTGACGTCTTCAAGGAAGGAAGACCTCTAGATGACGATGCTCACTCAGTGACAGGAGAGACCGTCTGACATCCTCATGGAAGGACGACTGATAGCTGATGATGTTCACTGGGAGACATGAGAGACCATGTACGTCTTCTCCCTGCCTGCAGGACACAGAGCCTTGGCTTTAACATCTTTATCGTCACCTCACAGTCGCCTTTCCTTCGTCAAGCCATCAGATATTACTTCAGTAAACACACTTGTCAAATTATAACAGCATCAACACAAAAACAAACAAACAAAAACTAACATTTACCAGGTTGTAGCATTCTCACCGGTTCATAATGTTAACAATGGAATCCACATTCCCGCTCAATTTCCTCTTACAGTACAAAGCAAAAAGCACTTTAGATTATGTGACTTTAAAATCTTACAGTGCAAAATTAACCGATTTCTATTTTCTGTATAGATATGAATTTCCATATCAAAATTACTTCAATAAACATGGATGGGTTTTTAAGTACAAAGTGTGCACTGTGTACTTATAAAAAGTACATAACAGTGCAGTGTTGTGTACTCTGCCATCAAAAAGCATACAGTGTCAATGGAGCAGTGTTGTGTGAGTGCATTCTGCCATCAGTATTTCATAAGGGACACAGCGTCAATGGTGCAATGTTGTGCACTTTGCCAGAAACAGAGTTTTGTACCAGACCTCTACAGACACAAACAGCATTACTCTGTGGAAGATGCATCAAAAGCACAGGCACAGCAGGTGTTGAACTTTCTGGCACTGACTTGTCACTGAAAAGTTTTAATGTACAATTAGTCATATAACGGGTATTCCTTGCTAGGTATTGCTCTTCCTTCTATCATTTTGGGTCAACTCATTTTTTTTTTTTACATCCTATCACCTGCCATGGTTTATCAGGGCAGGGGGTGCAGCTCCTTCGCTGAACTTTACAAAAACACAATTTATTCTCTCTTTGAAAACAATGACTCAGCCTGAACACACACAAAGAAGGCATCATCTAAATGTATCATTTACAGCCTGGCTGTCATTCTGCCAGACACCAAGATGGCTCTTCCACTCAATTCTTGCTTTGACACGCACACAAAGAGGGCATCATCTACAGGTATCATTTACAGTCTGGATGCCATTCCGCCAGCCACCACGATGGTTTCCCCTGTCATGTAGGAGGAGTCGTCAGACACCAGGAATGACACTGCCCCTGCGCAATCCTCTGGCTTTCCAAACCTGCAAACAAAATCATAAGCAGTCACATTTCCACACACACAGTCCAGCGACTTTGAAACAATAATAATAACAATGGACATTTTTAAGCACATACCTACCCGGTGGCTAAAAACATTTGCAGAAACGATGCAAGTCCAACAAGACTGCACTGTAACAGTAACACAGCAGGGACGAATCAAGACATTTTGTGGCTAAACCCATTTCTACAGCAACCATCCTGATACAAAAAATGACCACCAGTTTATAACCTCAGAGACCACATCCTACATGACACTGCATCTCAACAACCACCACAAAATGGCTGAACCGTTCATATTCAGGATCCGAATACAAAAAGGTTCAAACGAACGCTTATTTACTTTAACACGGACACACAGTATGCCAACAATCTTCCAAGTACCGAACAAGCTGTAAAAACTAAACCAAAACAAGGTAAGTCTTTTGCTTTAATTTTTCATCCTTTTTGACCGTTTATCTGTTGTTTAAGTGTCGTTTTGTGGCTGGATAAAGGGGATTTCCCCAAAAATGTGGATACTGTGCATCCGTGTCAAAATAAATAAGCGTTCATTTGAATTTTTTGTTTTTGGATCTTGTTTTAGAACGCTAGCAGTCATTCTGTTTCAGATTTTTGTTCATATTCCATGTCTTCTTCTTCCGTATAGTGTCCAACTTAACACTGAAAACTCTGACACTTTTAGTGCATGCTGGGTTAGTTTGGCGTTTCCATAATCCACCAAACTCTGACATGGACTGCAGGATCTTTAACACATGTATGTGATCTTTTTGCATGGGTATACACACGGGGGACCTCGGTTTATAGTCTCATCCAATGGACTTTTGTAGAGTCTGCACAACATTTGACTCCAGAGAAATCTCAGGGTGGCTGCAAAGCCTAGCATGTAGCGGTCACCCATCCATCTGGTGACCACGCTCAGTCACGCTTAACTTTGGTTATAGACAGCAAGTACTCTTGCTCCGCACCACCGTCTTGTCTGCCTTGGTAGCTCTGACCATGGCCAAACCATTCAAAGTAGACAGCAGGAGGATGAGCACAGACCTGAGCCATCTGGACCACCCTCTCTTTGCCAAGTTCAGAAATGGGTATAGTGCTATATAAGAGTTATTATTATTATTAAATGGTCAGTCACAGCTCTGTCCCCGTCGGACCATCAGCATGGTAACGGAACGCCTGCTGCAGGCACGCTCACCACACAGCCTCAGGTATCCTTTCTGGCTGAGGGAGCCTGACTTTGGTGAAAAAAGAGGGTTTGCCAACCTGGACAACCTTCAGGCATCAGCTTCACATGACTTTGGTGAAAAAAGAGGGTTTGCCAACCTGGACAACCTTCAGGCATCAGCTTCACATGACTTTGGTGAAAAAAGAGGGTTTGCCAACCTGGACAACCTTCAGGCATCAGCTTCACATGACTTTGGTGAAAAAAGAGGGTTTGCCAACCTGGACAACCTTCAGGCATCAGCTTCACATGACTTTGGTGAAAAAAGAGGGTTTGCCAACCTGGACAACCTTCAGGCATCAGCTTCACATGACTTTGGTGAAAAAAGAGGGTTTGCCAACCTGGACAACCTTCAGGCATCAGCTTCACATGACTTTGGTGAAAAAAGAGGGTTTGCCAACCTGGACAACCTTCAGGCATCAGCTTCACATGACTTTGGTGAAAAAAGAGGGTTTGCCAACCTGGACAACCTTCAGGCATCAGCTTCACATGACTTTGGTGAAAAAAGAGGGTTTGCCAACCTGGACAACCTTCAGGCATCAGCTTCACATGACTTTGGTGAAAAAAGAGGGTTTGCCAACCTGGACAACCTTCAGGCATCAGCTTCACATGACTTTGGTGAAAAAAGAGGGTTTGCCAACCTGGACAACCTTCAGGCATCAGCTTCACATGACTTTGGTAGAAAAGAAGTGGGTTTGCCAACCTGGACAACCTTCAGGCATCAGCTTCACATGACTTTGGTAGAAAAGAAGTGGGTTTGCCAACCTGGACAACCTTCAGGCATCAGCTTCACATGACTTTGGTAGAAAAGAAGTGGGTTTGCCAACCTGGACAACCTTCAGGCATCAGCTTCACATGACTTTGGTAGAAAAGAAGTGGGTTTGCCAACCTGGACAACCTTCAGGCATCAGCTTCACATGACTTTGGTAGAAAAGAAGTGGGTTTGCCAACCTGGACAACCTTCAGGCATCAGCTTCACATGACTTTGGTAGAAAAGAAGTGGGTTTGCCAACCTGGACAACCTTCAGGCATCAGCTTCACATGACTTTGGTAGAAAAGAAGTGGGTTTGCCAACCTGGACAACCTTCAGGCATCAGCTTCACATGACTTTGGTAGAAAAGAAGTGGGTTTGCCAACCTGGACAACCTTCAGGCATCAGCTTCACATGACTTTGGTAGAAAAGAAGTGGGTTTGCCAACCTGGACAACCTCAGGCATCCGTTCTGGCCAATGGAGACTGACTTTGGCAAATAAATAAAAAAGAGGGTTTGCCAACCTGGACAGCCTACAGTCTTCAGCAGTCTTACTGTAGTGCAAAGTTTCTAGTGGGTTCATTTGAGTGATCAACAAGAGGAAGACACCTGCAACATTACACGTTTTGGGCTAGAAGGCAATACCTCTTCCCCTCAAATGTCAGCTCATGCGAGGAAAACAGTACGACTGTTTCTCAGTGTATGGCCAGCTCTAAGAGGCAAGATTAGGAAACCAAAAAGAAAACACACGTTAACACCAAACACAAAAGCAAAAAATACCCCTAGCCTCGATTCCAATTTCATATTGTTCACTAGTCCCACAGCAGATGAGAAATGGGTTAGCCCACATATCACTGGCTGCGTTCAGATACACTGAACATTTCCTAAACATCCCCACTTCCCCATATCATGCCACTTTCCTTTGTGTTTTGATCATCAGCCATGAGACCACCATCCTCTTTGTGCCTTACACTCACGAGAACTCTGTCAACAACAAAAATCAGGGGCTGCGCCTTATATCCAGAAACACCTTGTGGTTCAGGAACTAATTTCAGCACAAACACAACATTTCTGGTCACTCATCTGAAGTAGAGGGCCCTTACTTGGATGTAGGTTGGTGTATTACAGTACTGTAATAATAATAATGGAAATTTGTAAAGTGCCTACACTGCAGCTCAAAGCGCTGAACAAGCATACACACATAATGTACACTGAGATGGAAAATGTTATCGAAAAACAAAACAAAATCGACCAGTGTTTTTAAACACTATGCTATAGATGCACACACACACACACACACACACACACACACACACACACACACACACACACACACACACACACACTGTACAGACTGACAGGAGTGAAGGACAATGTGGCTTAACTGAATTTTAATATTCTGAGAAGAAAAATGTGTTGAGTTTGCTTTTGAAGGAAGAGATAGTAGCAGAGTGCCTGATGTCTCGGGGAAGATTGTTCCGTATGTGGGGGCCAAAGTGCAAGAAAGTGCGAAAGCCATGGGTTTTGCGGTTGAAGCGTTGGATTTTGAGCATGCATGTGTCTGACGAAGAGCAGAGAGAGCGGGAATGACTGTAAAGGTGTAGCAGCTCAAAAAGATAAGAGGAAGCGGAACCTGTGATTGCGTTATAACACATGCAAGCGGTTTTGTATTTTATTTGTTCAGAAATTGGGAGCCAGTGGAGTTGCTGTAGGAGAGGTGTGCAGTTTTGATGGCGTGGAGCCATGAACGTTTTTTTTCTTTTCCATTTCCTACTAGAGGACTCGGCTCTTGTAAGCATACTTGGTCCAGTTGTGATGCAGAGATCAACTGTGGCAGCGTCCCACACAAAGGTAGCTTCCAGTGTTTGTTTGCTGAATACACAGCACAGAGCTGGCGGTATTATAGCTGATGATCAAAATACAGCAAAACGCGTAAAGGACAAAGGAGGGTGAGGTGATGTGGGGAAGAGGAAATGTTTGATGCCACTTTGTCCGCCAGCAGAGATCGGAACTTGCCTGTGCATGGGTACCTGCTGCAGAACTACATCTGACGCTGTTTCGTTCTCCCACAGCTGCACAAATGGAGAAACAAAACATTCATTTTCATCGCTGTAGAAGTGTTTCCATGTGTATACACCAACTGAGCAAGCATGTTATGCCCCGTGTTTTTACACAACACACACATACCCTCCTACGTCCCTCCCACATGCATACAGCACACACACATACACACACACACACACACACATACAAGCACACACACATACACATACAACATATACATGCACATATGTACACATACACACACACATGCATACATACATGTACATACACACATACCCATGCAGGTGCAAACACATCTGCTCACACCCACACACACACACCCACACACAGAAACAAACATGCACATGCACGCACATGCATACACACATGCATGCACACACACACACACACACACACACACACACACACACACACACACACACACACACACACACACACACACACACACACAGCACCACTCACAGCCTTGCTAAACTTGGTCTGTATGATGCCTGGAGCAAGGCAGTTGATGCGGATGTTGCTGTTGGCTAACTCTGGTGCCAGGGCTTTTGTCAGTCCCAACAGCGCAGTCTTACTGATGGAGTAAGCACCAATCAACTGACAGAAGAAGAACAAAGAAATCATAAATATGACAAACAGTGGGTCTTCAACAATAATGACAGGCAACATTTGTTTAATTCTTTTTCAGCAATTCCATTCATCAAAGTAGGATGTGACTTCACTTTCACTTTAGGTGATAAGTGAGAAGAGTTCTTTGCATTTCACTTGTGTATCACATGTGTGATGATTTTACAATAATCAGCAGTCTGAAACAAAGGAGATACTGCATATATACCAATGTATTCATTTAGAGGAGGAAAATGACTGCATGCATAAAGTCTCTTCCAGCCCAGGGTGAAGCTATGACTATAGGCATATGAACAAAAACAACCATAACAACAGAACATATGGTAGAACTGGTGCTGAATTTTCCCAAAAATATTGATAGTGCCATAGCTGTTTCCTGTTGTAAGAACATCACAAAGACAGAGTGTGTGTGAAACAAGAAAAACAAACAACAGCAAAACATTGCTGTTAAAAGTTCAAGATGCAGATGTTTCACTTTATTGATTTTAAATGGGTCTGCAGTTTCTGCACATTACATTTGTCCAAAACATATCCTACTTTTTTTCATTTTTTTTTTCTCTTCTCCTTCTTCTGCTTTTTTTTTCTTTTTTTCTTTTCTTTTTTTCTTTAACATAGGGTGATCATGAACCTAATGTGTAGGCAGCAGCAAAACAATATGTAATCATGAACCTAATGTGTAGGCAGCAGCAAAACAATCAGTAATCATGAACCTAATGTGTAGGCAGCAGCAAAACAATCAGTAATCGTGAACCTAATGTGTAGACAGCAGCTAAACAATCAGTAATCATGAACCTAAGGTGTAGACAGCAGTTAAACAATCAGTAATCATGAACCTAATGTGTAGGCAGCAGCAAAACAATCAGTAATCATGAACCTAATGTGTAGGCAGCAGCTAAACAATCAGTAATCATGAACCTAATGTGTAGGCAGCAGCTAAACAATGAACTTTCAAAACATTTGATTTTGATTTTCAACAGAAATTGTGGGTTGTGGGCGAGGGGTGGGGGGATTTTTCATGACAAACAACATACCCCAGCAGGGCTGTAGGCTGCACTAGATCCCACAAGAACAATGTTGCCACCCCTGGAACACAATAATGCTCTGTTCCTTTGTCTAACCTTTTCTTCAAAACAAAGACATATCAACTGCACATACTCGGGAGTGTCAGCAGAAAAAATGTAAAGACAGAAGAAGAAGTGAAAGTGGCACCCAAAGCTTCCACTGCAAGATTCATGCATGAAACCTCATCTGAGAACTTTGCCTCGGTAAAGCTGATGATTTTTCACAATCCCAAATAAAGAATCACATTTAGCAGCTGAAGTTGAACACTTCAGGTCAACCGGTTAATTTGGGGGAGGCAAAATCTTCCCACTGAATCATGTACTGTGTCAGTAACAAGTGGTAGGAGGATGACTGGGGGGACGTTCCGTTTTATTGACAGAGCATTATTAACCTTTCCATGGTATTTGTGATTTTCATGAATGATTTGCCCAGAAGGGTTGTATTATATCATTGGTGGGAGCTGCCACAAGTATTATTTTTGTTGCGACAAAAGCTTTGTTTGTCGCGACAAATGACAAAAATACTTTGTCGTAACAAAACTTTTGTTGCTGCAAGCATACTTTAGTCGAGACAAAAGACATGCTTTGTCATGACCAAACTTTTGTCACGATAAAAATTATGCTTGTGGCAGCTCCCGCCAATGACAGTATTTTGTCTTGTTGGTACTGACTGCATCTTTTGTCGCGACAAAAGACATGTTTTGTCACGACAAAACTTGAGCTTGAACTTTTGTCACAATAAAAATTATGCTTGTGGCAGCTCCCGCCAATGACAGCATTTTGTCTTGTTGGTATTGACTGCATCTTTGCTTGTTTTAATGACCAAGCAGTATTAACGTTTCCATGGATCCTGTAGTTTTCATACACTGGGTGTATGCTCTGCTTTGGAAGAGTTGCATTTTGTCTTGTTGGTATTGGCTAGATCCAACAATGAGGCCTAAGAGGCCAGGGTGCTTTAAAAACAGGGCTCATCAACGTACTTGGTTTCTGTAAGAGGTGAAAAACATAGGTGGAGTCTTGTCTTTCATCTGAACTCCAACTCATAGCTGACCAGGGAAATGAAGTCACTGGATAGTGACAAAGCTGTTGGATCAGCAGCAGTCAGGATGCAATTACTAACATTCAAGGTTGGGTTTCAAAACAACGGGGTCCTCTGTACGTTACTTTGCAACGCTGCATCCGACATTCATCCAGCTTCAATGCTGGAAGAAGCCTAAGCTAGCTGAGGAAGCATGGACATTGTAGGACCGTCCATGTTTGATGGCTACTCCACAACTTCTTTAACACATTGGGGGTGGACCTGAAAGAATGTCTTCCAGCAGGAGCAGAAGCAGGATGTCTGTGTTGAATACAGCTGTGTGCATAAACAAGAAGCCCCATCCTAACCTGCATATTAGACAAGTTGGCTTAGCTTACAACACTGTCCTTGTGCGCTGGTTGGATTAGCTTACAGCACTGGCTTTGTACACTGGTTGGATCAGCTTACAACACTGTCTTTGTACGTTGGCTGGATCAGCTTACAACACTGTCTTTGGACACTGGTTGGATCAGCTTACAACACTGTCTTTGTACGCTGGTTGGCTTAGCTTACAGCTCTGTCTTTGTATGCTGGTTGGATCAGCTTACAACACTGTCTTTGTACACCGGTTGGCTTAGCTTACAGCACTGTCTTTGTATGCTGGTTGGCTTAGCTCACAACATTGTTTTTGTACGC
The DNA here is from genome assembly GCA_963584105.1 of Alviniconcha strummeri. NCBI lineage: Eukaryota > Metazoa > Mollusca > Gastropoda > Provannidae > Alviniconcha > Alviniconcha strummeri. The sequence continues at coordinate 16,636,824 of OY757546.1, read as the reverse complement.
TGTAGCAAATTTGAAGCTACGAATTTTTTGCGAGGGCAAAATGTAGTGCTGTGTTTGTGTAACTAGAAAAAAAACATGTTTAGAAACATGATCATGTTTTCCAAACTGCTTCATTATTTCCAGTATTAGCAAGCAACTGCAAGCAGACAGGCAGTGTGAACCTGTACACACACACACCCACTCCACGCAAGTTGGGCAAACAAGGGACACCACCAGCTACCAACACAGGACAGAGCGCTCCTGCCAAACAAACTTTTCCACATGAATCTTGCAGGGGCGCTACCAGTTAGGAGAAGTGGATGAAGGCATGCCATCAAAAGACTACTGTCCCTGGAGACCAGCTTACCGACAGAGGTGCGTAGCCACCTATGGAAGATACAATGACAATAGCACCAACCCTGCCGACAGCAAACACATCCACAGCTTTACAGCAAATGACACAAGCAATAAAAAATAAGACACCATCTCCATCATCATAATGTAACCATAAAGGAGCAAACAACAGTACTGTCTGCTGTACCAGTGGAAAAGTGACTGGAGTACTAAGACCTGTGTCATGAACTGCTCAACAGTTTTAGCTAAACCTAAGCACTCCATCAATGGGGGAAAAATGATGCTTAATATCCTGTTCATCAGTCAAAAGCTCTTAACTGTTCAGCTTAAAGGAACTAGCCTGCGCAAATATTTCATTGTCAAAAAAAAAGCAGACTTTCCTCCAATAGGAAGAAAAAATTAAACAATGACAGTGTTTATCTTAAAATGCAGCGTTGATTTTATTGACAGTTCACAATTCTCTTGCATTAGTAGCAGCTATTGGGACTCGACTGAACAAAATACTGTCAAGCGTCACAGCTGACCTAACAGCTTCCCATGGCCTCTTTGATCATGTTCCTCAGGTAGCGCAAGCCCAGCCCTCTGGTCCCAGTCACAGAGGTGGTGTATATAAAACATGGATGAGCTAGAACCTTGTCACTGCATCACGCAACCCATCTTATTACCCATCATCAAAGTTAAGTTTACAAACTGAACATAGAATCAAGGAAGCATTTTAAAACAAAATCATTCATTTATTAACTTTTTTCACTTTTGATCTCTTCTACCTCTTTGTTCAAGCTGATTTTGAGAAGGCGAGTTCCTTTAAAAAAAACAACTATCAAGAACATTTCCATTATATACTGGTTAAAATGTTCTGGAAGACTACACATAAATGAAATCACTGGTAAACTATACATAATCAGAATCACATTTTAAAAACAATCAGAACAATAAAGAACCTCTATTTTCACAAATTTCACTTAACCAACAATTAGAACAAAGTATAACTTTTGTTTACTTGCCCAAATATAAAACAATCAGAAAACTGTCATTTATTTCAATCAATGTTTTCATACTAGCACAGCAGCTGTTTAAATGAAACCCCCTTTTTTTTTTTTTTTAATCAGTACTTACCCTCTCTTTTCCAAATAGGGCACAAATTCTTTGCAAAGCATGAATGTTGCTTTCACATTTGTATCAAAAACCTGAAACAAAATCAGTCATCACCCTAAATATAAAACCCAAAATATCATCATGTGAACCTTGCTGTCTTACACCCCTAAAGATGTATGCATCAACTGACGTCATGCACAAAAGTAACTGTTGTATGCAACAAAAACAAAATTCACAATAAATGTGGAAATCTGCAAATCAGCAATTACCACCCATGAAAAAGCACAGGTAAAAGACATCCTTTCATGTCTCAACTTTTCATTTTGTAAATAAACTTACCAAGGGAAAGTGGAAGCTGGGGTGCCTGTACGTGTATTTTTATTTTATTATAATAATAACTTACACTTATAAAGCGCCCTTTCTCACAAGAGCTCATAGCATTCTACAATTATTAGCAATATTTACTTCATAAAATACAAAATACACAAACGCCACAGAATGAGATGCACTGAGTCAAGCACACACACACACACCAAGCAGTATCATTTTGGAAAAAAGATGAGTTTAAGTGCCAGTTTAATGGAAGAGGCTGACTGAAAGAATCCAATTTCTTTTGGAAATGTGTTTCAGAGTGTTGGAACACAGAGACAGAAAGAACATTCACAAATTACTACTTGTTGGCTGCAGAGTTGAATTTTGTGACTGGTTGCTTGGTTGACTGATTGACTGAAACCTGCTTACCTTATCCCATGCCTCCTCCGGAGTCTGGAGAAGAAAAAAAAGATAAAATGAAATTTGTTGAGTAAAAACAAACTTGACTCATAAATAATGGTGCAGTGAAGAAAAAACAAACAAAACAAGTTCACAGTCAATGTTCCTACAATTAATTTTTATTTTATTTTTTCGACCTAAAAGTTAATTCATCAATACATTTTTTTTTTAAATGAATGCCCAGAGAACAGCAAAGGCCTTCTCAGGCAGAAACAAAATTCATCAACTCACAACCAAAGTCCGATTCACTGACCACGTTACATGGTGTGGTGGAACAGAAAGCGTTTTCGCTGGCAGTGCACAGAGTGCCAGATTCTCTCCCTGCCTGTCCCTTTACCCGTTTTCTCCGCCTCCTCACCCAAACAACCAGCCCCTTATCGGCCCTCCCATGCCCCACGCCACTACACCTCTCCCTCCCCTCCCTCCATCCCGCTTCCTGTCCTCTGGACACCCCAGCACCTCAGTGCTCTCATGCCCCCTCCCCCGCCTCCTTCCCTACCCCCTAGCCGTGGTCAGTTGGTGTTTAAACTCAAGTTCACTTAACAGTGCAACTTCCATTTTACCTTTAAAGCTCCAAAAGGCAAGAAGCAAAAAACAAAGCTGGAAGTGGAAGAACCAGGAAGACAAACATCAGACTAGACTTCCCATCAGGAGATGGAGCACAAACACTAAGCTATAAGCTATATTCTGGTCTACACTAGGCTCAGACATCAGATTCCATAATAGCAGTTTTGACCAAAATTCACAAATCTATTACCAAAAATCTGCACTAAAAAGGACTCAAATACAGCTTTGTACATTTTTCTCTTCTCAACAATGACCCCTGCTGCTCCTCAATTGACGGAATTCCATACGCTGATAGAAAAATATGATGTCAGAGGCTTTAAAAGGGGACCCTTTCACACATAAAGACTGCAAGCAGTGGGGACCTGCACCCCACAGTGGGTTCAACATGAAAATATGTTTTTTTAACACAGCATTAACCCCTTCACTGCCCCAGCCCATAAAATTTCTGGGCTTGAAAGTGCATGCACACACTTGCAAACAGTACAGTTTCTAGTCCTGTAATAAATCTAATTTCAATAATGTGCATTTTACGAACATCCATTTACACACTAATGCGAAAAAGAAAACAAAAATAGTCTAAGGATTCCAATTTTTGCACTGTTAGTGGTCGTTTTCAACTAACATCATAGCAGTGAAAGGGTTAACAGCTAAGCGTGTGTGCTTCACTGTTCCATCATTCATTCACAAACAATGGCAGCTGGGCCAAAAGAACAAAGCTGTGTGCTCATGTGGTTGTGATGGCATATATGATGAACTTACATTAAGAAGAGATCCATAGTATGGACTGGTAGCGGCATTGGAAACCAGAATGTCAATGCCACCAAACTGCTTCACAGTCTGCAATAAAAAAAATAAAACCTACTACATGAGCTGCCAATTTAAAAGAAATGTTTACTGGTTACATATATGTGACATCTTCTTTTGTAATTGAAAGACAGCAACAACATCAGAAACAAAGAAGAAACATGTCACACATACACAGTATATTTGTATGGAGTATGTCTCTTTATAGTGGTCAGGACAATTTTGTAACCTTGCAAGATTATAGTGCAAAAGGCAATATCACAAGGGCAGGGATAGCTCAGTTTGGCAGTGTCCAACTAAAACGCCAGGTGCAACACTAATGCAGGTTTGAGTCCCTAGTGCAGCAAGGGAAAAAAATCAACTTCCTGGGCAGACTCTGTTACAGTGTTTGCACAGCCCTGTGTACAGCCGCACGTATCAGCGTCTATGTACACATTACAAGTCCCAAGCACTGGCAGCCATACCAGTGTTTGGACACAGAAATACTGCACACATTCGTCGGAATGGCTAGTGCTGCTCTTGTGGCTGCTGTGCCTTACCTAATCTGAATTTCCTGCAAGGAACAATAAAGGAATTAATCTGACATCTAAATAAGCATCTTATGCATGCAATGGGAATAGATTCCCACAAAAAGTGACCACAAGGCTTCATCGCTTCCTATATATTATATATACATTGCAGTTTTATCACAATACAGAAATAACGACGCAACAGTCACCTCCTCAATCAGCTTTACTCTGTCAGCTTGCTTGGAGACATGACACACAACACCAGAGGCTTGCAGGTTTTCACTGCGCAGCTGCTGCACCGCTGCATCCACATTCTTCTGCTTACGACTGCTGATCATCACCTTGGCCCCATCTTGACTCAACCGCCTGGCGATGGCTAGACCAATGCTCGAAACAACAGAAACCAAAATGAAGACAACATGTAAGTTTTTGCGGTTACTTCCTTGGCACTGGCCCCATGAACTGTCTGTGCAGTAAGTAAGTAATCTGGTGTTTTATGCCCAGTCAACCATTATGGTTATTTCAGGGCGTCTGTCTGTGCAGGCTAGACCAATGCTGAAACAAAAGAAAACAGAATGAACATGTAAGTTTCTGTAGTTACTTCCTCAGCACTAGCCCCATAAACTGTCTCTGTCAAGATTTTTCAACAATTAAACGGGCCTTTTTGCAGACTCTGGATGCTATGAATATGGTACACATTAATAATATCATGTAGACAAGTACACCAGGTACTTCCACCATAATCCTGCACTATCCATACACTGTTACTGTGTTAGTGTTACAGTCTCACTGCTTACTGAGTATCTGAGCAGACAACACTTTTGTTACTGAAGCATGCCTTGTGTGTAATGAGATCACACTGTTGCTCTTAGCACTCTGGCAGGCAATAGCCAGGTATGCATCACCCAGTTCAAATCCATTATGCCCAGTTATATTTTTGCTGCCTTTTGCTTGTGACATGCTCATTTGTGTGCATTGAGCTACCCCTACTCCCCATGTGTGTGTGTGTGTGTGTGTGTGTGTGTGTGTGTGTGTGTGTGTGTGTGTGAAAACAGTAAGACTACACACCCCTCTGTGGAAGCAGTAACAACAGCGACTTTTCCTGCAAGCTTGGGGCCAGTGGCACTGGCAGCCATCCTGACCTGTACCAAGGGCATTACTGATTCGGCTGTTAAGGCAACGGATTTACAAATCTGTCGCAACATGACCTGCAAAAAACAACATTTGCTTAAACAATGATTGGTAGGGCATATCTTTCAGAAGTGCATTTGTTCCCGCTACTGACCGCCTTCACGTCCAGTCAAAATTCATAGCTATAGACGGGTTGCTTCTGTGCCCTTTTCGGACTCTGCTGTGTCCAGATCTAGATCTACCTCAGTGATTCAGTATATAAACTATAATGCAACTAATGTCATCTCGGCTTCTCCAGCTACGTAAAGAAAACAGCATAAAATTGCATAGTTTACGACTATCAAGAAATTCGCTACAGTGCACAGCTCAAGAGGGAAATTATTTCAAAATTCAGCTCTTCTAACACTTGCGAATCCGGACATACGCTGAAAAGGTATGAAAAATTAAGTAAAATATTTTTGAACAACACAATCTAAAAATATGGTTCGGCCCGGGTTCAGGGGCAAAGTCCTTGCAGTTTCACACGACGCTGTTTGACGCTGCTTCATATCAAAACGCTGCAGAGATAGGTTTACACAGCCAGCCATTTCAAATTAAGAAAAGCTTAAACGGGGGCATTCTGGTAAAAAAATGAACATTCAAGTCTAACTTAATTTCGTTTTTCAGATCAAACTGAAACAACACAGCGCAGCAGTCGACGCTCCCAGAAGTGTTTCAAAGTAGCTTCCCTTGAAAAAAGACTGATGACCACAAACTGCACTAATTACAGAATTTATACCAAAAAAATGCAAATTGTCATTTTCGAAATGGAAATGGATTTATTTATTTTTCTTTTAATAGGTTTATATACAGACAGACAACATAGAAAACCTTTTAACCATTGAAAAGTGCATGCTGAACAGTGTTGAACTGAGGATGTACCTCTGGTAGAGTTTATGTACCTTGTATTTACTTGCATGCCAGGTGAGAGTTACTGTAGGCAACTCAGGTCTTTGTAATTGTTGTGTTTGTGTGATGTCTTCTGAGCGCTAATTAACTCCCTTGTGCATTGACTAATCAATAAACTCACTGTCACTGATCATAATGGAGACACACCAGAAAAAATATATGGGAAGGGGATGAGTCTTGGCTGGGCATCAAACACTCATACCTGTCAACCCATACAGTTTAAAGTATAATAGGCTTTTTTTTTTCTCTTTTTTTTCTTTCTTTTTTTCTCATTATTTTGGGGGGATATGGTCATATTGCAAAATTAAAACATGAAAACATAATTTTCATCAGATTTGGTTATTATTTTAATCTGAGCAAAAAGATTCAAAAACTGTTGAATGAGCAGCCAATGCATGCCATTGCCAAATGCACAGACTGGCCTAGTGCAATAGGCTAAGAAATCTTGTTGGAAGTGAGATTTGATGTCATGCATGTGTATTTCGCACATTGCTTCTGCCTTCCATTGCCACATGTGCTGGCTGGAATTAAAAATATCGCTGCCACAAGCGAAAAAACAAAAGACCCCAGCCTGCATAAGGGAAATACAGTTTAACAAACTCTCATAGTTCAGGAGCTGTGTGAGAGTCATGGCTGTCCATCCTAATGAGCTTTCTTGCTTCCGTGGACATAAAGATATACTGAACCATGCTTCAGCACTGGTCTCAGCTTGTCCCTAATATGTCAGCCGACATCCGAGGACATTAAGCTTCGCTTCATCAACAAACTCTGGACTAAGGTTTACTCCTAAAAGCGGTTGACAGCTATGAACACTGCATCTACATTTTGATGTCCTGGGACTGAGGCAAGCCTTCCTTGACTCATCTCCACAGTTCAGCTGAGCGTGGCTCGCATTCTATCAGACACCATCTGCTGTCTGGAACAAATGAGCTGTGGTCTGAAAATACAACTTCTTCATTGATTTATTTTTATTTATTTTTTATTCATTTTTTTCTCCATTTTGTTGTTGTTGTTGTTGTTTCGGGGGGGGGGCTGTTGTAGTATGAACTGATATTTTGGTTATGCTTAGGGCCTGGCCCTGTTCACCCCCATCCCACATCATAACATTACAGGGTCTAATATCACCTTGCTGTGAACAGACATAAAATATTGATTTAATACAGCACCTGTGATGCATTTGGAGAGACAATGATGTCTCATTTGTGATTTAGTCTGGTTCAGATCACAGATGATACAGCAGCTTGTGACATACTTCTCAAAGCAGTTTTCGCCAACATACAGGACACTCTCTCTTCTTTAAACAAAAGTTTTTTTAAATCACAAAACCCACCTGTTCAGAAAAGCTTTGTGTACATATTCCTCAAATGTCCTTCTGCCTTGTAAAAATTATAGTATTGTTTATAAGTTTGAAAGGTTTATCTGTAGGCATCAGTTGGGACCTTTGTAGTGCATGTTTGCATTTATAAGTGTGTGCAATGTTACTATCATTTTACATACACATATTTATGTGTTAGAATGGTATAGAGATCCCTCATACCTCCCCCCCCCCCCCCCCCTCCTCCCCATCTGTAGTGTGCATACAGCAGTGTAGTCATATCCACTGAAAGTGTGCTCTAGAAAAACTAGTAATCATTATTATTATTATTTGAACAGATCAAAATCAGTATTGGGCTGTAATGACCTCCAGCAGACTGAAAAGACTGCTACATTTGTGTCTTGAAGAAATTCAGTTTCCACTGGTCCAGAACTTTCCTTCCTGGCATCACTCTGACTTTCAAAACAAGTCCAAGGTCATCAAAACTGACACAAAAATGATCATCATGCAAAATTTAAAAAGTCTCTTTCATAGCAACTGTTTTTCAGCTCAGCCTGATTTTTTTTTTTAAATGTAATTCAAAACTTGCAAGGAATGAAAACTTAATTCCTTTCTTTTATATAAGAGTTTTAAACACAAAAAGTATGATATGACAGGTATACCTTTAGTTTGGAGGGGGCGGGGGGGGGGGGGGGGGGGGTGGGAGCAGTTATTTATATCAGTTTTTAACACCTGGAACATTCTGTAAAATATTTCACCTATCTCTCAAATTCTAAACTTATCCTTTTTGTCACTCTGTGTGAGCTAGTCTGTGTGTGCATGCATCATGTATGTAAATGTACAGTCTGTCAGAAGCTCAACAAGGTTATAATATGAACCAATCAAATACACTCCATGATAAACACAATTAGGCTTCTCTTCCCCCCCCCCCCCCCCCCCACACACACCTTTCCTCTCTCTCTCTCTCTCTCTCTCTCTCTCTCTCTCTCTCTCTCTCTCTCTCTCTCTCTCTCTCTCTCTCTCTCTCTCTCTGCCCAAACCAAGACTATACCTTTTTAAAACCAGCTTCTCATTTTCAGGCGCATCCTTGCGGAATACCATCCCAGATCAAATCATGCAATTCACTTACCAGCTTCAAAACACAACTTTATAAATGGATCAGAAGCAGATTGTTATAAATAACCACACACACACCAAAAAAAAAAAAAAAAAAAAAAAAAATCTAAAAATTTCTTGGTTTCTAATATATATATATATACATGCATGTATAGTCTCCCAGCAGTGATTTATTATTCTTTTGTATTGTACATAATTATCGACTGGCATTGATTTTCCCAATGTGATCATATATATATATATAAAGTGTTTATAACTGTTCCAAAGACAGGTTGAATGACAGGCATTTGTGCCTAAACCTTTATCCTTGTGTAATAAAGTTCAATCAATCGATCAGTCAATCTCTCTTCTCATCTTTATTGACACAGTTTTGCACCATTTCAGGCACAAAGGCTTGTGACTGCACATCTGGGGATTGTTGAACCCTTCACTAAACAATGTGCCAAAGACAGAGACAGCATCACTCACAGAGCAATGGAGGTGTTTCAATCTGACCACAAATGTGACATGCTCAGCACAATGCCCTGTAATGACTTAACACTTATGGCAAAACAAAACAAAACCCACCAGTAAACCTTTAAAGTACTGAGGGTCATAACTTCAGTACAATTGAAATTTTCATTGCATTGTAAATCTTCATGTGTTCTACAGTAATGTCAGATCCACAAAAGTTGATAATGGATGAAAATATGTTTTCAGTGTTCCAGCACAAAATCATGCTATCAAATCATCTGCCTTTAAATGCTTCGAAACACAGAAACATGAGCAAATACGTGAAACCATTATCAATTAATATTACATTTGCATGCTGCTAACATCTTCTCCAGTTTTTCCATTTCAATGAGTGTAAAAAAGTTTGATATCAATGTAAAATGTCAGATTTTGCATCAGATTCAATAATAGGCAACTGTGCAAGTTAGTGCATTGGAATTTAACATCCTGACAAGCACACAGACCATCTCAGGATGAACAAATATTATTTTAAATCACACTTTTTAACCCCTTCACTGCCCCAGCCTGTAACATTTCTGGGCTGAATAATGTATGGACACGCCTGCAAACAGTATATTTTCCAGTCCTATAACATCTATTTTCAATGCTATGCATTTTGATAAAAATCCTTTCCCATGACAGTGCAAAAAGGAAGACAAAAAAGCTTACAGGTTTCAAATTTCTCACTTTTATGGGGCATTTTCAAATCACATCATGGCAGTGAAGGAGCTAAAACTGTCAACAACAAAAATGGAAAAACATATATAAGTACAAGACACAAAAATAGGTACAAGACCCTGTCATAGTGTCAATTCTGCACCAAAAAGATGACATGAAACTCACACAGGTACACCGACATCCATTTGCATAACAGTGTTAGATTCTACATCATGTACAGTAGAGGTGACTCTACAATATGTATACATATGAAATAGACACATTACATTACCCATAAATTAAGTACCAAACAAATTACTTACTTACAGAATTACACTACTGGCCATTTGTAAAGCAAAGGCATAACATCCGTGTCTAATAACTTCTACCATGACATAAGACATTTTATATCACAGATCAAACCTGTTGTATTATCAAGAACAAAGAAGTGGAATGTAACAAGCAACATCAGGCTGGAGCCCACCAGCCCATTCTCAATATACAGCAAAACGACTTGGCCATTTAAATATTCGGACACTCTGTTTTGAGTTATTGCTGATTGTATTGTTTGTATTGTATGTGAGTATCATCTTGTTTAGACAGTGTGGTTGTTGAGTATAGAATCATATCACTTTTGTATAAAAAATAAAATAAAAGGGGGGTGGGGGTGGGCAGCAACAACAAAAACAAACCCCGAAAAACAACATTAAATGAGAAAGTAATCTTCATTTTTATACACAGGTATTATTATAAACCAGTAGTTTTGATCAACATCGTACACCTTGCACGTTAATTTATTGCGTAAATCAAAACTATGGAGTCGTATTATCAAATTTGTAACTCTAGTCTAAGACTAGGCTGTTATTACATTTTTGTCTGTTAATTTTTCACATAAGAACATGCTTATAAGTAAAGATGTAGGCTGCTGTGCAAGATAAAATCATGTGTATTCAAATATGTTTGATACGTCTGCCTGTGTAGACCTTATATTCCTTTTTGTGACCCAGGTAGATTTGGAGGGAGAAGGAGGGAGAACTACTCTGTATTTTCTTCTTCTTTATTTGAAAGTTTATCCTCTCTCTGTCTCTGTCTCTATTTCTCTGTCTGTCTGTCTGTCTGTCTGTCTGTCTGTCTCTCTCTCTCTCTCTCTCTCTCTCTCTCTCTCTCTCTCTCTCTCTCTCTCTCTCTCTCTCTCTCTCTCTCTCTCTCCACTTTTTTTTCCCGTCTTTTGTTTTTTGAGTTCATATCTTCTGATCTGCACTCGACAGTCGAATGATATCTTTTTGCGCTGCTTATCAGCGATTTCACCAGAAAATCACTCTTTTCCTTTTCTTCTACAGCTTAGTATACTGTAACTTGTTTTGTGTGGAATTTTGTGTACCTATTTATGCCTGTTTGTTGGTTGTATTGTTTGTCCGTTTGCCTGTTTTTTGGTTGTACTATATTGGCCATGGACTTTGAATTTATTATGTTTGTACGTGCATATTCAGCGCTGAGTTCAGCGTGTTGTGATCTGTGCGTATATGTACGTCATGTGCCTATACTGGCTTAGGTTTTGAACTGTTTGTATGGACACTTGTGGCGGATTTTTGTGAGCTATGTTCGCACGTGAAAGTGGTCCCTTCCATGATGCTTCTGCTTTGTTGGATAGTGTGTCCTGGCTGTAGTGGGATTAGATCGCGCATACCATGACCAATACAGTTAACTGAGGTTGTTTCAATGAATTGCCAAGGCCTAGCTGACCCGCGCAAGAGGAGAGATGTTTTTCACTATCTAAGAGATAAGTCATATTCCATATACCTACTGCAGGATACCCACTTTGATCCAAACTGACTAGAGAACTCGGGCTGAGTGGGGTTATAAATGTTACTTTGCCTCGTATAATTCAAATTCGAGGGGTGTCGCAATATTATTTAATAATAACTTCGAATTTTCTGTAAACAAGGTTTATAAAGATATTGCTGGAAATTATATATTTGCCACTGTCAGAATAATGGATAAAGAATTTGTGATCGTCAGTTTCATGGTATGGCCCAAACCGTGATAATCCGGAGTTTTATGCCGAGCTTGAGGAACGGATCAGCGAAGTTGGCTTTGAAAATCTTATTATTGGAGGAGACTGGAATTTAGTCTTGGATTTCACATTAGATCATTATAATTATAAACACTTTAATAATGCTAAAGCACAAGAACAAGTCGAAAATTTAATGATAAATCTCGACCTATTAGATATTTGGAGAGAAATTCATCCTGAAATGAGACGGTATACATGGCGCAGAAATACACCCCTTCAACAGAGTAGATTGGACTTTTTCCTAATCTCAGATTTGCTGTCCACTTACGTGACAGAAGCGGCAGACATTAAGCCCGGTTACCGGACAGATCATTCCATGATCACACTGACTTTGACTTTAGGGAAATTAGAAACCAGAAATAAGCTTTTGTGGAAATTTAATAATTCCCTATTAGAAGATAAGCTGTTTGCAAACGAAATAAATGATGTTATAAGAACCGTGATTGAAAAATATGCAGCTCTACCCTATTCTCGGGAACAACTTCCTTTTATCCCAAAATGTGACATTCAATTTGTAATTTCCGATCAGCTATTTTTAGACGTACTACTTATGAAAATTAGATCAAAGACAATCTCGTATGCTACAATGAAAAAACGTGTGGATCAGGAAAAGGAAAGGGATTTGCAGAACAATATCCAGAGCTTAGAAACTAAAATTAAATTGACAGAAGACCAGTGAGAAAGGGAAACTAGAATCTTATAAACAGGAGCTAATTGCACTTAGAGAGAAAAAGATGGAGGGAGTTCTGCTTCGATCGAGAGCGAGATGGGTCGCCGAAGGAGAAAAAATAACAAAATATTTTTGTGCACTTGAAAAACGTAATTACGTTAGTAAACAAATGATTAGGCTTACTTTAAACAATGGTGAGGAAATATATGAAACTAAGGACATTATAAAGGAAGTCAAAATGTTTTATGAAAGATCATATTCTGACAGACAATTAGAAGATTGTGAAATATTAGACTTGGTTGAGGATATACCAACATTGACAGTGCAAGAAAAGACCTCACTCGACTCGAGAAGGGGAAATTACTTTAGATGAAGCAAGCGTTGCACTCAAGAACATGAAAAACAATAAAAGCCCAGGCTCTGATGGTTTTACTGTTGAATTCTTTAAGTTTTTTTGGCGACAGCTGGGTGCATTCGTTGTTAAATCATTAAATAATGGGTTTAGGAAAGGTGAATTATCATCAACGCAGAAAGAAGGAATAATAATATGCATACCAAAAGGGAACAAATCAAAAGACCTGATAAAAAAAAACTGGAGGCCAATTTCACTCCTTAATGTTGTTTACAAAATAGGATCCACTTGTATTGCTAATCGCTTAAAACGTGTCCTGCCCTCTTTGATCAGTGAAGACCAAACTGGGTTTATGGCCAATAGATATATAGGAGATAATATTCGACTGATATACGATTTAATCAGTTACTTGAACAAAGAAAACATGCCTGGGCTACTCTTGTGCTTAGACTTTGAAAAAGCCTTCGATTCAGTGGATTGGAGATTTATGTTTAAAGTTTTACATGCGTTTGGATTTGGGCCCGATATTAGCCAGTGGATATTCACATTTTATAGACATATAAAGTCATCTGTCGCGGTTAATGGACAATTATCAGAATGGTTTTCAATTCAGAGGGGATGTAGACAGGGGGACCCAATATCACCATATTTATTTATATTATGCGTAGAAATACTTGCTGCTATGATTAGGCAAAATAAGAATATTAAAGTTATTTTAATAGGAGAAACTGAGTACAAAATCTCGCAGTATGCTGATGATACTGAAATTATGTTAGAAGGTGACAAGAACTCATTTGAGGAAACAGTTAAAGATTATTAATATGTAGGGGAGTGGGGATAGGGAGTTGAGGGGAAGCAGGTTGGAAGCATGGATGAAGAGTCACAAGTCAGAGGTTGCTATAACATAACTTTTATTTGTACACCAACCAACCAGGAAACAGTGTCTGTTGGAAAAGACACAAGCAAACAAAACATTTAGAACATGAAAGCAAATGTAAAGTCTAAACAACAGCAGTTACTAATCTAATAAATACAGTAACCATGTAGTTTACTTGTAGGTTACTATAATACATGATGGTAACTGTGACAAAAGGATTAATTATCAAGCACATAAATCGTGTGCATGACTTACACTTAAAACCCGTATCTCACAGAGTCACGGTGAGTATACAAGAGACGGCCAGTCAATTAACTGATGAACTCCCAGTATAATGAAGTATACAACAAAGTAACAGTGAAGAATGCGGATTACCAAGCTCATTCTTAACTAAACAGGAAAGAGTGAGATAATCGTTACAGCACACAACGCAGACCTGTTTACCCCCCAAATGCACAAGTGTAGTTTGGGTAGTCTAAATGTGTAGCCAGGAGGTACGATGTGTAGTCATAGTGCATCAGTTGAAACTTGACCATTTATCATTCACCCATTCAGATTCTCATCGAGTCATTCTCACTCAACGAGTCAAAGTAACACAGAAGCTTGATGTGAGCAAGTGCTCTTTGTATATAATGTTTCTACATTAATCCCGCCTTGCTTAACGGATCAACGCAATTTCATTACTGTACTGATAGTAACCCGGGAACCGGAGCAGACGACGTTTTTGTTTTGAAGCGCGGCGTGTGGCGTAACGCCACATGGCCTTTACACAGCCGACCGGCGATAGCCGCCAGTGTGCGCCATTTTCAAATCTGTTTTCTCCCTGAATAATGATTTTGACCGCTTGTTTGTTTACCTACTATTTGTTTACCTAGACCTTTTTATGCACTAAGCCATGTGTAATATATTTTGGCATCTTAGAATGTTTATCTAACGTTTATTTAGACACAGGATCGAGCTTAATCAGTAGCCGATGCCTCTCAAGGTCCATTCTTTTATAGCCGTCGTCTGCATGGCACACTTTGTTTAGTACTAGTAAATAGTAGTGAAACGTTGTTTTGTTTCGATTAAAGTAATTCTGTGTCGATCAATGCGTTGTCGTATAGTATTTTGCTTAGCTGACTTCATGTTTAGTTGAAATTAACTTATTAAGTATTGTGTACTGTAGAAGCTAAGTTGTATTCATAGACTACTTAATATGACTATCAGCACTGCTGCGACTAAGATTAATCGCCCCAGGCGAAAGTTCGCAACGATTGTTTTAGTACTAGTCTTTCAGTTTGTCTTGCTTCTCATACACAGCGTTGTATTGTAATTGTTATGTACCATTTTAACCGTGGGAGCGTGCTCTTTATTCCGATGTAAGTAGTTTAGTAACATTAATATTTTGTACATTGTGTTAGTTGTGATTTAGTTGTACGAATCTCTGTTTCAGTATAGACAGGCGCTAGCCACGCTTCCCACTCTTGTTGTAAATAAAATAAGTCATGTGTGTACATTTTGTTTATACGGTTTAAAAGATTGTAACTGTAGCTTTCATTCGATATTTTTCATGTTTTAATTGGTTTAGTTATTGTAGAGGAAAGTGTATTTGTGCGGGCCAAGGAAACACAGTTGTCAGCCATTTTGTGGTCCAGAGGGCCGTTTTTACTGTAGCGATAGCGTGTGTTCTCTGTGGCCCGTGCCGTTCTCTTATCTCGGCGTGCGAGTGAGAATTTTGTGGGTGCTGAAAATGTCTGCGGCCAAAGTAAAACCTGATTGCTGCCATACGCCTGCTGTGGTCTCCATTTTTGACCGACTCCGCTGCCTGGGTCACTGTCCTGTTCTACCTCACCACCGCTCCATTACATTAATATAACAACAAATACAATTATATTGCTGTAGTGTAAGTGAAGTTTTTTTCTGTTTTTTTTTCTTTCTTTTTTTCTTTCTTTTCTTTTCTTTCTCATTTACAAATTTATACAAGATTATCAGTTTGTCCAACACACACACACACTAAGCACATACACACTCTCTCTCTCTCTCTCTCTCTCTCTCTCTCTCTCTCTCTCTCTCTCTACGTTTCTCTGAGCTTGAATTGATGTAATTTTGAGAATCAGAAGACCACAGTGCCTAAAAATGTAAGTCATAAAAAGCATGACATAAGGCGACAGCATGGCACTGCTAGCACGGTCTCAGCCACACACAAGTGGTGTAGATCCGTTCAGGTCTCTTGCTGGGCCGTGCACATGTGACTGTGGGGAAATTGTAAAGCCAACAGCTTGACTCAGAATGAGAGTGCAGTTGTACAGATCAGTCTGCCTGTCACCCAAAGCGATGAGTAGACCCCACCCCTCCCCTCTGTGTAAAACAACCCCGGCCGCAAGCACCCTACTCAACAGCCTAGTACAATTTTTCTGGACCCCACAACAGTGTGAGCAACACATTTTCTCATTGGCTGATCCCCAACACAGTAGCCAATCACAACGCACGTTCTTTGTAATGATGATCAAAAACGCCCAAGGGAGATAACTCTACAGACTAGTGCTATCGATGTTCGGGGGGAGGGAGAGGAGAGAGGGGAGGGAGAGGGGAGAGGGGGATGGGAAGATAAGCTTCAAAGAAATATACCGTGGCAGTCCTGTTTTCATCAACTAAGTAAAATTCACGACGTTAATATAAAATGGTTTCAGATGAGAATTATACACAGAATACTTGGAACAAATGTGATGCTTAAGGAGATGGGTATCACCAACAATAATAAGTGCAGTTTTTGTTTAACTGCTAAAGACACTATACAACACATATTTTGGGAATGTAAACACAGCCAACAGTTCTGGACACGCTTTTTGGTCTTACTGAAAGAGAAATGTACTTCCTGCTACAGATTAAGACTGTCTGAATGTCTAATATTATTTGGTATTGATGATAACATCAAAACGGAGAACGTTTTTGATTTTATTTTACTACTGGCAAAGCAGTATCTGTACAAATGCAAAATAGAAAAACAGCCCCCGAACATTGATATATTTAGAAAAAAAATTGTTATACAGATACAAAATAGAGGAATACAATGCTAAGATGAGCTGCTCATGTTCAAGTTTCTCTTCCAGGTGGGAACCATACAAACCTTTTTTTGCAGGCTAATTATGCTCTCATCTACCTCTTTTTTCTGTATCTTCATTCATTTCACGTTTATGACTTTTGAAATATTGACTGTACCAATGCCGCATGCCCTCCGGTGCCCCATGTATGTATGTATGTAACAAAGCCGCATTAAAAAATGTTAAAAAAATAAAATCAAAAAAAAGAAGAAAAAAAAAGAACAACTTCGCTGCCTTTCCTCGAAGGAACCAAACACAGATAAGCTTCGTGATAAGCTGGGAGAAATTTCTGGGATGGAACTTTCTTCCTTTTAATCGCAGTAGCAGAGCCTTTGGAGGCTAATACTGAGTCTTCTTCTTCTTCTGAAGTTTAATACGCTCGCTTCTTCGACTCGAACATTTTCTCCGAATTGAACTTGAGTGAGTTTCGGCTGCGTTCAGAACCTATGTTTGCGTCAAAACCAGCGTTGCTATAGCAAGACTTGATGCGCGCAAATCATAAGCGGGCCCACATACCTTTTGAACATGGCGGCTGTGTCAACAATAGGATCGCATCAAAAAAGAGGACCGAATCAGTCACACATGTCGCTATCGTGTAGCCTAAACGAAGTCATTTGCGTAGTTTGTGTAATGCAAGCGTAGATGTGTAGTTTGGGCTTCAAATGTGTAGTTTTCTACGCCAACTGCGTAGACTAAACAGGTATGCACAACGAGATGGATAGTGACACGGGTGGCATTTGGGACCATGCCGTAAGCGGGAGGAAGTCAGTCATAACTGACCGGTTCCAGCCTCAGGTGTCAAGTTACTCAAAGCGTTACAGCATGTTACTGTTACTGACTAGCAGAGCGTATCCGGCTGTGAACAACGTCATCAAGAATCTAAACTGAGGGTAGCGCATCAAGAATCTAAACTGCTGATCTGGCTGCGCCTGTCTGCTCGGTTAGTGAACAGAGACAAAGACCTAATTGCCACCACTGACGCGCATCACTGGCCCTTCGGGTACACGCACAAAGACCCGGAAAGGGTTTACAATCTAAGCAGAGTGAAAGTCTGCGCGCCCAAGACTCGGCCACACAAAAGCCGGATCAAAACAGAAATAACACGTCTCACAGTTTATACAATCATCCCTATGTACTAAACCATATTCAACTAGTAAACTGAACATTCCACAACTATGAAGTCAACATCTTCAAAGTGTTAGCCATGATATACCACCGATTTCATGTAGAAACATAGATCAGTAGGATACTAAACAAATAAGTTGTGTCGCACGGCCGCACTGACAAAGTACCCATACTTTAAGAAGGATAACTTTGAATCGGCAAAGCATCACTCAGACTGAACATCCAACAATGGCAACATAACATACTAGCTACATATCAGCTAACCAAGGTTAGCTGCATACATTTTGAAAACACCGGTCATCCTGTGGCATAAAGGTTTAACATTCGAACGCACAAACAAGGTACTCTGACGCCACAGCGGCTGCAACCAGGCGGCAATCAGACGCCGAAATTACCCACGTATTCAAGAACCAAAATCAAGGCACGTTGTGAACATGATAACATTATAAACATACATTATTTACATCAATAAGAAACAACAGAACAACAAGCCATAGAAAAATAACTACATACAGGCTCTCCCCTGATGAAAACACATGAACACCGGCCGCAACAGTTAAACAAACAGCCTGCCTCTGCAGGGACACTGGGGGAAAAGGGACGCTGCCGGCCCAGCACACAACTTTTAACACCTTAGATAATTGGGCCATAAAACCCCCACCCAATCAAAAAGGAAAAGGACCGGAAAGAAAAGGTTATAGGGTCATGGCCCGGAACATGTATACAATACACTCGGTTACAAATACAGTTTGGGAACAAGTCAGGTCTCTTCTTGAATGCGGGGAAGATTAGTGCCATATGGCTTGGTAATAAAAGAAATTCACCCATTAAATATATGCCAAATTTGCATATGGATTGGAACCCACCTAAATTTAAAATACTTGGTATTTGGTTTACGAATAATTTAAAAGAGTGTGAGCTACTCAACTTTTGCGAGAAATTTTTAGAAATAAAAGCATTGTACAATGTATGGTTAAAAAGACAAATAACACCACTCGGTAGAGTAGCTGTTCTGAAGTCGCTGATTTTGTCTAAAATTATCCACCTATGGATTTTATTGCCAAATCCACCAGACAGTCTGGTGGACGCGTTGCAGAAGACCGTGTTTCAGTTCGTATGGAATAGAAAACAAGACAGGATAAGTAGGAAAGTAACCGTCAAAACTATTGCAAAGGGAGGACTTGGCATACCAAATATTAGACATTATATTAATGCGCTGAAGCTAAGTTGGATACGAAAACTAAAAACAAGTGATCAC
This sequence comes from Alviniconcha strummeri, assembly GCA_963584105.1. NCBI lineage: Eukaryota > Metazoa > Mollusca > Gastropoda > Provannidae > Alviniconcha > Alviniconcha strummeri. Next base: position 16,617,647 of record OY757546.1, on the reverse strand, counting down.
AAGTGGAAAGATATAATTACATCAACTTACCCGAAAGTGTTACTGCTTGAACAAATGGGATCAAGCCTCCCTACTCAGGAAAAGAATTTTAATATGTTTTGGATTCATGTATTTAAAGCATATAGAGAGTTTGGTAAACACATGCAGGTAGAGAACTCAGAAGAACTAGTCGCAGATCCTATTTTCTGCAACGACAATATTCTGGTTGGAAACAAAACTGTTTTTTATAAAAAGTGGATAGACAGAGGTGTATGTTTTATCAAAAACATTCTGAATGAAAATGGTACGTTTATGCTATTTAAAAGGTTTAAAGAAATATACAGGATTAATATGGATTACATTACATATATTGGATGTGTACAAGCTATTAAAAGCTACATACGTAAAACGGGACTAACAGTTGAGAGTAACAGTTCAACCGATTTGACAAAGACGCTTAAGATTATTTACAGTCAACAAAAAGGCTCACGCCTGTATTATGAAATGCTTACACAGGGTAAAGATAAAACTAAGTGCTGTGAAAAATGGGAAGCAAGATTGAATACAGACATTGACTGGAGCAGAAACTTTAAGAAAATGCAAAACATCCAAGAGATAAAACTAAAATGGTTCCAGATAAGACTTGTACATAGGATATTAGCTACCAATATTGTTTTAATGCACATGGGTATTGAAAATGACATTAACTGTTCTTTTTGTAGAAGGAAAGAGACTCTATTAATCAAATTTTTTGGAGATGTGTGTACGTAAAGTCTTTTGGGGAACAGTTCCAGACTACACTTAATACCGGGAGCTCAAATGCGAGGACAGTGACGCTTAATGAAAATTTTGTACTTTTTGGTCACAACAGCCAAATTAAATCAGACAGCACCTTTGATTTGATAATTTTGTGTGCAAAATTCTATATTTATACTTGTAAGATTAACAAGAATATACCTCAACTGCACCTGTTCAAACAATATTTAAAAAATACATTTGATGTAGACAAATATAATGCGACATTAACGATGTCATATGACAAGATAGCAGCCGAATGGTTGCATTACAAAAAGCTGATACAAATCTAGACGAGGTTGTTAATGACGTTAATAATCTTGTAAATTGTACTCATTGCCATGGTCCTTTTTTTCTTTTTCTTTTTTTTTCTTCTTCTGTTTTTGTATGTGTGTGTGCCTTTTTTTCTTCTTACTTTACCTTAGATATATGAATGAGAGAGAGAGAGAGGGGGTGGAGGAGAGAGAGAGAAAGAAATTGTAATGGATGGATACATGTTAATGAATTAAAAAAAAACAAAAAAAACGCGGTCCTAGCTTGATCGGGTATGGGGGGGGGGGGGGGGGGGGGGAGTTCACTCAGTGACATGGGAGACTGTGTGATGGAAGGACGACGGATAGGTGACGATATTCACTCAGTGACATGAGAGACCGTCTGATGAAGGGACGACTGAGAAGTGATGACGTTTACTTAGTAACACGAGGGACCGTCTGACGTCTTCAAGGAAGGAAGACCTCTAGATGACGATGCTCACTCAGTGACAGGAGAGACCGTCTGACATCCTCGTGGAAGGACGACTGATAGCTGATGATGTTCACTGGGAGACATGAGAGACCATGTACGTCTTCTCCCTGCCTGCAGGACACAGAACCTTGGCTTTAACATCTTTATCGTCACCTCACAGTCGCCTTTCCTTCGTCAAGCCATCAGATATTACTTCAGTAAACACACTTGTCAAATTATAACAGCATCAACACAAAAACAAACAAACAAAAACTAACATTTACCAGGTTGTAGCATTCTCACCGGTTCATAATGTTAACAATGGAATCCACATTCCCGCTCAATTTCCTCTTACAGTACAAAGCAAAAAGCACTTTAGATTATGTGACTTTAAAATCTTACAGTGCAAAATTAACCGATTTCTATTTTCTGTATAGATATGAATTTCCATATCAAAATTACTTCAATAAACGTGTATGGGTTTTTAAGTACAAAGTGTGCATTGTGTACTTATAAAAAGTACATAACAGTGCAGTGTTGTGTACTCTGCCATCAAAAAGCATACAGTGTCAATGGAGCAGTGTTGTGTGAGTGCATTCCGCCATCAGTATTTCATAAGGGACACAGCGTCAATGGCGCAATGTTGTGCACTTTGCCAGAAACAGAGTTTTGTACCAGACCTCTACAGACACAAACAGCATTACTCTGTGGAAGATGCATCAAAAGCACAGGCACAGCAGGTGTTGAACTTTCTGGCACTGACTTGTCACTGAAAAGTTTTAATGTACAATTAGTCATATAACGGGTATTCCTTGCTAGGTATTGCTCTTCCTTCTATCATTTTGGGTCAACTCAAATTGTTTTTTTTACATCCTATCAACCAAATTGTTTTTTTACATCCTATCACCTGCCATGGTTTATCAGGGCAGGGGGTGCAGCTCCTTCGCTGAACTTTACAAAAACACAATTTATTCTCTCTTTGAAAACAATGACTCAGCCTGAACACACACAAAGAAGGCATCGTCTAAATGTTTCATTTACAGCCTGGCTGTCATTCTGCCAGACACCAAGATGGCTCTTCCACTCAGTTCTTGCTTTAACACGCACACAAAGAAGGCATCATCTACAGGTATCATTTACAGCCTGGATGCCATTCCGCCAGCCACCACGATGGTTTCCCCTGTCATGTAGGAGGAGTCGTCAGACACCAGGAATGACACTGCCCCTGCGCAATCCTCTGGCTTTCCAAACCTGCAAACAAAATCATAAGCAGTCACATTTCCACACACACAGTCCAGCGACTTTGAAACAATAATAATAACAATGGACATTTTTAAGCACATACCTACCCGGTGGCTAAAAACATTTGCAGAAACGATGCAAGTCCAACAAGACTGCACTGTAACAGTAACACAGCAGGGACGAATCAAGACATTTTGTGGCTAAACCCATTTCTACAGCAACCATCCTGATACAAAAAATGACCACCAGTTTATAACCTCAGAGACCACATCCTACATGACACTGCATCTCAACAACCACCACAAAATGGCTGAACCGTTCATATTCAGGATCCAAATACAAAAAGGTTCAAACGAACGCTTATTTACTTTAACACGGACACACAGTATGCCAACAATCTTCCAAGTACCGAGCAAGCTGTAAAAACTAAACCAAAACAAGGTAAGTCTTTTGCTTTAATTTTTCATCCTTTTTGACCGTTTATCTGTTGTTTAAGTGTCGTTTTGTGGCTGGATAAAGGGGATTTCCCCAAAAATGTGGATACTGTGCATCCGTGTCAAAATAAATAAGCGTTCATTTGAATTTTTTGTTTTTGGATCTTGTTTTAGAACGCTAGCAGTCATTCTGTTTCAGATTTTTGTTCATATTCCATGTCTTCTTCTTCCGTATAGTGTCCAACTTAACACTGAAAACTCTGACACTTTTAGTGCATGCTGGGTTAGTTTGGCGTTTCCATAATCCACCAAACTCTGACATGGACTGCAGGATCTTTAACACATGTATGTGATCTTTTTGCATGGGTATACACACGGGGGACCTCGGTTTATAGTCTCATCCAATGGACTTTTGTAGAGTCTGCACAACATTTGACTCCAGAGAAATCTCAGGGTGGCTGCAAAGCCTAGCATGTAGCGGTCACCCATCCATCTGGTGACCACGCTCAGTCACGCTTAACTTTGGTTATAGACAGCAAGTACTCTTGCTCCGCACCACCGTCTTGTCTGCCTTGGTAGCTCTGACCATGGCCAAACCATTCAAAGTAGACAGCAGGAGGATGAGCACAGACCTGAGCCATCTGGACCACCCTCTCTTTGCCAAGTTCAGAAATGGGTATGGTGCTATATAAGAGTTATTATTATTATTAAATGGTCAGTCACAGCTCTGTCCCCGTCGGACCATCAGCATGGTAACGGAACGCCTGCTGCAGGCACGCTCACCACACAGCCTCAGGTATCCTTTCTGGCTGAGGGAGCCTGACTTTGGTGAAAAAAGAGGGTTTGCCAACCTGGACAACCTTCAGGCATCAGCTTCACATGACTTTGGTAGAAAAGAAGTGGGTTTGCCAACCTGGACAACCTTCAGGCATCAGCTTCACATGACTTTGGTGAAAAAAGAGGGTTTGCCAACCTGGACAACCTTCAGGCATCAGCTTCACATGACTTTGGTAGAAAAGAAGTGGGTTTGCCAACCTGGACAACCTTCAGGCATCAGCTTCACATGACTTTGGTGAAAAAAGAGGGTTTGCCAACCTGGACAACCTTCAGGCATCAGCTTCACATGACTTTGGTAGAAAAGAAGTGGGTTTGCCAACCTGGACAACCTTCAGGCATCAGCTTCACATGACTTTGGTAGAAAAGAAGTGGGTTTGCCAACCTGGACAACCTTCAGGCATCAGCTTCACATGACTTTGGTAGAAAAGAAGTGGCTTTGCCAACCTGGACAACCTCAGGCATCCGTTCTGGCCGATGGAGACTGACTTTGGTAAATAAATAAACAAGAGGGTTTGCCAACCTGGACAGCCTACAGTCTTCAGCAGTCTTACTGTAGTGCAAAGTTTCTAGTGGGTTCATTTGAGTGATCAACAAGAGGAAGACACCTGCAACATTACACGTTTTGGGCTAGAAGGCAATACCTCTTCCCCTCAAATGTCAGCTCATGCAAGGAAAACAGTACGACTGTTTCTCAGTGTATGGCCAGCTCTAAGAGGCAAAAGCAAAAAAATACCCCTAGCCTCGATTCCAATTTCATATTGTTCACTAGTCCCACAGCAGATGAGAAATGGGTTAGCCCACATATCACTGGCTGCGTTCAGATACACTGAACATTTCCTAAACATTTCCACTTCCTCATATCATGCCACTTTCCTTTGTGTTTTGATCATCAGCCATGAGACCACCATCCACTTTGTGCCTTACACTCACGAGAACTCTGTCAAAAAGATTTCAGGAGCCAGTGTTTTTAAACACTATGCTATAGATGCTATAGATGCACACACACACACACACACACACACACACACACACACACACACACACACACACACACACACACACACACACTGTACAGACTGACAGGAGTGAAGGACAATGTGGCTTAACTGAATTTTAATATTCTGAGAAGAAAAATGTGTTGAGTTTGCTTTTGAAGGAAGAGATAGTAGCAGAGTGCCTGATGTCTCGGGGAAGATTGTTCCATATGTGGGGGCCAAAGTGTGAGAATGTGCGAAAGCCATGGGTTTTGCAGTTGAAGCATTGGATTTTGAGCATGCATGTGTCTGATGAAGAGCGGAGAGAGCGGGAAGGACTGTAAAAGTGTAGCAGCTCAAAAAGATAAGAGGAAGCGGAACCTGTGATTGCGTTATAACACATGCAAGCGGTTTTATATTTTATTCGTTCAGAAATTGGGAGCCAGTGGAGTTGCTGTAGGAGAGGTGTGCAGTTTTGATGGCATGGAGCCATGAACGTTTTTTTTCTTTTCCATTTCCTAATAGAGGACTGGGCTCTTGCAAGCATACTTGGTCCAGTTGTGATGCAGAGATCAACTGTAGCAGCATCCCACACAAAGGTAGCTTCCAGTGTTTGTTTGCTGAATACACAGCACAGAGCTGGCGGTATCATAGCTGATGATCAAAATACAGCAAAACCTGATGGTCACACGCGTAAAGGACAAAGGAGGGTGAGGTGATGTGGGGAAGAGGAAATGTTTGATGCCACTTTGTCCGCCGGCAGAGATCGGAACTTGCCTGTGCATGGGTACCTGCTGCAGAGCTACATCTGACGCTGTTTCATTATCCAACAGCTGCACAAATGGAGAAACAAAACATTCATTTTCATCGCTGTAGAAGTGTTTCCATGTGTACACACCAACTGAGCAAGCATGTTATGCCCATGTTTTTACACAACACACACATGCCCCCCTACCTCCCTCCCACATGCATACAGCACACACACACATGCAAATGTATACAAGCACACACACATACACATACAACATATACATGCACATATGTACACATACACACACACATGCATACATACATGTACATACACACATACCCATGCAGGTGCAAACACATCTGCTCACAGACACACACACACAGAGAAACAAACATGCACATGCACGCATGCATGCACACATGCATGCACGCACGCACACACAGCACACACACACACACACACACACACACACACACACACACAGCACCACTCACAGGCTTGCTAAACTTGGTCTGTATGATGCCTGGAGCAAGGCAGTTGATGCGGATGTTGCTGTTGGCTAACTCTGGTGCCAGGGCTTTTGTCAGTCCCAACAGCGCAGTCTTACTGATGGAGTAAGCACCAATCAACTGACAGAAGAAGAACAAAGAAATCATAAATATGACAAACAGTGGGTCTTCAACAATAATGACAGGCAACATTTGTTTAATTCTTTTTCAGCAATTCCATTCACCAAAGTAGGATGTGACTTCACTTTCACTTTAGGTGATAAGTGAGAAGAGTTCTTTGCATTTCACTTGTGTATCACATGTGTGATAATTTTACAATAATCAGCTGTCTGAAACAAAGGAGATACTGCATATATACCAATGTATTCATTTAGAGGAGGAAAATGACTGCATGCATAAAGTCTCTTCCAGCCCAGGGTGAAGCTTTGACTACAGGCATATGAACAAAAAAAAACATAACAGAACATATGGTAGAACTGGTGCAGAATTTTCCCAAAAATATTGATAGTGCCATAGCTGTTTCCTTGTACAGAAACGTATGTCCACATAGTCCTGTTATAAGAACATCACAAAGAGAGAGAGTGTGTGTGAAACAAGAAAAACACCAGAAAGGTTTAAGCTGAGAGTTAGTTAGTGGTAGAACTTTAGCATCCTGAGGCAGAGAATGAGAGAAATGGCATTGCCCCCCCCCCCCCCCCCCCCCCACCTCCCCCCCACAGGACTAGGAGTTCTGCATGTAACTTTCTAAGTAATCGTGAACCTAATGCGTAGGCAGCAGCAAAACAATCAGTAATCATGAACCTAAGGTGTAGACAGCAGTTAAACAATCAGTAAACATGAACCTAAGGTGTAGACAGCAGCAAAACAATCAGTAATCATGAACCTAATGTGTAGGCAGCAGCTAAACAATCAGTAATCGTGAACCTAAGGTGTAGACAGCAGTTAAACAATCAGTAAACATGAACCTAATGTGCAGGCAGCAGCAAAACAATCAGTAATCATGAACCTAATGTGCAGGCAGCAGCAAAACAATCAGTAATCATGAACCTAATGTGTAGGCAGCAGCTGAACAATGAACTTTCAAAACATTTGATTTTGAACAGAAATTGTGGATTGTGGGAGAGGGGTGGGGGGATTTTTCATGACAAACAACATACCCCAGCAGGGCTGTAGGCTGCACTAGATCCCACAAGAACAATGTTGCCACCCCTGGAACACAATAATGCTCTGTTCCTTTGTCTAACCTTTTCTTCAAAACAAAGACATATCAACTGCACATACTCGGGAGTGTCAGCAGAAAAAATGTAAAGACAGAAGAAGAAGTGAAAGTGGCACCCAAAGCTTCCACTGCAAGATTCATGCATGAAACCTCATCTGAGAACTTTGCCTCGGTAAAGCTGATGATTTTTCACAATCCCAAATAAAGAATCACATTTAGCAGATGAAGTTGAACACTTCAGGTCAACGGGTTAATTTGGGGGAGGCAAAATCTTCCCACTGAATCATGTACTGTGTCCGTAACAAGTGGTAGGAGGATGACTGTGGGGACGTTCCGTTTTATTGACAGAGCATTATTAACCTTTCCATGGTATTTGTGATTTTCATGAATGATTTGCCCAGAAGGGTTGTATTATATCATTGGCGGGAGCTGCCACAAGTATTATTTTTGTTGCGACAAAAGCTTTGTCACGGCAAACACATGTTTGTCATGACAAAAATATTTGTCGCGACAAATGACAAAAATACTTTGTTGTGACAAAATTGTCGTGACAAAACTTTTGTTGCGGCAAAAAGACATGCTTTGTCAAGACAGAACTTTTGTCATGATAAAAATTATGCTTGTGCCAGCTCCCGCCAATGACAGTATTTTGTCCTGCTGGTGCTGACTGCATCTTTTGTCGTGATAAAAGACATGTTTTGTCACGACAAAACTTTTGTCACAATTGTGAGCAAGTGCTCTTTGTATATGTTTCTACATTAATCCCACCCTGCTTAACGGATCAACGCAATTTCATTACTGTACTGATAGTAACCCGGGAACCGGAGCAGATGACGCTTTTGTTTTGAAGTGCGGCGTGTGGCATAACGCCCACTGAGCTAACGCCACATGACCTTCACACAGCAGACCGGCGATAGCCGCCATTGCGCGCCATTTTCAAATCTGTTTTTCTCCCTTAACATTTTGACCGCTTGTTTATTTACCTGCTCTTTGTTTACCTAGTCCTTTTTATGCACCAAGCCATGAGTAATATATTTTGGCATCTTAGAATGTTTATTTAACGTTTATTTAGACACAGGATCGATCTATAGACGATGCCTTTCTAGGTCCATTTTTTTAACAGCCGTCGTCTGCATGGCGTGCTTTGTTTAGTACTAGTAAATAGTAGTGAAACGTTGTTTTGATTCGATTAAAGTAATTCTGTGTCGATCAAGGCTTTGTCATATAGTATTTTGCTTAGCTGACTTCATGTTTAGTGTTTATTTTGGGTTGAAATTAACTTATTAAGTATTGTGTACTGTAGAAGTTAAGTTGTATTCATGGACTACTTATTATCACTATCAGCGCTGCTGCGACTAAGATTACGCGCCCCAGGTGAAAGTTCGCATCGACTGTTTTAGTATTAGTCTTTGAATATGCCTTGCTTCTCTTACAGAGCCTTGTATTGTAATTGTTATGGACCATTTTAACCGTGGGAGTGTGCTCTCTATTCCGATGTAAGTTTTAGTAACATTAATATTTTGTACATTGTGTTAGTTGTGATTTAGTTGTACGAATCTGTTTATAGACAGGCGCTAGCCACGTTTCCCACTCTTGTTGTAAATAAAATAAGTCATTTGTGTACATTTTGTTTATTCGGTTTAAAAGATTGTAACTGTAGCTTTCATTCGATATTTTTTATGTTTTAATTGGTTTAGTTATAGTAGAGGAAAGTGTATTTGTGAGGGCCAAGGAAACACAGTTGTCAGCCATTTTGTGGTCTAGAGGGCCGTTTTTACTGTAGCGAGAGCGTGTGTTCCCTGTGGCCCGCGCCATTCTCTTATCTATGTGTGAGCGTGAGGATTTTGGGTGTGCTGAAAATTGTCTGCAGCTGAGCAAGTAAAACCTGATTACTGCCATACGCCTGCTGTGGTCTCCACTTTATTGACTCCGCTGCCTGTGTCCTGTCCTTTGACCACTCCACACCATTACACAATAAAAATTATGCTTCTGGCCGCTCCCGCCAATGACAGCATTTTGTCTTGTTGGTATTGACTGCATCTTTGCTTGTTTTAATGACCAAGCAGTATTAACGTTTCCATGGATCTTGTAGTTTTCATACACTGGGTGTATGCTCTGCTTGGAAGAGTTGCATTTTGTCTTGTTGGTGTTGGCTGGATCCAACAATGAGGCCTAAGAGGCCAGGGTGCTTTAAAAACAGGGCTTAACAACATATTTGGTTTCTGTAAGAGGTGAAAAACATGGGTGGAGTCTTGTCTTTCATCTGAACTCCAACTCATAGCTGACCAGGGAAATGAAGTCACTGGATAGTGACAAAGCTGTTGGATCAGCAGCAGTCAGGATGCTGACAACACTGGCAATGTATTTGTGGGACATACGCAATTACTAACATTCAAGGTTGGGTTTCAAAACAACGGGGTCCTCTGTACGTTACTTTGGAGCGCTGCATCTGACATTCATCCAGCTTCAATGCTGGAAGAAGCCTAAGCTAGCTGAGGAAGCATGGACATTGTAGGACCGTCCATGTTTGATGGCTACTCCACAACTTCTTTAACACATTGGGGGTGGACCTGAAAGAATGTCTTCCAGCAGGAGCAGAAGCAGGATGTCTGTGTTAATACAGCTGTGTGCATAAACAAGAAGCCCCATCCTAACCTGCATATTAGACAAGTTGGCTTAGCTTACAACACTGTCCTTGTGCGCTGGTTGGATTAGCTTACAGCACTGGCTTTGTACACTGGTTGGATCAGCTTACAACACTGTCTTTGTACACTGGTTGGATCAGCTTACAGCACTGTCTTTGTACACTGGTTGGATCAGCTTACAGCACTGTCTTTGTACACTGGTTGGATCAGCTTACAACACTGTCTTTGTACACTGGTTGGATCAGCTTAAAACACTGTCTTTGTACGCTGGTTGGCTTAGCTTACAGCTCTGTCTTTGTACGCTGGTTGGCTCAGCTTACAACACTGTCTTTGTACACTGGTTGGATCAGCTTACAACACTGTCTTTGTATACAGGTTGGCTCAGCTTACAGCACTGTCTTTGTATGCTGGATGGCTTAGCTTACAGCACTGTCTTTGTACGCTGGTTGGATCAGCTTACAACACTGTCTCTGTATACAGGTTGGCTTAGCTTACAGCACTGTCTTTGTATGCTGGGTGGCTTAGTTCACAACACTGTTTTTGTATGCTGTAGAAAATTTTGAAGCTACGTATTTTTTGCGAGGGAAAAATGTAGTGCTGCGTTTGTGTAACTAGAAAAAAAAGCATGTTTAGAAACATGACCATGCTTTCCAAACTGCTTCATTATTTCCAATATTAGCAAGCGACTGCAAGCAGACAGGCAGTGTGAACCTGTACACACACACACCCACTCCACGCAAGTTGGGCAAACAAGGGACACCACCAGCTACCATCACAGGACAGAGCGCTTCTGCCAAACAAACTTTTCCACATGAATCGTGCAGGGGCGCTACCAGTTATGAGAAGTGGATGAAGGCATGCCATCAAAAGACTACTGTCCCTGGAGACCAGCTTACCGACAGAGGTGCGTAGCCACCTATGGAAGATACAATGACAACAGCACCAACCCTGCCGACAGCAAACACATCCACAGCTTTACAGCAAATGATGCATGCAATAAAAAATAAGACACCATCTCCATCATCATAATGTAACTATAAAGGAGCAAACAGTACTGTCTGCTGTGCTCGTGGAAAGGTGACTGGAGTACTAAGACCTGTGTCATGAACTGCTCAACAGTTTTAGCTGAACCTAAGCACTCCATCAATGGGGGAGAAATGCTGCTTAATATCCTGTTCATCAGTCAAAAGCTCTCAACTGTTCAGCTTAAAGGAACTAGCCTGCGCAAATATTTCATTGTCAAAATAAAGAAGAAGACTTTCCTCCAATAGGAAGAAAAAATTAAACAATGACAGTGTTTATCTTCAAAAATGCAGTGTTGATTTTATTGACAGTTCACAATTCTCTTGCGTTAGTGGCAGCTATTGGGACTCAACTGAACAAAATACTTGATTGAACAAAATCTCTTCTTCCTCTTTGTTCAAACACATTTTGAGAAGGTGAGTTCCTTTTTTTTTTTTTTAAAGAAAAAACAACCTATCAAGAACATTTCCATTATGTATTGGTAAAAATGTTCTGGAAGACTACACATAATTAAATTCACTGGTAAACTATACATAATTAGAATCACATTAAACAATCAGAACAATAAAGAACCTGTATTTTCACAAATTTCACTTAACCAACAATTAGAACAATGCAGAACTTTTGTTTACTTGCCCAAATATAAAACAATCAGAAAACTGTCATTTATTTCAATCAATGTTTTCATACTAGCACAGCAGCTGTTTAAATGAAAACCCTTTTTTTTTTTTAAATCAGTACTTACCCTCTCTTTTCCAAATAGGGCACAAATTCTTTGCAAAGCATGAATGTTGCTTTCACATTTGTATCAAAAACCTGAAACAAAATCAGTCATCACCCTAAATATAAAGCCCAAAATACCATCATGTGAACCTTGCTGTCTTACACCCCTAAAGATGTATGCGTCAACTGACGTCATGCACAAAAGTAACTGTTGTAACTTGTATGCAACAAAAAAAAAAATTCGCAATAAATGTGGAAATCTGCAAATCAGAAATTACTACCCATGAAAAAGCACAGGTAAAAGACATCCTTTCATGTCTTAACTTTTCATTTCATGAATAAACTTACCAAGGGAAAGTGGAGGGTGGGATGCCTGTACATGTATTTTTATTATAATAAAACTTACATTTATAAAGCGCCCTTTCTCACAAGAGCTCATAGCAATCTACAATTATTAGCAATATTTACTTCATAAAATACACAAACGCCACAGAGTGAGATGCACTGAGTCAAGCACACACACACACACACACCAATCAGTATCATTTTGGAAAAAAGGTGAGTTTAAGTGCCAGTTTAATGGAAGAGGCTGACTGAAAGAATCCAATTTCTTTTGGAAATGTGTTTCAGAGTGTTGGAACAAAGAGACAGAAAGAACATTCACAAATTACTACTTGTTGGCTGCAGAGTTGAATTTTGTGACTGGTTGCTTCTTCGACTGATTGACTGAAACCTGCTTACCTTATCCCATGCCTCCTCCGGGGTCTGGAGAAGAAGAAAAAAAGAAAAAAATTGTTGAGTAAAAACAAACCTGACTGGTAAATAATGGTGCTGTGAAGAAAAAACAAACAAAACAAGTTCACAGTCAATGTTCTTACAATTCTTTTCCACCTGAAAGTTAATTCATCAACACATTTTTTTATTTTTATGAATGCCCAGAGAACAGCAAAGGCCTTCTCAGGCAGAAACAAAATTCATCAACTCACAACCAAAGTCCGATTCACTGATCATGTTACATGGTGTGGTGGAACAGAAAGCATTTTCGCTGGCGCTGCACAGAGTGCCAGATTCTCTCCCTGCCTGTCCCTTTACCCGTTTTCTCCGCCTCCTCACCCAAACAACCAGCCCCTTATCGGCCCTCCCATTCCCTACTTGCCACTACACCTCTCCCTCCCCTCCCTCCATCCTGTTTCCTGTCCTCTGGACACCCCGGCACCTCAGTGCTCTCATGCCCCCCTCCCTCCATCCCGTTTCCTGTCCTCTGGACACCCCGGCACCTCAGTGCTCTCATGCCCCCCTCCCTCCATCCCGTTTCCTGTCCTCTGGACACCCCGGCACCTCAGTGCTCTCATGCCCCCCTCCCTCCTAGCTGTGGTCACTTGGTGTTTAAACTCAAGTTCACTTAACAGTGCAACTTCCATTTTACCTTTTAAGCTCCAAAAGGCAAGAAGCAAATAACAAAGCTGGAAGTGGAAGAACCAGGAAGACAAACATCAGACTAGACTTCCCATTAGGAGACGGAGCACAAACACTAAGCTATAAGCTATATTCTGGTCTACACTAGGCTCAGACATCAGATTCCATAATACCAGTTTTGACCAAAATTCACACATTTATTACCAAAAATCTGCACTAAAAAGGACTCAAATACAGCTTTGTACATTTTTCTCTTCTCAGCAATGACCCCTGCCACTCCTCAATTGACGGAATTCCATACACTGATAGACAAATCTGATGTCAGAGGCTTTAAAAGGGGACCCTTTCACACATAAAGACTGCAAGCAGTGGGGACTTGCACCCCACAGTGGGTTCAACATGAAAATATGTTTTTTTAACACAGCATTAACCCCTTCACTGCCCCAGCCCATAAAATTTCTGGGCTTGAAAGTGCATGCACACACTTGCAAACAGTACAGTTTCTAGTCCTGTAATAAATCTAATTTCAATAATGTGCATTTTACGAACATCCATTTACACACTAATGCGAAAAAGAAAACAAAAATAGTCTAAGGATTCCAATTTTTGCACTGTTAGTGGTCGTTTTCAACTAACATCATAGCAGTGAAAGGGTTAACAGTTAAGCGTGTATGCTTCACTGTCTCATCATTCATTCACAAACAATGGCGGCTGGGCCAAAAGAACAAAGCTGTGTGCTCATGTGGTTGTGATGGCATATATGATGAACTTACATTAAGAAGAGATCCATAGTATGGACTGGTAGCGGCATTGGAAACCAGAATGTCAATGCCACCAAACTGCTTCACAGTCTGCAATAAAAATAAAAAAAACCTACTACATGAGCTGCCAATTTAAAAGAAATGTTTACTGGTTACATATATGTGACATCTTCTTTTGTAATTGAAAGACAGCAACAACAACAGAAACAAAGAAGAAACATGTCACACATACACAGTATATTTGTATGGAGTATGTCTCTTTATAGTGGTCAGGACAATTTTGTAACCTTGCAAGATTATAGTGCAAAAGGCAATATCACAAGGGCAGGGATAGCTCAGTTTGGCAGTGTCCAACTAAAACGCCAGGTGCAACACTAATGCAGGTTTGAGTCCCTAGTGCAGCAAGGGAAAAAAATCAACTTCCTGGGCAGACTCTGTTACAGTGTTTGCACTGCCCTGTGTACAGCCGCACGTATCAGCGTCTATGTACACATTACAAGTCCCAAGCACTGGCAGCCGTACCGGTGTTTGGACACAGAAATACTGCACACATTCGTCGGAATGGCTAGTGCTGCTCTTGTGGCTGCTGTGCCTTACCTAATCTGAATTTCCTGCAAGGAACAATAAAGGCATTAATCTGACATCTAAATAAGCATCTTATGCATGCAATGGGAATAGATTCCCACAAAAAGTGACCACAGGGCTTCATCGCTTCCTGTATATTATATACATTGCAGTTTTATCACAATACAGAAATAACGACACAACAGTCACCTCCTCAATCAGCTTTACTCTGTCAGCTTGCTTGGAGACATGACACACAACACCAGAGACTTGCAGGTTTTCACTGCGCAGCTGCTGCACCGCTGCATCCACATTCTTCTGCTTACGACTGCTGATCATCACCTTGGCCCCATCTTGACTCAACCGCCTGGCGATGGCTAGACCAATGCTTGAAACAACAGAAACCAAAATGAACATGTAAGTTTTTGCGGTTACTTCCTTGGCACTGGCCCCATGAACTGTCTGTGCAGTAAGTAAGTAATCTGGTGTTTTACGCCCAGTCAACCATTATGGTTATTTCAGGGCGTCTGTCTGTGCAGGCTAGACCAATGCTTGAAACAAAAGAAAACAGAATGAACATGTAAGTTTCTGTAGTTACTTCCTCAGCACTAGCCCCATAAACTGTCTCTGTCAAGATTTTTCAACAATTAAACGGGCCTTTTTGCAGACTCTGGATGCTATGAATATGGTACACATTAATAATATCATGTAGACAAGTACACCAGGTACTTCCACCATAATCCTGCACTATCCATACACTGTTAGTGTTACAGTCTCACTGCTTACTGAGTATCTGAGCAGACAACACTTTTGTTACTGAAGCATGCCTTGTGTGTAATGAGATCACACTGTTGCTCTTAGCACTCTGGCAGGCAATAGCCAGGTATGCATCACCCAGTTCAAATCCATTATGCCCAGTTATATTTTTGCTGCCTTTTGCTTGTGACATGCTCATTTGTGTGCATTGAGCTACCCCTACTCCCCATGTGTGTGTGTGTGTGTGTGTGTGTGTGTGTGTGTGTGTGTGTGTGTGTGTGTGTGTGTGTGTGAAAACAGTAAGACTACACACCCCTCTGTGGAAGCAGTAACAACAGCGACTTTTCCTGCAAGCTTGGGGCCAGTGGCACTGGCAGCCATCCTGACCTGTACCAAGGGCATTACTGATTCGGCTGTTAAGGCAACGGATTTACAAATCTGTCGCAACATGACCTGCAAAAAACAACATTTGCTTAAACAATGATTGGTAGGGCATATCTTTCAGAAGTGCATTTGTTCCCGCTACTGACCGCCTTCACGTCCAGAGTCAAAATTCATAGCTATAGACGGGTTGCTTCTGTGCCCTTTTCGGACTCTGCTGTGTCCAGATCTAGATCTACCTCAGTGATTCAGTATATAAACTATAATGCAACTAATGTCATCTCGGCTTCTCCAGCTACGTAAAGAAAACAGCATAAAATTGCATAGTTTACGACTATCAAGAAATTCGCTACAGTGCACAGCTCAAGAGGGAAATTATTTCAAAATTCAGCTCTTCTAACACTTGCGAATCCGGACATACGCTGAAAAAGTATGAAAAATTAAGTAAAATATTTTTGAACAACACAATCTAAAAATATGGTTCGGCCCGGGTTCAGGGGCAAAGTCCTTGCAGTTTCACGCGACGCTGTTTGACGCTGCTTCATATCAAAACGCTGCAGAGATAGGTTTACACAGCCAGCCATTTCAAATTAAGAAAAGCTTAAACGGGGGCATTCTGGTAAAAAAATGAACATTCAAGTCTAACTTAATTTCGTTTTTCAGATCAAACTGAAACAACACAGCGCAGCAGTCGACGCTCCCAGAAGTGTTTCAAAGTAGCTTCCCTTGAAAAAAGACTGATGACCACAAACTGCACTAATTACAGAATTTATACAAAAAAATTGCAAATTATCATTTTCGAAATGGAAATGGATTTATTTATTTTTCTTTTAATAGGTTTATATACAGACAGACAACATAGAAAACCTTTTAACCATTGAAAAGTGCATGCTGAACAGTGTTGAACTGAGGATGTACCTCTGGTAGAGTTTATGTACCTTGTATTTACTTGCATGCCAGGTGAGAGTTACTGTAGGCAACTCAGGTCTTTGTAATTGTTGTGTTTGTGTGATGTCTTCTGAGCGCTAATTAACTCCCTTGTGCATTGACTAATCAATAAACTCACTGTCACTGATCATAATGGAGACACACCAGAAAAAATATATGGGAAGGGGATGAGTCTTGGCTGGGCATCAAACACTCATACCTGTCAACCCATACAGTTTAAAGTATAATAGGCATTTTTTTTCTCTCTTTTTTTTTTTTTCTTTCTTTTTTTCTCATTATTTTGGGGGGATATGGTCATATTGCAAAATTAAAACATGAAAACATAATTTTCATCAGATTTGGTTATTATTTTAATCTGAGCAAAAAGATTCAAAAACTGTTGAATGAGCAGCCAATGCATGCCATTGCCAAATGCACAGACTGGCCTAGTGCAATAGGCTAAGAAATCTTGTTGGAAGTGAGATTTGATGTCATGCATGTGTATTTCGCACATTGCTTCTGCCTTCCATTGCCACATGTGCTGGCTGGAATTAAAAATATCGCTGCCACAAGCGGAAAAACAAAAGACCCCAGCCTGCATAAGGGAAATACAGTTTAACAAACTCTCATAGTTCAGGAGCTGTGTGAGAGTCATGGCTGTCCATCCTAATGAGCTTTCTTGCTTCCGTGGACATAAAGATATACTGAACCATGCTTCAGCACTGGTCTCAGCTTGTCCCTAATATGTCAGCCGACATCCGAGGACATTAAGCTTCGCTTCATCAACAAACTCTGGACTAAGGTTTACTCCTAAAAGCGGTTGACAGCTATGAACACTGCATCTACATTTTGATGTCCTGGGACAGAGGCAAGCCATCCTTGACTCAACTCCACAGTTCAGCTGAGCGTGGCTCGCATTCTATCAGACACCATCTGCTGTCTGGAACAAATGAGCTGTGGTCTGAAAATACAACTTCTTCATTGATTTATTTTTATTTATTTTTTATTCATTTTTTTTCTCCATTTTGTTGTTGTTGTTGTTTCGGGGAGGGGGGGGGGGGGGGGCTGTTGTAGTATGAACTGATATTTTGGTTATGCTTAGGGCCTGGCCCTGTTCACCCCCATCCCACATCATAACATTACAGGGTCTAATATCACCTTGCTGTGAACAGACATAAAATATTGATTTAATACAGAACCTGTGATGCATTTGGAGAGACAATGATGTCTCATTTGTGATTTAGTCTGGTTCAGATCACAGATGATACAGCAGCTTGTGACATACTTCTCAAAGCAGTTTTCGCCAACATACAGGACACTCTCTCTTCTTTAAACAAAAGTTTTTTAAATCACAAAACCCACCTGTTCAGAAAAGCTTTGTGTACATATTCCTCAAATGTCCTTCTGCCTTGTAAAAATTATAGTATTGTTTATAAGTTTGAAAGGTTTATCTGTAGGCATCAGTTGGGACCTTTGTAGTGCATGTTTGCATTTATAAGTGTGTGCAATGTTACTATCATTTTACATACACATATTTATGTGTTAGAATGGTATAGAGATCCCTCATACCTCCCCCCCCCCCCTCCTCCCCATCTGTACTGAGCATACAGCAGTGTAGTCATATCCACTGAAAGTGTGCTCTAGAAAAACTAGTAATCATTATTATTATTATTTGAACAGATCAAAATCAGTATTGGGCTGTAATGACCTCCAGCAGACTGAAAAGACTGCTACATTTGTGTCTTGAAGAAATTCAGTTTCCACTGGTCCAGAACTTTCCTTCCTGGCATCACTCTGACTTTCAAAACAAGTCCAAGGTCATCAAAACTGACACAAAAATGATCATCATGCAAAATTTAAAAAGTCTCTTTCATAGCAACTGTTTTTCAGCTCAGCCTGATTATTTTTTTTAAATGTAATTCAAAACTTGCAAGGAATGAAAACTTAATTCCTTTCTTTTATATAAGAGTTTTAAACACAAAAAGTATGATATGACAGGTATACCTTTAGTTTGGAGGGGGCGGGGGGGGGGGGGAGCAGTTATTTATATCAGTTTTTAACACCTGGAACATTCTGTAAAATATTTCACCTATCTCTCAAATTCTAAACTTATCCTTTTTGTCACTCTGTGTGAGCTAGTCTGTGTGTGCATGCATCATGTATGTAAATGTACAGTCTGTCAGAAGCTCAACAAGGTTATAATATGAACCAATCAAATACACTCCATGATAAACACAATTAGGCTTCTCTTCCCCCCCCCCCCCCCCCCCCCCCCCACACACACCTTTTTTTTCTCTCTCTCTCTCTCTCTCTCTCTCTCTCTCTCTCTCTCTCTCTCTCTCTCTCTCTCTCTGCCCAAACCAAGACTATACCTTTTTAAAACCAGCTTCTCATTTTCAGGCGCATCCTTGCGGAATACCATCCCAGATCAAATCATGCAATTCACTTACCAGCTTCAAAACACAACTTTATAAATGGATCAGAAGCAGATTGTTATAAATAACCACACACACACCAAAAAAAAAAAATTAAAAAAAAAATCTAACAATTTCTTGGTTTCTAATATATATATACATGCATGTATAGTCTCCCAGCAGTGATTTATTATTCTTTTGTATTGTACATAATTATCGACTGGCATTGATTTTCCCACTGTGATCATATATATATATATATAAAGTGTTTGTAACTGTTCCAAAGACAGGTTGAATGACAGGCATTTGTGCCTAAACCTTTATCCTTGTGTAATAAAGTTCAATCAATCAATCAGTCAATCTCTCTTCTCATCTTTATTGACACAGTTTTGCACCATTTCAGGCACAAAGGCTTGTGACTGCACATCTGGGGATTGTTGAAGCCTTCACTAAACAATGTGCCAAAGACAGAGACAGCATCACTCACAGAGCAATGGAGGTGTTTCAATCTGACCACAAATGTGACATGCTCAGCACAATGCCCTGTAATGACTTAACACTTATGGCAAAACAAAACAAAACCCACCAGTAAACCTTTAAAGTACTGAGGGTCATAACTTCAGTACAATTGAAATTTTCATTGCATTGTAAATCTTCATGTGTTCTACAGTAATGTCAGATCCACAAAAGCTGATAATGGATGAAAATATGTTTTCAGTGTTCCAGCACAAAATCATGCGATCAAATCATCTGCCTTTAAATGCTTCGAAACACAGAAACATGAGCAAATACGTGAAACCATTATCAATTAATATTACATTTGCATGCTGTTAACATCTTCTCCAGTTTTTCCATTTCAATGAGTGTAAAAAAGTTTGATATCAATGTAAAATGTCAGATTTTGCATCAGATTCAATAATAGGCAACTGTGCAAGTTAGTGCATTGGAATTTAACATCCTGACAAGCACACAGACCATCTCAGGATGAACAAATATTATTTTAAATCACACTTTTTAACCCCTTCACTGCTCCAGCCTGTAACATTTCTGGGCTGAATAATGTATGGACACGCCTGCAAACAGTATATTTTCCGGTCCTATAACATCTATTTTCAATGCTATGCATTTTGATAAAAATCCTTTCCCATGACAGTGCAAAAAGGAAGACAAAAAAGCTTACAGGTTTCAAATTTCTCACTTTTATGGGGCATTTTCAAATCACATCATGGCAGTGAAGGAGCTAAAACTGTCAACAACAAAAATGGAAAAACATATATAAGTACAAGACACAAAAATAGGTACAAGACCCTGTCATAGTGTCAATTCTGCACCAAAAAGATGACATGAAACTCACACAGGTACACCGACATCCATTTGCATAACAGTGTTAGATTCTACATCATGTACAGTAGAGGTGACTCTACAATATGTATACATATGAAATAGACACATTACATTACCCATAAATTAAGTACCAAACAAATTACTTACTTACAGAATTACACTACTGGCCATTTGTAAAGCAAAGGCATAACATCCGTGTCTAATAACTTCTACTATGACATAAGACATTTTATATCACAGATCAAACCTGTTGTATTATCAAGAACAAAGAAGTGGAATGTAACAAGCAACATCAGGCAGGAGCCCACCAGCCCATTCTCAATATACAGCAAAACGACTTGGCCATTTAAATATTCGGACACTCTGTTTTGAGTTATTGCTGATTGTATTGTTTCTATTGTATGTGAGTATCATCTTGTTTAGACAGTGTGGTTGTTGAGTATAGAATCATATCACTTTTGTATAAAAAATAAAATAAAAGGGGGTGGGGGTGGGCAGCAACAACAAAAACAAACCCCGAAAAACAACATTAAATGAGAAAGTAATCTTCATTTGTATACACAGGTATTATTATAAACCAGTAGTTTTGATCAACATCGTACACCTTGCACGTTAATTTATTGCGTAAATCAAAACTATGGAGTCGTATTATCAAATTTGTAACTCTAGTCTAAGACTATGCTGTTATTACATTTTTGTATGTTAATTTTTCACATAAGAACATGCTTATAAGTAAAGATGTAGGCTGCTGTGCAAGATAAAATCATGTGTATTCAAATATGTTTGATACGTCTGCCTGTGTAGACCTTATATTCCTTTTTGTGACCCAGGTAGATTTGGAGGGAGAGGGAGGGAGAACTACTCTGTATTTTCTTCTTCTTTATTTGAAAGTTTATCCTCTCTCTGTCTCTGTCTCTATTTCTCTGTCTGTCTGTCTGTCTGTCTGTCTGTCTGTCTCTCTCTCTCTCTCTCTCTCTCTCTCTCTCTCTCTCTCTCTCTCTCTCTCTCTCTCTCTCTCTCTCTCCACTTTTTTTCCCGTCTTTTGTTTTTTGAGTTCATATCTTCTGATCTGCACTCGACAGTCGAATGATATCTTTTTGCGCTGCTTATCAGCGATTTCACCAGAAAATCACTCTTTTCCTTTTCTTCTACAGCTTAGTATACTGTAACTTGTTTTGTGTGGAATTTTGTGTACCTATTTATGCCTGTTTGTTGGTTGTATTGTTTGTCCGTTTGCCTGTTTTTTGGTTGTACTATATTGGCCATGGACTTTGAATTTATTATGTTTGTACGTGCATATTCAGCGCTGAGTTCAGCGTGTTGTGATCTGTGCGTATATGTACGTCATGTGCCTATACTGGTTTAGGTTTTGAACTGTTTGTATGGACACTTGTGGCGGATTTTTGTGAGCTATGTTCGCACGTGAAAGTGGTCCCTTCCATGATGCTTCTGCTTTGTTGGATAGTGTGTCCTGGCTGTAGTGGGATTAGATCGCGCATACCATGACCAATACAGTTAACTGAGGTTGTTTCAATGAATTGCCAAGGCCTAGCTGACCCGCGCAAGAGGAGAGATGTTTTTCACTATCTAAGAGATAAGTCATATTCCATATACCTACTGCAGGATACCCACTTTGATCCAAAACTAGAGAACTGCATTCGCCGGGGCTGAGTGGGGTTATAAATGTTACTTTGCCTCGTAGTAATTCAAATTCGAGGGGTGTCGCAATATTATTTAATAATAACTTCGAATTTTCTGTAAACAAGGTTTATAAAGATATTGCTGGAAATTATATATTTGCCACTGTCAGAATAATGGATAAAGAATTTGTGATCGTCAGTTTGTATGGCCCAAACCGTGATAATCCGGAGTTTTATGCCGAGCTTGAGGAACGGATCAGCGAAGTTGGCTTTGAAAATCTTATTATTGGAGGAGACTGGAATTTAGTCTTGGATTTCACATTAGATCATTATAATTATAAACTCTTTAATAATGCTAAAGCACAAGAACAAGTCGAAAATTTAATGATAAATCTCGACCTATTAGATATTTGGAGAGAAATTCATCCTGAAATGAGACGGTATACATGGCGCAGAAATACACCCCTTCAACAGAGTAGATTGGACTTTTTCCTAATCTCAGATTTGCTGTCCGCTTACGTGACAGAAGCGGGCAGACATTAAGCCCGGTTACCGGACAGATCATTCCATGATCACACTGACTTTGACTTTAGGGAAATTAGAAACCAGAAATAAGCTTTTGTGGAAATTTAATAATTCCCTATTAGAAGATAAGCTGTTTGCAAACGAAATAAATGATGTTATAAGAACCGTGATTGAAAAATATGCAGCTCTACCCAATTCTCGGGAACAACTTCCTTTTATCCCAAAATGTGACATTCAATTTGTAATTTCCGATCAGCTATTTTTAGACGTACTACTTATGAAAATTAGATCAAAGACAATCTCGTATGCTACAATGAAAAAACGTGTGGATCAGGAAAAGGAAAGGGATTTGCAGAACAATATCCAGAGCTTAGAAACTAAAATTAAATTGACAGAAGATGAGAAAGGGAAACTAGAATCTTATAAACAGGAGCTAATTGCACTTAGAGAGAAAAAGATGGAGGGAGTTCTGCTTCGATCGAGAAAAAATAACAAAATATTTTTGTGCACTTGAAAAACGTAATTACGTTAGTAAACAAATGATTAGGCTTACTTTAAACAATGGTGAGGAAATATATGAAACTAAGGACATTATAAAGGAAGTCAAAATGTTTTATGAAAGATCATATTCTGACAGACAATTAGAAGATTGTGAAATATTAGACTTGGTTGAGGATATACCAACATTGACAGTGCAAGAAAAGACCTCACTCGACTCGAGAAGGGGAAATTACTTTAGATGAAGCAAGCGTTGCACTCAAGAACATGAAAAACAATAAAAGCCCAGGCTCTGATGGTTTTACTGTTGAATTCTTTAAGTTTTTTTGGCGACAGCTGGGTGCATTCGTTGTTAAATCATTAAATAATGGGTTTAGGAAAGGTGAATTATCATCAACGCAGAAAGAAGGAATAATAATATGCATACCAAAAGGGAACAAATCAAAAGACCTGATAAAAAAAAAAAACTGGAGGCCAATTTCACTCCTTAATGTTGTTTACAAAATAGGATCCACTTGTATTGCTAATCGCTTAAAACGTGTCCTGCCCTCTTTGATCAGTGAAGACCAAACTGGGTTTATGGCCAATAGATATATAGGAGATAATATTCGACTGATATACGATTTAATCAGTTACTTGAACAAAGAAAACATGCCTGGGCTACTCTTGTGCTCAGACTTTGAAAAAGCCTTTGATTCAGTGGATTGGAGATTTATGTTTAAAGTTTTACATGCGTTTGGATTTTGGCCCGATATTAGCCAGTGAATATTCACATTTTATAGACATATAAAGTCATCTGTCGCGGTTAATGGACAATTATCAGAATGATTTTCAATTCAGAGGGGATGTAGACAGGGGGACCCAATATCACCATATTTATTTATATTATGCGTAGAAATACTTGCTGCTATGATTAGGCAAAATAAGAATATTAAAGTTATTTTAACAGGAGAAACTGAGTACAAAATCTCGCAGTATGCTGATGATACTGAAATTATGTTAGAAGGTGACAAGAACTCATTTGAGGAAACAGTTAAAGATTATTAATATGTAGGGGAGTGGGGATGGGGAGTTGAGGGGAAGCAGGTTGGAAGCATGGATGAAGAGTCACAAGTCAGAGGTTGCTATAACATAACTTTTATTTGTACACCAACCAACCAGGAAACAGTGTCTGTTGGAAAAGACACAAGCAAACAAAACATTTAGAACATGAAAGCAAATGTAAAGTCTAAACAACAGCAGTTACTAATCTAATAAATACAGTAACCATGTAGTTTACCTGTAGGTTACTATAATACATGATGGTAACTGTGACAAAAGGATTAATTATCAAGCACATAAATCGTGTGCATGACTGACTTACACTTAAAACCCGTATCTCACAGAGTCACGGTGAGTATACAAGAGACGGCCAGTCAATTAACTGATGAACTCCCAGTATAATGAAGTATACAACAAAGTAACAGTGAAGAATGCGGATTACCAAGCTCATTCTTAACTAAACAGGAAAGAGTGAGATAATCGTTACAGCACACAACGCAGACCTGTTTACCCCCCAAATGCACAAGTGTAGTTTGGGTAGTCTAAATGTGTAGCCAGGAGGTACGATGTGTAGTCATAGTGCATCAGTTGAAACTTGACCATTTATCATTCACCCATTCAGATTCTCATCGAGTCATTCTCACTCAACGAGTCAAAGTAACACAGAAGCTTGATGTGAGCAAGTGCTCTTTGTATATAATGTTTCTACATTAATCCCGCCTTGCTTAACGGATCAACGCAATTTCATTACTGTACTGATAGTAACCCGGGAACCGGAGCAGACGACGTTTTTGTTTTGAAGCGCGGCGTGTGGCGTAACGCCACATGGCCTTTACACAGCCGACCGGCGATAGCCGCCAGTGTGCGCCATTTTCAACTGTTTTCTCCCTGAATATTTTGACCGCTTGTTTGTTTACCTACTATTTGTTTACCTAGACCTTTTTATGCACTAAGCCATGTGTAATATATTTTGGCATCTTAGAATGTTTATCTAACGTTTATTTAGACACAGGATCGAGCTTAATCAGTAGCCGATGCCTCTCAAGGTCCATTCTTTTATAGCCGTCGTCTGCATGGCACACTTTGTTTAGTACTAGTAAATAGTAGTGAAACGTTGTTTTGTTTCGATTAAAGTAATTCTGTGTCGATCAATGCGTTGTCGTATAGTATTTTGCTTAGCTGACTTCATGTTTAGTTGAAATTAACTTATTAAGTATTGTGTACTGTAGAAGCTAAGTTGTATTCATAGACTACTTAATATGACTATCAGCACTGCTGCGACTAAGATTAATCGCCCCAGGCGAAAGTTCGCAACGATTGTTTTAGTACTAGTCTTTCAGTTAGTCTTGCTTCTCATACACAGCGTTGTATTGTAATTGTTATGTACCATTTTAACCGTGGGAGCGTGCTCTTTATTCCGATGTAAGTAGTTTAGTAACATTAATATTTTGTACATTGTGTTAGTTGTGATTTAGTTGTACGAATCTCTGTTTCAGTATAGACAGGCGCTAGCCACGCTTCCCACTCTTGTTGTAAATAAAATAAGTCATGTGTGTACATTTTGTTTATACGGTTTAAAAGATTGTAACTGTAGCTTTCATTCGATATTTTTCATGTTTTAATTGGTTTAGTTATTGTAGAGGAAAGTGTATTTGTGCGGGCCAAGGAAACACAGTTGTCAGCCATTTTGTGGTCCAGAGGGCCGTTTTTACTGTAGCGATAGCGTGTGTTCTCTGTGGCCCGTGCCGTTCTCTTATCTATGCGTGCGAGTGAGAATTTTGTGGGTGCTGAAAATGTCTGCGGCTGAGAAAGTAAAACCTGATTGCTGCCATACGCCTGCTGTGGTCTCCATTTTTGACCGACTCCGCTGCCTGGGTCACTGTCCTGTTCTACCTCACCACCGCTCCATTACATTAATATAACAACAAATACAATTATATTGCTGTAGTGTAAGTGAAGTTTTTTTCTGTTTTTTTTTCTTTCTTTCTTTTCTTTTCTTTTCTTTCTCATTTACAAATTTATACAAGATTATCAGTTTGTCCAACACACACACACACACTAAGCACATACACTCTCTCTCTCTCTCTCTCTCTCTCTCTCTCTCTCTCTCTCTCTCTCTCTCTACGTTTCTCTGAGCTTGAATTGATGTAATTTTGAGAATCAGAAGACCACAGTGCCTAAAAATGTAAGTCATAAAAAGCATGACATAAGGCGACAGCATGGCACTGCTAGCACGGTCTCAGCCACACACAAGTGGTGTAGATCCGTTCAGGTCTCTTGCTGGGCCGTGCACATGTGACTGTGGGGAAATTGTAAAGCCAACAACTTGACTCAGAATGAGAGTGCAGTTGTACAGATCAGTCTGCCTGTCACCCAAAGCGATGAGTAGACCCCACCCCTCCCCTCTGTGTAAAACAACCCCGGCCGCAAGCACCCTACTCAACAGCCTAGTACAATTTTTCTGGACCCCACAACAGTGTGAGCAACACATTTTCTCATTGGCTGATCCCCAACACAGTAGCCAATCACAACGCACGTTCTTTGTAATGATGATCAAAAACGCCCAAGGGAGATAACTCTACAGACTAGTGCTATCGATGTTCGGGGGGAGGGAGAGGAGAGGGGAGAGGGGGATGGGAAGATAAGCTTCAAAGAAATATACCGTGGCAGTCCTGTTTTCATCAACTAAGTAAAATTCACGACGTTAATATAAAATGGTTTCAGATGAGAATTATACACAGAATACTTGGAACAAATGTGATGCTTAAGGAGATGGGTATCACCAACAATAATAAGTGCAGTTTTTGTTTAACTGCTAAAGACACTATACAACACATATTTTGGGAATGTAAACACAGCCAACAGTTCTGGACACGCTTTTTGGTCTTACTGAAAGAGAAATGTACTTCCTGCTACAGATTAAGACTGTCTGAATGTCTAATATTATTTGGTATTGATGATAACATCAAAACGGAGAACGTTTTTGATTTTATTTTACTACTGGCAAAGCAGTATCTGTACAAATGCAAAATAGAAAAACAGCCCCCGAACATTGATATATTTAGAAAAAAATTGTTATACAGATACAAAATAGAGGAATACAATGCTAAGATGAGCTGCTCATGTTCAAGTTTCTCTTCCAGGTGGGAACCATACAAACCTTTTTTTGCAGGCTAATTATGCTCTCATCTACCTCTTTTTTCTGTATCTTCATTCATTTCACATTTATGACTTTTGAAATATTGACTGTACCAATGCCGCATGCCCTCCGGTGCCCCATGTATGTATGTATGTAACAAAGCCGCATTAAAAAATGTTAAAAAAATAAAATCAAAAAAAAGAAGAAAAAAAAAGAACAACTTCGCTGCCTTTCCTCGAAGGAACCAAACACGGATAAGCTTCGTGATAAGCTGGGAGAAATTTCTGGGATGGAACTTTCTTCCTTTTAATCGCAGTAGCAGAGCCTTTGGAGGCTAATACTGAGTCTTCTTCTTCTTCTGAAGTTTAATACGCTCGCTTCATCGACTCGAACATTTTCTCCGAATTGAACTTGAGTGAGTTTCGGCTGCGTTCAGAACCTATGTTTGCGTCAAAACCAGCGTTGCTATAGCAAGACTTGATGCGCGCGAATCATAAGCGGGCCCACATACCTTTTGAACATGGCGGCTGTGTCAAAAATAGGATCGCATCAAAAAAGAGGACCGAATCAGTCACACATGTCGCTATCGTGTAGCCTAAACGAAGTCATTTGTGTAGTTTGTGTAATGCAAGCGTAGATGTGTAGTTTGGGCTTCAAATGTGTAGTTTTCTACGCCAACTGCGTAGACTAAACAGGTATGCACAACGAGATGGATAGTGACATGGGTGGCATTTGGGACCATGCCGTAAGCGGGAGGAAGTCAGTCATAACTGACCGGTTCCAGCCTCAGGTGTCAAGTTACTCAAAGCGTTACAGCATGTTACTGTTACTGACTAGCAGAGCGTATCCGGCTGTGAACAACGTCATCAAGAATCTAAACTGAGGGTAGCGCATCAAGAATCTAAACTGCTGATCTGGCTGCGCCTGTCTGCTCGGTTAGTGAACAGAGACAAAGACCTAATTGCCACCACTGACGCGCATCACCGGCCAGTTTGGGTACACGCACAAAGACCCGGAAAGGGTTTACAATCTAAGCAGAGTGAAAGTCTGCGCGCCCAAGACTCGGCCACACAAAAGCCGGATCAAAACAGAAATAACACGTCTCACAGTTTATACAATCATCCCTATGTACTAAACCATATTCAACTAGTAAACTGAACATTCCACAACTATGAAGTCAACATCTTCAAAGTGTTAGCCATGATATACCACCGATTTCATGTAGAAACATAGATCAGTAGGATACTAAACAAATAAGTTGTGTCGCACGGCCGCACTGACAAAGTACCCATACTTTAAGAAGGATAACTTTGAATCGGCAAAGCATCACTCAGACTGAACATCCAACAATGGCAACATAACATACTAGCTACATATCAGCTAACCAAGGTTAGCTGCATACATTTTGAAAACACCGGTCATCCTGTGGCATAAAGGTTTAACATTCGAACGCACAAACAAGGTACTCTGACGCCACAGCGGCTGCAACCAGGCGGCAATCAGACGCCGAAATTACCCACGTATTCAAGAACCAAAATCAAGGCACGTTGTGAACATGATAACATTATAAACATACATTATTTACATCAATAAGAAACAACAGAACAACAAGCCATAGAAAAATAACTACATACAGGCTCTCCCCTGATGAAAACACATGAACACCGGCCGCAACAGTTAAACAAACAGCCTGCCTCTGCAGGGACACTGGGGGAAAAGGGACGCTGCCGGCCCAGCACACAACTTTTAACACCTTAGATAATTGGGCCATAAAACCCCCACCCAATCAAAAAGGAAAAGGACCGGAAAGAAAAGGTTATAGGGTCATGGCCCGGAACATGTATACAATACACTCGGTTACAAATACAGTTTGGGAACAAGTCAGGTCTCTTCTTGAATGCGGGGAAGATTAGTGCCATATGGCTTGGTAATAAAAGAAATTCACCCATTAAATATATGCCAAATTTGCATATGGATTGGAACCCACCTAAATTTAAAATACTTGGTATTTGGTTTACTAATAATTTAAAAGAGTGTGAGCTACTCAACTTTTGCGAGAAATTTTTAGAAATAAAAGCATTGTACAATGTATGGTTAAAAAGACAAATAACACCACTCGGTAGAGTAGCTGTTCTGAAGTCGCTGATTTTGTCTAAAATTATCCACCTATGGATTTTATTGCCAAATCCACCAGACAGTCTGGTGGACGCGTTGCAGAAGACCGTGTTTCAGTTCGTATGGAATAGAAAACAAGACAGGATAAGTAGGAAAGTAACCGTCAAAACTATTGCAAAGGGAGGACTTGGCATACCAAATATTAGACATTATATTAATGCGCTGAAGCTAAGTTGGATACGAAAACTAAAAACAAGTGATCACAAGTGGAAAGATATAATTACATCAACTTACCCGAAAGTGTTACTGCTTGAACAAATGGGATCAAGCCTCCCTACTCAGGAAAAGAATTTTAATATGTTTTGGATTCATGTATTTAAAGCATATAGAGAGTTTGGTAAACACATACAGGTAGAGAACTCAGAAGAACTAGTCGCAGATCCTATTTTCTGCAACGACAATATTCTGGTTGGAAACAAAACTGTTTTTTATAAAAAGTGGATAGACAGAGGTGTATGTTTTATCAAAAACATTCTGAATGAAAATGGTACGTTTATGCTATTTAAAAGGTTTAAAGAAATATACAGGATTAATATGGATTACATTACATATATTGGATGTGTACAAGCTATTAAAAGCTACATACGTAAAACGGGACTAACAGTTGAGAGTAACAGTTCAACCGATTTGACAAAGACGCTTAAGATTATTTACAGTCAACAAAAAGGCTCACGCCTGTA
The DNA here is from genome assembly GCA_963584105.1 of Alviniconcha strummeri. NCBI lineage: Eukaryota > Metazoa > Mollusca > Gastropoda > Provannidae > Alviniconcha > Alviniconcha strummeri. The sequence continues at coordinate 16,587,532 of OY757546.1, read as the reverse complement.
TTATGAAATGCTTACACAGGGTAAAGATAAAACTAAGTGCTGTGAAAAATGGGAAGCAAGATTGAATACAGACATTGACTGGAGCAGAACCTTTAAGAAAATGCAAAACATCCAAGAGATAAAACTAAAATGGTTCCAGATAAGACTTGTACATAGGATATTAGCTACCAATATTGTTTTAATGCACATGGGTATTGAAAATGACATTAACTGTTCTTTTTGTAGACAGGAAAGAGACTCTATTAATCACATTTTTTGGAGATGTGTGTACGTAAAGTCTTTTGGGGAACAGTTCCAGACTACACTTAATACCGGGAGCTCAAATGCGAGGACAGTAACGCTTAATGAAAATTTTGTACTTTTTGGTCACAACAGCCAAATTAAATCAGACAGCACCTTTGATTTGATAATTTTGTGTGCAAAATTCTATATTTATACTTGTAAGATTAACAAGAATATACCTCAACTGCACCTGTTCAAACAATATTAAAAAAATACATTTGATGTATACAAATATAATGTGACATTAACGATGTCATATGACAAGATAGCAGCCGAATGGTTGCATTACAAAAAGCTGATACAAATCTAGACGAGGTTGTTAATGACGTTAATAATCTTGTAAATTGTACTCATTGCCATGGTCCTTTTTTTCTTTTTTCTTTTTCTTTTTTTTTTCTTCTTCTGTTTTTGTATGTGTGTGTGCCTTTTTTTCTTCTTACTTTACCTTAGATATATGAATGAGAGAGAGAGAGAGGGGGTGGAGGAGAGAGAGAGAAAGAAATTGTAATGGATGGATACATGTTAATGAATTAAAAAAACACAAAAAAAAACACGGTCCTAGCTTGATCGGGTATTGGGGGGGGGGGGGGGGGGAGTTCACTCAGTGACATGGGAGACTGTGTGATGGAAGGACGACGGATAGGTGACGATATTCACTCAGTGACATGAGAGACCGTCTGATGAAGGGACGACTGAGAAGTGATGACGTTTACTTAGTAACACGAGGGACCGTCTGACGTCTTCAAGGAAGGAAGACCTCTAGATGACGATGCTCACTCAGTGACAGGAGAGACCGTCTGACATCCTCATGGAAGGACGACTGATAGCTGATGATGTTCACTGGGAGACATGAGAGACCATGTACGTCTTCTCCCTGCCTGCAGGACACAGAACCTTGGCTTTAACATCTTTATCGTCACCTCACAGTCGCCTTTCCTTCGTCAAGCCATCAGATATTACTTCAGTAAACACACTTGTCAAATTATAACAGCATCAACACAAAAACAAACAAACAAAAACTAACATTTACCAGGTTGTAGCATTCTCACCGGTTCATAATGTTAACAATGGAATCCACATTCCCGCTCAATTTCCTCTTACAGTACAAAGCAAAAAGCACTTTAGATTATGTGACTTTAAAATCTTACAGTGCAAAATTAACCAATTTCTATTTTCTGTATAGATATGAATTTCCATATCAAAATTACTTCAATAAACATGGATGGGTTTTTAAGTACAAAGTGTGCATTGTGTACTTATAAAAAGTACATAACAGTGCAGTGTTGTGTACTCTGCCATCAAAAAGCATACAGTGTCAATGGAGCAGTGTTGTGTGAGTGCATTCTGCCATCAGTATTTCATAAGGGACACAGCGTCAATGGTGCAATGTTGTGCACTTTGCCAGAAACAGAGTTTTGTACCAGACCTCTACAGACACAAACAGCATTACTCTGTGGAAGATGCATCAAAAGCACAGGCACAGCAGGTGTTGAACTTTCTGGCACTGACTTGTCACTGAAAAGTTTTAATGTACAATTAGTCATATAATTGGTATTCCTTGCTAGGTATTGCTCTTCCTTCTATCATTTTGGGTCAACTCAATTTTTTTTTTTACATCCTATCACCTGCCATGGTTTATCAGGGCAGGGGGTGCAGCTCCTTCGCTGAACTTTACAAAAACACAATTTATTCTCTCTTTGAAAACAATGACTCAGCCTGAACACACACAAAGAAGGCATCATCTAAATGTATCATTTACAGCCTGGCTGTCATTCTGCCAGACACCAAGATGGCTCTTCCACTCAATTCTTACTTTGACACGCACACAAAGAGGGCATCATCTACAGGTATCATTTACAGTCTGGATGCCATTCCACCAGCCACCACGATGGTTTCCCCTGTCATGTAGGAGGAGTCGTCAGACACCAGGAATGACACTGCCCCTGCGCAATCCTCTGGCTTTCCAAACCTGCAAACAAAATCATAAGCAGTCACATTTCCACACACACAGTCCAGCGACTTTGAAACAATAATAATAACAATGGACATTTTTAAGCACATACCTACCCGGTGGCTAAAAACATTTGCAGAAACAATGCAAGTCCAACAAGACTGCACTGTAACAGTAACACAGCAGGGACGAATCAAGACATTTTGTGGCTAAACCCATTTCTACAGCAACCATCCTGATACAAAAAATGACCACCAGTTTATAACCTCAGAGACCACATCCTACATGACACTGCATCTCAACAACAACCACAAAATGGCTGAACCATTCATATTCAGGATCCAAATACAAAAAGGTTCAAACGAACGCTTATTTACTTTAACACGGACACACAGTATGCCAACAATCTTCCAAGTACCGAACAAGCTGTAAAAACTAAACCAAAACAAGGTAAGTCTTTTGCTTTAATTTTTCATCCTTTTTGACCGTTTATCTGTTGTTTAAGTGTCGTTTTGTGGCTGGATAAAGGGGATTTCCCCAAAAATGTGGATACTGTGCATCCGTGTCAAAATAAATAAGTGTTCATTTGAACTTTTTGTTTTTGGATCTTGTTTTAGAATGCTAGCAGTCATTCTGTTTCAGATTTTTGTTCATATTCCATGTCTTCTTCTTCCGTATAGTGTCCAACTTAACACTGAAAACTCTGACACTTTTAGTGCATGCTGGGTTAGTTTGGCGTTTCCATAATCCACCAAACTCTGACATGGACTGCAGGATCTTTAACACATGTATGTGATCTTTTTGCATGGGTATACACACGGGGGACCTCGGTTTATAGTCTCATCCAATGGACTTTTGTAGAGTCTGCACAACATTTGACTCCAGAGAAATCTCAGGGTGGCTGCAAAGCCTAGCATGTAGCGGTCACCCATCCATCTGGTGACCACGCTCAGTCACGCTTAACTTTGGTTATAGACAGCAAGTACTCTTGCTCCGCACCACCGTCTTGTCTGCCTTGGTAGCTCTGACCATGGCCAAACCATTCAAAGTAGACAGCAGGAGGATGAGCACAGACCTGAGCCATCTGGACCACCCTCTCTTTGCCAAGTTCAGAAATGGGTATGGTGCTATATAAGAGTTATTGTTATTATTATTAAATGGTCAGTCACAGCTCTGTCCCCGTCGGACCATCAGCATGGTAACGGAACGCCTGCTGCAGGCACGCTCACCACACAGCCTCAGGTATCCTTTCTGGCTGAGGGAGCCTGACTTTGGTGAAAAAAGAGGGTTTGCCAACCTGGACAACCTTCAGGCATCAGCTTCACATGACTTTGGTGAAAAAAGAGGGTTTGCCAACCTGGACAACCTTCAGGCATCAGCTTCACATGACTTTGGTGAAAAAAGAGGGTTTGCCAACCTGGACAACCTTCAGGCATCAGCTTCACATGACTTTGGTGAAAAAAGAGGGTTTGCCAACCTGGACAACCTTCAGGCATCAGCTTCACATGACTTTGGTGAAAAAAGAGGGTTTGCCAACCTGGACAACCTTCAGGCATCAGCTTCACATGACTTTGGTGAAAAAAGAGGGTTTGCCAACCTGGACAACCTTCAGGCATCAGCTTCACATGACTTTGGTAGAAAAGAAGTGGGTTTGCCAACCTGGACAACCTTCAGGCATCAGCTTCACATGACTTTGGTGAAAAAAGAGGGTTTGCCAACCTGGACAACCTTCAGGCATCAGCTTCACATGACTTTGGTAGAAAAGAAGTGGGTTTGCCAACCTGGACAACCTTCAGGCATCAGCTTCACATGACTTTGGTAGAAAAGAAGTGGGTTTGCCAACCTGGACAACCTTCAGGCATCAGCTTCACATGACTTTGGTAGAAAAGAAGTGGGTTTGCCAACCTGGACAACCTTCAGGCATCAGCTTCACATGACTTTGGTAGAAAAGAAGTGGGTTTGCCAACCTGGACAACCTTCAGGCATCAGCTTCACATGACTTTGGTAGAAAAGAAGTGGGTTTGCCAACCTGGACAACCTTCAGGCATCAGCTTCACATGACTTTGGTAGAAAAGAAGTGGGTTTGCCAACCTGGACAACCTTCAGGCATCAGCTTCACATGACTTTGGTAGAAAAGAAGTGGGTTTGCCAACCTGGACAACCTTCAGGCATCAGCTTCACATGAGTTTGGTGAAAAAAGAGGGTTTGCCAACCTGGACAACCTTCAGGCATCAGCTTCACATGACTTTGGTAGAAAAGAAGTGGGTTTGCCAACCTGGACAACCTTCAGGCATCAGCTTCACATGACTTTGGTAGAAAAGAAGTGGGTTTGCCAACCTGGACAACCTTCAGGCATCAGCTTCACATGACTTTGGTAGAAAAGAAGTGGGTTTGCCAACCTGGACAACCTTCAGGCATCAGCTTCACATGACTTTGGTAGAAAAGAAGTGGGTTTGCCAACCTGGACAACCTTCAGGCATCAGCTTCACATGACTTTGGTAGAAAAGAAGTGGGTTTGCCAACCTGGACAACCTTCAGGCATCAGCTTCACATGACTTTGGTAGAAAAGAAGTGGGTTTGCCAACCTGGACAACCTTCAGGCATCAGCTTCACATGACTTTGGTGAAAAAAGAGGGTTTGCCAACCTGGACAACCTTCAGGCATCAGCTTCACATGACTTTGGTAGAAAAGAAGTGGGTTTGCCAACCTGGACAACCTTCAGGCATCAGCTTCACATGACTTTGGTAGAAAAGAAGTGGGTTTGCCAACCTGGACAACCTTCAGGCATCAGCTTCACATGACTTTGGTAGAAAAGAAGTGGGTTTGCCAACCTGGACAACCTTCAGGCATCAGCTTCACATGACTTTGGTAGAAAAGAAGTGGGTTTGCCAACCTGGACAACCTTCAGGCATCAGCTTCACATGACTTTGGTAGAAAAGAAGTGGGTTTGCCAACCTGGACAACCTTCAGGCATCAGCTTCACATGACTTTGGTAGAAAAGAAGTGGCTTTGCCAACCTGGACAACCTCAGGCATCCGTTCTGGCCGATGGAGACTGACTTTGGCAAATAAATAAAAAAGAGGGTTTGCCAACCTGGACAGCCTACAGTCTTCAGCAGTCTTACTGTAGTGCAAAGTTTCTAGTGGGTTAAAAGAGGAAGACACCTGCAACATTACACGTTTTGGGCTAGAAGGCAATACCTCTTCCCCTCAAATGTCAGCTCATGCGAGGAAAACAGTACGACTGTTTCTCAGTGTATGGCCAGCTCTAAGAGGCAAGATTAGGAAACCAAAAAGAAAACACACGTTAACACCAAACACAAAAGCAAAAAAATACCCCTAGCCTTGATTCCAACTTCATATTGTTCACTAGTCCCACAGCAGATGAGAAATGGGTTAGCCCACATATCACTGGCTGCGTTCGGATACACTGAACATTTCCTAAACATCCCCACTTCCCCATATCATGCCACTTTCCTTTGTGTTTTGATCATCAGCCATGAGACCACCATCCTCTTTGTGCCTTACACTCACGAGAACTCTGTCAACAACAAAAATCAGGGGCTGCGCCTTATATCCAGAAACACCTTGTGGTTCAGGAACTAATTTCAGCACAAACACAACATTTCTGGTCACTCATCTGAAGTAGAGGGCCCTTACTTGGATGTAGGTTGGTGTCTTACAGTACTGTAATAATAATAATGGAAATTTGTAAAGTGCCTACCCTGCAGCTCAAAGCGCTGAACAAGCATACACACATAATGTACACTGAGATGGAAAATGTTATCGAAAAACAAAACAAAATTGACCAGTGTTTTTAAACACTATGCTATAGATGCACACACACACACACACACACACACACACACACACACACACACACACACACACACACACACACACACACACACTGTACAGACTGACAGGAGTGAAGGACAATGTGGCTTAACTGAATTTTAATATTCTGAGAAGAAAAATGTGTTGAGTTTGCTTTTGAAGGAAGAGATAGTAGCAGAGTGCCTGATGTCTCGGGGAAGATTGTTCCGTATGTGGGGGCCAAAGTGCAAGAAAGTGTGAAAGCCATGGGTTTTGCGGTTGAAGCGTTGGATTTTGAGCATGCATGTGTCTGACGAAGAGCAGAGAGAGTGGGAATGACTGTGAAGGTGTAGCAGCTCAAAAAGATAAGAGGAAGCGGAACCTGTGATTGCGTTATAACACATGCAAGCGGTTTTATATTTTATTCGTTCAGAAATTGGGAGCCAGTGGAGTTGCTGTAGGAGAGGTGTGCAGTTTTGATGGCATGGAGCCATGAACGTTTTCTTTCTTTTCCATTTCCTAATAGAGGACTGGGCTCTTGCAAGCATACTTGGTCCAGTTGTGATGCAGAGATCAACTGTAGCAGCATCCCACACAAAGGTAGCTTCCAGTGTTTGTTTGCTGAATACACAGCACAGAGCTGGCGGTATCATAGCTGATGATCAAAATACAGCAAAACCTGATGGTCACACGCGTAAAGGACAAAGGAGGGTGAGGTGATGTGGGGAAGAGGAAATGTTTGATGCCACTTTGTCCGCCGGCAGAGATCGGAACTTGCCTGTGCATGGGTACCTGCTGCAGAGCTACATCTGACGCTGTTTCATTATCCAACAGCTGCACAAATGGAGAAACAAAACATTCATTTTCATCGCTGTAGAAGTGTTTCCATGTATACACACCAACTGAGCAAGCATGTTATGCCCCATGTTTTTACACAACACACACATGCCCCCCTACCTCCCTCCCACATGCATACAGCACACACACACACATGCAAATGTATACAAGCACACACACATACACATACAACATATACATGCACATATGTACACATACACACACACATGCATACATACATGTACATACACACATACCCATGCAGGTGCAAACACATCTGCTCACAGACACACACACACACAGAAACAAACATGCACATGCACGCATGCATGCATACATGCATGCACGCACGCACACAGCACACACACACACACACACACACACACACACACACAGCACCACTCACAGGCTTGCTAAACTTGGTCTGTATGATGCCTGGAGCAAGGCAGTTGATGCGGATGTTGCTGTTGGCTAACTCTGGTGCCAGGGCTTTTGTCAGTCCCAACAGCGCAGTCTTACTGATGGAGTAAGCACCAATCAACTGACAGAAGAAGGACAAAGAAATCATAAATATGACAAACAGTGGGTCTTCAACAATAATGACAGGCAACATTTGTTTAATTCTTTTTCAGCAATTCCATTCACCAAAGTAGGATGTGACTTCACTTTCACTTTAGGTGATAAGTGAGAAGAGTTCTTTGCATTTCACTTGTGTATCACATGTGTGATAATTTTACAATAATCAGCTGTCTGAAACAAAGGAGATACTGCATATATACCAATGTATTCATTTAGAGGAGGAAAATGACTGCATGCATAAAGTCTCTTCCAGCCCAGGGTGAAGCTTTGACTACAGGCATATGAACAAAAAAAACATAACAGAACATATGGTAGAACTGGTGCGGAATTTTCCCAAAAATATTGATAGTGCCATAGCTGTTTCCTTGTACAGAAACGTATGTCCACATAGTCCTGTTATAAGAACATCACAAAGAGAGAGTGTGTGTGAAACAAGAAAAACACCAGAAAGGTTTAAGCTGAGAGTTAGTTAGTGGTAGAACTTTAGCATCCTGAGGCAGAGAATGAGAGAAATGGCATTGCCCCCCCCCCCCCCCCCCCCCACCACCACCACCCCACCTCCCCCCCACAGGACTAGGAGTTCTGCATGTAACTTCCTAAGTAATCGTGAACCTAATGCGTAGGCAGCAGCAAAACAATCAGTAATCATGAACCTAATGTGTAGGCAGCAGCTAAACAATCAGTAATCGTGAACCTAAGGTGTAGACAGCAGTTAAACAATCAGTAATCATGAACCTAATGTGCAGGCAGCAGCAAAACAATCAGTAATCATGAACCTAATGTGTAGGCAGCAGCTGAACAATGAACTTTCAAAACATTTGATTTTGATTTTCAACAGAAATTGTGGGTTGTGGGCGAGGGGTGACAAACAACATACCCCAGCAGGGCTGTAGGCTGCACTAGATCCCACAAGAACAATGTTGCCACCCCTGGAACACAATAATGCTGTGTTCCTTTGTCTTGCTTTTCTTCAAAACAAAGACATATCAACTGCACATACTCGGGAGTGTCAGCAGAAAAAATGTAAAGACAGAAGAAGAAGTGAAAGTGGCACCCAAAGCTTCCACTGCAAGATTCATGCATGAAACCTCATCTGAGAACTTTGCCTCGGTAAAGCTGATGATTTTTCACAATCCCAAATAAAGAATCACATTTAGCAGCTGAAGTTGAACACTTCAGGTCAACCGGTTAATTTGGGGGAGGCAAAATCTTCCCACTGAATCATGTACTGTGTCCGTAACAAGTGGTAGGAGGATGACTGGGGGGACGTTCCGTTTTACTGACAGAGCATTATTAACCTTTCCATGGTATTTGTGATTTTCATGAATGATTTGCCCAGAAGGGTTGTATTATATCATTGGTGGGAGCTGCCACAAGTATTATTTTTGTTGCGACAAAAGCTTTGTCACGGCAAACACGTGTTTGTCATGACAAAAATATTTGTCGCGACAAATGACAAAAATACTTTGTTGTGACAAAATTGTCGTGACAAAACTTTTGTTGCGGCAAAAAGGCATGCTTTGTCACGACAGAACTTTTGTCATGATAAAAACTATGCTTGTGCCAGCTCCCGCCAATGACAGTATTTTGTCCTGCTGGTGCTGACTGCATCTTTTGTCGTGATAAAAAGACATGTTTTGTCACGACAAAACTTTTGTCACAATTGTGAGCAAGTGCTCTTTGTATATGTTTCTACATTAATCCCACCCTGCTTAACGGATCAATGCAATTTCATTACTGTACTGATAGTAACCCGGGAACCGGAGCAGATGACGCTTTTGTTTTGAAGTGCGGCGTGTGGCATAACGCCCACTGAGCTAACGCCACATGACCTTCACACAGCAGACCGGCGATAGCCGCCATTGCACGCCATTTTCAAATCTGTTTTTCTCCCTTAACATTTTGACCGCTTGTTTATTTACCTGCTCTTTGTTTACCTAGTCCTTTTTATGCACCAAGCCATGAGTAATATATTTTGGCATCTTAGAATGTTTATTTAACGTTTATTTAGACACAGGATCAATCTATAGCCGATGCCTTTCTAGGTCCATTTTTTTTACAGCCGTCGTCTGCATGGCGTGCTTTGTTTAGTACTAGTAAATAGTAGTGAAACGTTGTTTTGATTCGATTAAAGTAATTCTGTGTCGATCAAGGCTTTGTCATATAGTATTTTGCTTAGCTGACTTCATGTTTAGTGTTTATTTTGGGTTGAAATTAACTTATTAAGTATTGTGTACTGTAGAAGTTAAGTTGTATTCATGGACTACTTATTATCACTATCAGCGCTGCTGCGACTAAGATTACGCGCCCCAGGTGAAAGTTCGCATCGACTGTTTTAGTATTAGTCTTTGAATATGCCTTGCTTCTCTTACAGAGCCTTGTATTGTAATTGTTATGGACCATTTTAACCGTGGGAGTGTGCTCTCTATTCCGATGTAAGTTTTAGTAACATTAATATTTTGTACATTGTGTTAGTTGTGATTTAGTTGTACGAATCTGTTTATAGACAGACGCTAGCCACGTTTCCCACTCTTGTTGTAAATAAAATAAGTCATTTGTGTACATTTTGTTTATTCGGTTTAAAAGATTGTAACTGTAGCTTTCATTCGATATTTTTTATGTTTTAATTGGTTTAGTTATAGTAGAGGAAAGTGTATTTGTGCGGGCCAAGGAAACACAGATGTCAGCCATTTTGTGGTCTAGAGGGCCGTTTTTACTGTAGCGAGAGCATGTGTTCCCTGTGGCCCGCGCCATTCTCTTATCTATGTGTGAGCGTGAGGATTTTGGGTGTGCTGAAAATTGTCTGCGGCTGAGCAAGTAAAACCTGATTACTGCCATACGCCTGCTGTGGTCTCCACTTTATTGACTCCGCTGCCTGTGTCCTGTCCTTTGACCACTCCACACCATTACACAATAAAAATTATGCTTCTGGCCGCTCCCGCCAATGAAAGCATTTTGTCTTGTTGGTATTGACTGCATCTTTGCTTGTTTTAATGACCAAGCAGTATTAACGTTTCCATGGATCTTGTAGTTTTCATACACTTGGTTTATGCTCTGCTTGGAAGAGTTGCATTTTGTCTTGTTGGTGTTGGCTGGATCCAACAATGAGGCCTAAGAGGCCAGGGTGCTTTAAAAACAGGGCTTAACAACATATTTGGTTTCTGTAAGAGGTGAAAAACATGGGTGGAGTCTTGTCTTTCATCTGAACTCCAACTCATAGCTGACCAGGGAAATGAAGTCACTGGATAGTGACAAAGCTGTTGGATCAGCAGCAGTCAGGATGCAATTACTAACATTCAAGGTTGGGTTTCAAAACAACGGGGTCCTCTGTACGTTACTTTGCAGCGCTGCATCTGACATTCATCCAGCTTCAATGCTGGAAGAAGCCTAAGCTAGCTGAGGAAGCATGGACATTGTAGGACCGTCCATGTTTGATGGCTACTCCACAACTTCTTTAACACACTGGGGGTGGACCTGAAAGAATGTCTTCCAGCAGGAGCAGAAGCAGGATGTCTGTGTTGAATACAGCTGTGTGCATAAACAAGAAGCCCCATCCTAACCTGCATATTAGACAAGTTGGCTTAGCTTACAACACTGTCAATGTGCGCTGGTTGGATCAGCTTACAACACTGTCTTTGTACACTGGTTGGATCAGCTTACAACACTGTCTTTGTACGTTGGCTGGATCAGCTTACAACACTGTCTTTGTACACTGGTTGGATCAGCTTACAACACTGTCTTTGTACACTGGTTGGATCAGCTTACAACACTGTCTTTGTACGTTGGCTGGATCAGCTTACAACACTGTCTTTGTACACTGGTTGGCTTAGCTTACAGCTCTGTCTTTGTACGCTGGTTGGCTCAGCTTACAGCACTGTCTTTGTACACTGGTTGGATCAGCTTACAACACTGTCTTTGTATGCTGGTTGGCTTAGCTTACAGCTCTGTCTTTGTACGCTGGTTGGATCAGCTTACAACACTGTCTCTGTATACAGGTTGGCTTAGCTTACAGCACTGTCTTTGTATGCTGGGTGGCTTAGTTCACAACACTGTTTTTGTATGCTGTAGAAAATTTTGAAGCTACGTATTTTTTGCGAGGGAAAAATGTAGTGCTGCGTTTGTGTAACTAGAAAAAAAAGCATGTTTAGAAACATGACCATGCTTTCCAAACTGCTTCATTATTTCCAATATTAGCAAGCGACTGCAAGCAGACAGGCAGTGTGAACCTGTACACACACACACCCACTCCACGCAAGTTGGGCAAACAAGGGACACCACCAGCTACCATCACAGGACAGAGCGCTTCTGCCAAACAAACTTTTCCACATGAATCTTGCAGGGGCGCTACCAGTTATGAGAAGTGGATGAAGGCATGCCATCAAAAGACTACTGTCCCTGGAGACCAGCTTACCGACAGAGGTGCGTAGCCACCTATGGAAGATACAATGACAACAGCACCAACCCTGCCGACAGCAAACACATCCACAGCTTTACAGCAAATGACACAAGCAATAAAAAATAAGACACCATCTCCATCATTATAATGTAACTATAACAGAGCAAACAACAGTACTGTCTGCTGTACCAGTGGAAAAGTGACTGGAGTACTAAGACCTGTGTCATGAACTGCTCAACAGTTTTAGCTGAACCTAAGCACTCCATCAATGGGGGAGAAATGCTGCTTAATATCCTGTTCATCAGTCAAAAGCTCTCAACTGTTCAGCTTAAAGGAACTAGCCTGCGCAAATATTTCATTGTCAAAATAAAGAAGAAGACTTTCCTCCAATAGGAAGAAAAAATTAAACAATGACAGTGTTTATCTTCAAAAATGCAGTGTTGATTTTATTGACAGTTCACAATTCTCTTGCGTTAGTGGCAGCTATTGGGACTCGACTGAACAAAATACTTGATTGAACAAAATCTCTTCTTCCTCTTTGTTCAAACACATTTTGAGAAGGTGAGTTCCTTTTTTTTTTTTTTAAAGAAAAAACAACCTATCAAGAACATTTCCATTATGTATTGGTAAAAATGTTCTGGAAGACTACACATAATTAAATTCACTGGTAAACTATACATAATTAGAATCACATTAAACAATCAGAACAATAAAGAACCTGTATTTTCACAAATTTCACTTAACCAACAATTAGAACAATGCAGAACTTTTGTTTACTTGCCCAAATATAAAACAATCAGAAAACTGTCATTTATTTCAATCAATGTTTTCATACTAGCACAGCAGCTGTTTAAATGAAAACCCTTTTTTTTTTTTTAAATCAGTACTTACCCTCTCTTTTCCAAATAGGGCACAAATTCTTTGCAAAGCATGAATGTTGCTTTCACATTTGTATCAAAAACCTGAAACAAAATCAGTCATCACCCTAAATATAAAGCCCAAAATACCATCATGTGAACCTTGCTGTCTTACACCCCTAAAGATGTATGCGTCAACTGACGTCATGCACAAAAGTAACTGTTGTAACTTGTATGCAACAACAAAAAAATTCGCAATAAATGTGGAAATCTGCAAATCAGCAATTACTACCCATGAAAAAGCACAGGTAAAAGACATCCTTTCATGTCTTAACTTTTCATTTCATGAATAAACTTACCAAGGGAAAGTGGAGGGTGGGATGCCTGTACATGTATTTTTATTATAATAAAACTTACATTTATAAAGCGCCCTTTCTCACAAGAGCTCATAGCAATCTACAATTATTAGCAATATTTACTTCATAAAATACACAAACGCCACAGAGTGAGATGCACTGAGTCAAGCACACACACACACACACCAATCAGTATCATTTTGGAAAAAAGGTGAGTTTAAGTGCCAGTTTAATGGAAGAGGCTGACTGAAAGAATCCAATTTCTTTTGGAAATGTGTTTCAGAGTGTTGGAACAAAGAGACAGAAAGAACATTCACAAATTACTACTTGTTGGCTGCAGAGTTGAATTTTGTGACTGGTTGCTTCTTCGACTGATTGACTGAAACCTGCTTACCTTATCCCATGCCTCCTCCGGGGTCTGGAGAAGAAGAAAAAAAGAAAAAAATTGTTGAGTAAAAACAAACCTGACTGGTAAATAATGGTGCTGTGAAGAAAAAACAAACAAAACAAGTTCACAGTCAATGTTCTTACAATTCTTTTCCACCTGAAAGTTAATTCATCAACACATTTTTTTTTTTTTATGAATGCCCAGAGAACAGCAAAGGCCTTCTCAGGCAGAAACAAAATTCATCAACTCACAACCAAAGTCCGATTCACTGATCATGTTACATGGTGTGGTGGAACAGAAAGCATTTTCGCTGGCGCTGCACAGAGTGCCAGATTCTCTCCCTGCCTGTCCCTTTACCCGTTTTCTCCGCCTCCTCACCCAAACAACCAGCCCCTTATCGGCCCTCCCATTCCCTACTTGCCACTACACCTCTCCCTCCCCTCCCTCCATCCTGTTTCCTGTCCTCTGGACACCCCGGCACCTCAGTGCTCTCATGCCCCCCTCCCTCCATCCCGTTTCCTGTCCTCTGGACACCCCGGCACCTCAGTGCTCTCATGCCCCCCTCCCTCCATCCCGTTTCCTGTCCTCTGGACACCCCGGCACCTCAGTGCTCTCATGCCCCCCTCCCTCCATCCCGTTTCCTGTCCTCTGGACACCCCGGCACCTCAGTGCTCTCATGCCCCCCTCCCTCCTAGCTGTGGTCACTTGGTGTTTAAACTCAAGTTCACTTAACAGTGCAACTTCCATTTTACCTTTTAAGCTCCAAAAGGCAAGAAGCAAATAACAAAGCTGGAAGTGGAAGAACCAGGAAGACAAACATCAGACTAGACTTCCCATTAGGAGACGGAGCACAAACACTAAGCTATAAGCTATATTCTGGTCTACACTAGGCTCAGACATCAGATTCCATAATACCAGTTTTGACCAAAATTCACACATTTATTACCAAAAATCTGCACTAAAAAGGACTCAAATACAGCTTTGTACATTTTTCTCTTCTCAGCAATGACCCCTGCCGCTCCTCAATTGACGGAATTCCATACACTGATAGACAAATCTGATGTCAGAGGCTTTAAAAGGGGACCCTTTCACACATAAAGACTGCAAGCAGTGGGGACTTGCACCCCACAGTGGGTTCCCCATGAAAATATGTTTTTTTAACATAGCATTAACCCCTTCACTGCCCCAGCCCATAAAATTTCTGGGCTTAAAAGAGCATGCACACACTTGCAAAGAGTACAGTTTCTAGTCCTGTAATAAATCTAATTTCAATAATGTGCATTTTATAAACATCCATTTACAAGTTAATGCAAAAATGAAAACAAAAATAGTCTAAGGATTCCAATTTTTGCACTGTTAGTGGTCGTTTTCAACTAACATCATAGCAGTGAAAGGGTTAACAGCTAAGCGTGTGTGCTTCACTGTTCCATCATTCATTCACAAACAATGGCATTTGGGCCAAAAGAACAAAGCTGTGTGCTCATGTGGTTGTGATGGCGTATATGATGAACTTACATTAAGAAGAGGGCCATAGTATGGACTGGTAGCGGCATTGGAAACCAGAATGTCAATGCCACCAAACTGCTTCACAGTCTGCAATAAAAATGTAAAAACCTACTACATGAGCTGCCAATTTAAAAGAAATGTTTACTGGTTACATATATATGTGACATCTTCTTTTGTAATTGAAAGACAGCAACAACAACAGAAACAAAGAAGAAACATGTCACACATACATAGTATATTTGTATGGAGTATGTCTCTTTACAGTGGTCAGGACAATTTTGTAACCTTGCAAGATTATAGTGCAAAAGGCAATATCACAAGGGCAGGGATAGCTCAGTTTGGTAGTGTCCAACTAAAATGCCAGGTGCAACACTAATGCAGGTTTGAGTCCCTAGTGCAGCAAGGGAAAAAAATCAACTTCCTGGGCAGACTCTGTTACAGCGTTTGCACTGCCCTGTGTACAGCCGCACGTATCAGCATCTATGTACACATTACAAGTCCCAAGCACTGGCAGCCATACCGGTGTTTGGACACAGAAATACTGCACACATTCGTCGGAATGGCTAGTGCTGCTCTTGTGGCTGCTGTGCCTTACCTAATCTGAATTTCCTGCAAGGAACAATAAAGGCATTAATCTGACATCCAAATAAGCATCTTATGCGTGCAATGGGAATAGATTCCCACAAAAAGTGACCACAAGGCTTCATCGCTTCCTATATATTATATATACATTGCAGTTTTATCACAATACAGAAATAACGACACAACAGTCACCTCCTCAATCAGCTTTACTCTGTCAGCTTGCTTGGAGACATGACACACAACACCAGAGACTTGCAGGTTTTCACTGCGCAGCTGCTGCACCGCTGCATCCACATTCTTCTGCTTACGACTGCTGATCATCACCTTGGCCCCATCTTGACTCAACCGCCTGGCGATGGCTAGACCAATGCTTGAAACAACAGAAACCAAAATGAAGACAACATGTAAGTGTATTGTTATATTGTTTGTGTTGATCACAATAATGTTGGGGTTCTCTTTTATCCAATACACTAACACATGGCTGAGTCACAAAGCATTCTTTATTACTAGAGACAAAGACATATAACAACTAGCACAGAAGACAGAGGAACGTGTGATGGGTAGCAGGAACAAAGAGCAAGTGGCAGGCCAGTGTGTGAGAAACAGTGAAGAGAGGGGAAGGGGGGAAGGGAGTGGCTCTGGGGCATCGTCACTACTGACCACACTCATGTCAGTCTGGAAGCTGCTATCAGGTTGTTTATGTGTTGGGGTGGGAGCGTCCAGTTCCAGACTGTAGGGCAGTAAGGGAGCAGAGGCTAAGTGTGAAATAGGGCTATACCATTACATCCTCTCTCTTTGGTAAAGGAAAAGAATAGACTAGTAATCAACAAAGTTTTAACAATCAGTATACTCTATAGGCTACTTAGAAAATTGGATACATGTGTGAAGATTATTGGTCTAAGGTACTATAAAATATACAGTTTCTTTTGATTGATGAATTTCTCCAGAGTACAAAATACTGTTTCTTTTAACACCTTGGTATTGCTAAGTGTTGCAGTCACTGAGTCAGGAGACAGTTCCTTCGTTGTAAATAATTAGGGGTCCAATAAGAAAACATTATATATGAATTCAACAGGAGTACATATGTGCATAAATGCTACTGATATATATCTATATATTCTATTGTATTGGAGACACATGCAAAACAGTTCCGTGGGTGCATTTTTGTATGTTTGTCAAATCTTCATTTTTCTCTTCTTTCTTCTTTGTCTTCATGCATGTTCTTCCTCCCTCTTTCTTGCTTGATCTTCTGAATCCTACATGCTTTCGATCAGTCTTTGAGGTGGTTTTGTGTGTCTGCTGGAACATCGTAGAGGTGTCTGCGCTGGCGCAGGCTTGTCGCTGGTCTGGCCACTAGGGGTGAAGCTGTCTGCTTTTGGCGGTGGAGCTGTTGTTGTCGCTGGCATGTTTATCTGTTGTTGCTGGTCCAGTGAGGATGTGCGGTTGGTGTCGGGGCTGGTCTGGTCTGCCCATGTGATATGTTTGGGTGGTGCTGGGTTCGAATCCCACCGCTGCCACCATGTATTGTTATATTGTTTGTGTTGATCACAATAATGTTGGGGTTCTCTTTTATCCAATACACTAACACATGGCTGAGTCACAAAGCATTCTTTATTACTAGAGACAAAGACATATAACAACTAGCACAGAAGACAGAGGAACGTGTGATGGGTAGCAGGAACAAAGAGCAAGTGGCAGGCCAGTGTGTGAGAAACAGTGAAGAGAGGGGAAGGGGGGAAGGGAGTGGCTCTGGGGCATCGTCACTACTGACCACACTCATGTCAGTCTGGAAGCTGCTATCAGGTTGTTTATGTGTTGGGGTGGGAGCGTCCAGTTCCAGACTGTAGGGCAGTAAGGGAGCAGAGGCTAAGTGTGAAATAGGGCTATACCATTACAGTAAGTTTTTGCGGTTACTTCCTCGGCACTGGCCCCATGAACTGTCTGTGCAGTAAGTAAGTAATCTGGTGTTTTACGCCCAGTCAACCATTATGGTTATTTCAGGGCGTCTGTCTGTGCAGGCTAGACCAATGCTTGAAACAAAAGAAAACAGAATGAACATGTAAGTTTCTGTAGTTACTTCCTCAGCACTAGCCCCATAAACTGTCTTTGTCAAGATTTTTCAACAATTAAACGGGCCTTTTTGCACTCTGGATGCTATGATTGTATGAATATGGTACACATTAATAATATCATGTAGACAAGTACACCGGGTACTTCCACCATAATCCTGCCCTAGTCATTGCATCCATACACTGTTAGAGTTACAGTCTCACTGCTTACTGAGTATCTGAGCAGACAACACTTTTGTTACTGAAGCATGCCTTGTGTGTAATGAGATCACACTGTTGCTCTTAGCACTCTGGCAGGCAATAGCCAGGTATGCATCACCCAGTTCAAATCCATTATGCCCGGTTATATTTTTGCTGCCTTTTGCTTGTAACATGCTCATTTGTGTGCATTGAGCTATCCCTACTCCCCATGTGTGTGTGTGTGTGTGTGTGTGTGTGTGTGTGTGTGTGTGTGTGTGTGTGCGTGTGTGTTTGTGTGTGTGTGTGTGTGAAAACAGTAAGTCTACACACCCCTCTGTGGAAGCAGTAACAACAGCGACTTTTCCTGCAAGCTTGGGGCCAGTGGCACTGGTAGCCATCCTGACCTGTACCAAGGGCATTACTGATTCGGCTGTTAAGACAACGGATTTACAAATCTGTCGCAACATGACCTGCAAAAAACAACATTTGCTTAAACAATGATTGGTAGGGCATTTCTTTCAGAAGTGCATTTGTTCCTGCTACTGACCCCCCTTCACGTCCATAGTCAAAATTCCCTTTTCGGACTCTTCTGTGTCCAGATCTAGATCTACATCAGTGATTCAGTATAATGCAACTGATGTCATCTCGGCTTCTCCAGCTACGTAAAGACTGAAACGGCATAAAATTGCATAGTTTACCACTATCAAGAAATTCGCTACAGTACACAGCTGAAGAGGGAAATTATTTCAAAATTCAGCTCTTCTAACACTTGCGAATCCGGACATACGCTGAAAAAGTATGAAAAAAAAGTAAAATATTTTTGAACAACACGATCTAAAAATCTGGTTCGGCCCGGGTTCCGGGGCAAAGTCCTTGCTGTTTCACACGACGCTGTTTGACGCTGCTTCATATCAAAACGCTGCAGAGATAGGTTTACACAGCCAGCCATTTCAAATTAAGAAAAGCTTAAACGGGGGCATTCTGGTAAAAAATGAACATTCAAGTCTAACTTAATTTTGTTTTTCAGATCAAACTGAAACAACACAGCGTAGCAGTCGACGCTCCCAGAAGTGTTTCAAAGTAGCTTCCCTTGAAAAAAGACTGATGACCATAACCTGCACTAATTACAGAATTTATACAAGAAAAACTGCAAATTATCATTTTCGAAATGTAAATGGAGACAGATTTATTTATTTTTCTTTTAATAGGTTTATATACAGACAGACAACATAGAAAACCTTTTAACCATTGAAAAGTGCATGCAGAACAGTATTCAGTTGAAGATATACCTCTGGTAGAGTTTATGTACCTTGTATTTACTTGCATGCCAGGTGAGAGTTACTGTAGGCAACTCAGGTCTTTGTAATTGTTGTGTTTGGGTGATGTCTTTTGAGCACTAATTAACTCCCTTGTGCATTGACTGATCAATAAACTCACTGTCACTGATCATAATGGAGACACACCAGAAAAAATATATGGGAAGGGGATGAGTCTTGGCTGAGAATCAAACACTCATACCTATCAACCCATACAGTTTACAGTATAAAATGCAGTTTTTTCATTATTTTGGGGGGATATGGCCATATTGGAAAATTAAAACAAGAAAACTTAATTTTCATCAGATTTTGTTATTGTTTTAATCTGAGCGAAAAGATTCAAAAACCAGGCTGTTGAATGAGCCGCCAATGCATGCCATTGCCATATGCACACTGACTGGCCTAGTGCTATAGGCTAAGAAATCTTGTCGAAAGTGAGATTTGATGTTATGCATGTGTATTTCACACATTGCTTCTGCCTTCCATTGCCACATGTGCTGGCTGGAATTAAAAATATCGCTGCCACAAGCGAAAAAACAAAAGACCCCAGCCTGCATAAGGGAAATACAGTTTAACAAACTCTCATAGTTCAGGAGCTGTGTGAGAGTCATGGCTGTCCGTCCTAACAAGCTTTCTGGTTTCCGTGGACGTAAAGATATACTGAACCATGCTTCAGCATTGGTCTCAGCTTGTCCCTAATATGTCAGCTGACATCTGAGGACATTAAGCATCGCTTCATCAACAAACTCTGGACTAAGGTTTACTCCTAAAAGGGGTTGACAGCTATGAACACTGCGTCTACATTTTGATGTCCTGGGACAGAGGCAAGCCATCCTTGACTCAACTCCACAGTTCAGCTGAGCGTGGCTTGCATTCTATCAGACACCATCTGCTGTCTGGAACAAATGAGCTGTGGTCTGAAAATACAACTTCTTCATCGTTTATTTTTTCTTTTCAATTTTTTTGTTGTTGTTGTTGTTGTTTGGGGGGGCTGTTGTAGTATGAACTCATATTTTGGTTATGCTTAGGGCCTGGCCCTGTTCACCCCCATCCCACATCATAACATTACAGGGTCTAATATCACCTTGCTGTGAACAGACATAAAATATTGATTTAATACAGAACCTGTGATGCATTTGGAGAGACAATGATGTCTCATTTGTGATTTAGTCTGGTTCAGATCACAGATGATACAGCAGCTTGTGACATACTTCTCAAAGCAGTTTTCGCCAACATACAGGACACTCTCTCTTCTTTAAACAAAAGTTTTTTTAAATCACAAAACCCACCTGTTCAGAAAAGCTTTGTGTACATATTCCTCAAATGTCCTTCTGCCTTGTAAAAATTATAGTAACGTTTTATAAGTTAGAAAGGTTTATCTGTAGGCATCATTTGGGACCTTTGTAGTGCATGTTTGCATTATAAGTGTGTGCTATGTTACTATTGTTTTACATACACATACCCATATTTATGTGTTAGAATGGTATAGAGATCCCTCATACCTACCCCCCCCCCCCCCCCTCACCCCATCTGTAGTGTGCATACAGCAGTGTAGTCATATCCACTGAAAGTGTGCTCTAGAAAAACTAGTAATCATATTATTATTATTATTTGAACAGACCAAAATCAGTATTGAAAGACTGCTACATTTGTGTCTTGAAGAAATTCAGTTTCCACTGATCCAGAACTTTCCTTTCTGCCATCACTCTGACTTTCAAAACAAGTCAAGGTCATAAAAACTGACACAAAAATGATCATTGTGCACAATTTAAAAAGTCTCTTTCATAGCAACTGATAACAACAGGAAGCTATGTTTTTCAGCTCAGCCCAAATTTTTTAATTTTTAATTTTTAATACGTAATTCAAAGCTTGCAAGGAATGAAAACTTAATTCCTTTCTTTCATACAAGAGTTTTAAACACATAAAGTATGATATGACAGGTATACCTTTGGTTTGGGGGGGGGGGGTGTTGGTAGGTGGGGGCAGCCATTTATACCAGTTTTTAACACCTAAAATCTGTAAAATATTTCACCTATCTCACAAACTCTAAACTTACCCTTTTTGTCACTCTGTGTGAGCTAGTCTGTGTGTGCATGCAGTCATGTATGTAAATGTACATTCTGTCAGAAGCTCCACAAGGTTATACTATGAACCAATCACATACACTCCATAATAAACACAATTACGCTTCTCATCTTTTCCACCCCCTTTTTTTTTTCTCACTCTCTCTTCTCATCTTTTTATTGACACAGTTTTGCACATGTGACTGCACATCTGGGGAATGTTGAACCCTTCACCAAACAATGTGTCAAAGACAGAGACAGCATCACTCATAGAGCAATGGAGGTGTTTCAATCTGACCACAAATGTGACATGCTCAGCACAATGCCCTGTAATGACATAACTCTTCCAGCAAAACAAAACCCACCAGTAAAGCTTTAAAGTACTGAGGGTCATAACTTCTGTACAATTGAAATTTTCATTGCACTGTAAATCTTCATGTGTTCTACAGTAATGTCAGATCCACAAAAGTTGATAATGGATGAAAATATGTTTTCAGTGTTCCAGCACAAAACCATGCTATCAAATCATCTGCCTTTAAATGCTTGTAAACACAGAAACTTGAGCCAGTACGTGAAACCATTATCAGTTAATATTACATTTGCATGCTGCTAACATCTTCTCCAGTTTTTCCATTTCAATGAGTGCAAAAGTTTCATATCAATTTAAAATGCCAGATTTTGCATCAGATTCAGTATAGGCAACTGTACAAGTTGGTGCACTGGAATTTAACATCCTGCCTGGCAAGCACATGGACCATCTCAGGATGAACAAATACTATTTTAAATCACACTTTTAACCCTTTCACTGCCCCAGCCTGTAAAATTTCCGGGCAAAATAATGTATGGACATGCCTGCAAACAGTATATTTTCCGGTCCTATAACATCTATTTTCAATGCTAAGCATTTTGATGAAAATCTTTTCACATGACAGTGCGAAAAAGAAGACAAAAATGCTTACAGGTTTCAAATTTCTCACTTTTATGGGGCATTTTCAAATCACATCATGGCAGGGAAGGGGCTAAAACTGTCAACAATAAAAATGGAAAAACATATAGAGGTACAAGACACAAAAATTGGTACAAGACCCTGTCATAGTGTCAATAATTTTGCACCAAAAAGATGACATGAAACTCACACAGGTACACCGACATCCATTTGCATAACAGTGTTAGATTCTACATCAGGTACAGTACAAGTGACTCTACAACATGTATACATATGAAATAGACACATTACATTACCCATAAATTTAGTACCAAACAAATTACTTACTTACAGATTTACACCACTGGCCATTTGTAAAGCAAAGGCATAACATCCACGTCTAATAACTTCTACCATGACATAAGACATTTTATATCACAGATCAAACCTGTTGTATTATCAAGAACAAAGAAGTGGAATGTAACAAGCAACATCAGGCAGGAGCCCACCAGCCCATTCTCAATGTACAGCAAAACGACTTGGTGAGACAGCTTTGACAACTTCGCCAAAGTTTTTTTCACCAAAGTACTTAGCAAGTCATTTTGAGCAGTCTTAGCAACAAAGCCAAAACCAGCCACTGACTGGCTTGTCAGTTTATTGGTCATGATCAGGTGGTTGGCCATAACTGTTTACTGTGAGGCATATCACCCTGCAGACAATGGAAGACACTGCTGCCAAGGACAAAAAGACTAAGTTTTTATTGCCCAGCTGAAGCACCAGTGGATGCTGTGGGACCCACCTGATCACAGCTGGAGCATCAGCAGACGCTGTGACCCATCTGATCACAGTTGGGCCATAAGCGGATGCTGTGAGACCCATCTGATCACAGCTGGGCCATAAGCAGACACTGTGAGACCAATCTGATCACAGTTGGGCCATAAGCAGACGCTGTGAGACCCATCTGATCACAGTTGGGCCATAAGCAGATACTGTGAGACCCATCTGATCACAGCTGGAGCATCAGCGGATGCTGTGTGACCCATCTGATCAGCTGGAGCATCAGCGGATGCTCTGGGACCAGTCTGATCACAGCTGGAGCACCAGCAGATGCTGTGGGACCCATCTGATCACAGCTGGAGCATCAGCAGATGCTGTGGGACCCATCTGAGCAGCTGGAGCAGAAACTAAAGCAGGCATGTGCTTGGTGGCAAATTGCCCAGCAAAGATTTGGGCACAGATAGCCTGCTGTTTTCATATTCAAGAACCGAAGTGACCAAAGATGTCTTTGACAAATGAGACATTGCCTGGCTGGAAAAGCTATATTAACAGCAGGCTTCAAACATTGTGGACATCACTGGTGGCAGCTTGAAATAAGCTGCTTCATCTGAGATCCTACACATTTTATTCAATGTGTTTTGGGGAAAATTCACCTGAGATTCTGATTTGAAGAATATGATACTTATAATCATTTTTCAACATTTTAACAGGGGATTTATAAGAAATAACTTAAATCAAAAGAGTATATATATCAAAGTTTTAATAATGGATTGGTTAATTTGCATGTTTCAAATGCCTGAGCACATAACTTTTGAGTAAGTAAGTAAATAATTATTGGTGTTTCACACCCAGACAACCAGTGCGCACAACTTTTGAAGGAACATGACAGTAATACATAGTTCAGATTATTTCTAAGGACTGATGTCACAATTTACCAGTACAGAACTCAAACAAACACCCATGTAATAAAAATTAAACACAATTCTTTTATTTTCAAAACACAAACACATGAGAGAAAAAAAATGAAGAAAAAGATTGCAGATCGGTCGTTGTTTTTCAACATGCAAAAATAATAATTATAAAGTAAACTAAAGTGAAACCAACCACCTCAATATATGACCAGCAAAACATCATGACAGCTCACAAACACTGTGAAACTGAAAGCAATTTTCTAGACGATGGTGTCAGTAAAAAGGCAGCCTTTTTTCTTTCTTTTGTTGGGGTTTAATCAAGTTAATGTCCACAAAGACGATATAAATGGCAGTCTGTCTCAACAGCCAGGTTGTAGTCATTGCCGTGGCCATCCTTTTGTAAACAATGCAGTCACCAAAATGGCAGTCCGTCTCTACACCCAGGTTGTAGTCATTGCTGTGGCCATCCTTTCTAGACAATGGGGTCACCAAAATGGCAGTCTGTCTCTACACCCAGGTTGTAGTCATTCCCACGGCCACCCTTGTACAAACTAGTCACCAGCCTGGCCCACCCCATCTCACCCTGCACACAGAACAACAAACATTGAAAAAAGCACTGTATCCGCTTCAGCCAGCTGTTTCACGGGAACCAGAAAAGTGCCACGAATGCATGGGGTAAAAATACTTCTTACTCATTCATTTTATCTGGAAGTTGCTCAATACAAGCAAGGAGTAAAACTACCTATTACTCCGTCATTTATCTGGAAGATGCTCAGTACAGTATGGAGCACAAACTGCTCTGGCCATGAACTGACTATAGCTGCCTAGACTGCTGTGAAAGGCAGTAAGATCACCAAGAAGGGACATACTTCGTCTCCTCTGTGCTTCCACAGCACAGCAACATTCAGTTCTACTGCATGTACACAGTTACCCTGTGCAGCATTCAGTTCTATAGCATGTACACAGTTACCCTATGCAGCATTCAGTTTGACAGCATGTACACAGTTACCCTGTGCAGCATTCAGTTCGACAGCATGTACGCAGTTACCCTGTGCAGCATTCAGTTCGACAGCATGTATGCAGTTACCCTGTGCAGCATTCAGTTCGACAGCATGTACGCAGTTACCCTGTGCAGCATTCAGTTCGACAGCATGTACGCAGTTACCCTGTGCAGCATTCAGTTCGACAGCATGTACACAGTTACCCTGTGCAGCATTCAGTTCGACAGCATGTACGCAGTTACCCTGTGCAGCATTCAGTTCGACAGCATGTACGCAGTTACCCTGTGCAGCATTCAGTTCGACAGCATGGACACAGTTACCCTGTGCAGCATTCAGTTCTACAGCATGTACGCAGTTACCCTGTGCAGCATTCAGTTCTACAGCATGTACGCAGTTACCCTGTGCAGCATTCAGTTCTACAGCATGTACACAGTTACCCTGATCTGTGGCCCCTTGCTAGAAGTGCTTTTACACAAGCTGAAGAAGGAAAGTACATTCATTTGGTGAAACAGAGAATGCCAAAACAGTCTACTCTGTTCCACTGTATCTGCAAAATTACTTATTTCATTGTGATTGATGTACATCAACAGTCTTGTGTGGGTTGTAATTGGCAGCTTCAAGCAGAATTTCACAGATGAGTTTGTTGTTGTTGTTTTAATATGGATATGACTGTACTTTCAGATGACTTCCTTATCTTTTTGAAAATTAGCAATAAAGGTATTTGTGTGTGTATAATTATGTGTGTGTGGGGAGGTGGGGGGGTGTAGGTATGTGTGTGTGCTTGATGCTTCAATGGACACTGATCAGAGCTTAAACTTTCTTTCTCATGGATTAATGCAAGAGGTCTAGGGTGGATTAATGCAAGAGTTGTAGGGTGGACTAATGCAAGAGGTCTAGGGTGGATTAATGTAAGAGTTGTAGGGTGGTTTAATGCAAGAGGTCTAGGGTGGATTAATGCAAGAGTTGTTGGGTGGATTAATGCAAGAGGTGTAGGCTGGATTAATGCAAGAGTTGTTGGGTGGATTAAAGCAAGAGTTGTAGGGTACATTAATGCAATAGTTGTAGGGTGGATCAATGCAAGAGGTGTAGGGATGGGGTAGGGGTCACTCACCCAAGGTTCTCCCCAGCTGTTGCGCACCACCCAGTACTCAACACCCTCATCTGACACACCCCAGCCCGCCACTGAGATGATGTGGTTGATCTGAGGTGAAACAAAACAACACAACACATTATGCCAATGCAGTCTGCAGGATAATCAGGCATCCAAACTGACCTGCCCTACATGCACACACAACTCAAGAAAAAAGCAAAAGGAAAATCAACCTGGTAAGCTGCTCTTAATCTTAGTGAAGTTCATAAGTTTACTGAAGTTCACAAGTTCTCTTTGGTTGAGCCTCAGCTGTAACTGAATCTTGCCGTCTCTACACAAAACAATTTTTGGTCATACCACTTCATGAACAGTCAAACAAACCCAGGATAAACTGCCATGTCTTCTTGAACTGCAGTCTCTCATAATGTATATCTGCATTATGTAATGCCAGCAACTCCTTCCGACCACTACTTTGCAAGACAATCTTTTTCCCCTCCAAACTTTGTCCAAAAGCACCGCTGTAAGTTGTAACAACATGGACATATCTGCATTTCACAATCTGTCACTTTTACTGTATGTTGTTGATTTCTTAGCCACATAAAACTTACCCCAGGAGACCTGATGTACTCTGTGTATATTCCCCCAGTGTATTTGTCAAATTTGTCTGTTGCCTCCACTCCACAGCTGAAACAAAACAAAAAAGGTGTTGATTGTCAATCACCTTGTAATATTGCTATCCTGGAGAGTTTGGTGGTGGTAGATTATGCTGTGCTTGGTTGCTCTTTGGGGAATATTCTGATGGAATTCTGGGTCTGAAATCATCTGCTTCAAGGTGTTGCACGCATTCCATCTACACTATACTCATGCACACCCACACACATACACACAGAGCTCCACACACATGTAAATTTTATATACACCTGTTCATATCATACATCATAGTTCATACACAAACTAATGCATGCAAACACCAACATACGTCCTTCAAAAAATGCAGTTCATACACAAAGTAATGCATGCAAATACCAACACACGTCCATCAAAAAAATGAGGAACTCTCAATACACATCACGTAGCCTAGATTCTATGCACTGTCTGGAAAAAAAGAAGCAGGTAGACAGAAGCGAACAAGAACAGAAGTGAGAGAGCCACCTGATTGGTCCATGATTGTAGATCTCAGCCATCATTTTCTCTCGTCCAGAGCATGGGCCGTAGTCCCCCACCTTCCAGACCTTGTAATCTGAGATGGTGTAGCACTGTTGTGGGGTGCAGCTGCCGCACCTGTTGAATTCATTGCAACCTGAGCAACAGAGGAAGCAAAAGTAAGTCACAACAATAGAGAAAACTGTTTTTTCTTCCAAAATATATCGTTCCTTTTAATGATTTTTTTTTTTACTTTTAACCGCTTCACTGCCATGATGTCATTTGAAAACGACTAATAAAAGTGCAAAATTTGTTTGCACTGGCATGTGAAAGGATTTTCATCAAAATGCATAGCACTGAAAATAGTTTTGTTATAAGACCGGAAACTATACTGTTTTTGAGGCGCGTCTGGGCATCTTTCACCCTGGAAATTTTACAGGCTGGGGCAGTGAGGGGGTTAACTGGCAGGATCTCAAGCTTATTCAAGTGCACCTTTATACATTGCACCAGTGGAAATGGGTACAAATACAGCATTTTACCAAACACACAAACTGTCCTTCAAGTTAAAACGTGTCTAAAATCAGTAGAAGGGCAGTGGCAGTTGTCCTCACACTATAAAAGTCACTAATAGCAGTTTATATCGCAGTCAACACTGTTAGAATGCAATGCACGAGTATTTAATGTGCCCATAACAGTCCCCCTGCTGGAAGTGTCCAAATTCACAACATGTAGACTGATTTAGTGATTACTTGACCATTGTTCTGGGTTATTATTTTTGAAGGGACAATCCATTGGTACATTTTTTGGATTGGTGTGTGTGTGTGTGTGCATGTGTGTGTGCATCAGTGTGTGGGGATTGGGGGGGTGTATGTACATGTGTACTAATGTGTGTGTGTGTGTGTGTGTGTGTGTGTGTGTGTGTGTGTGTGTGTGTGTGTGTGTGTGTGTGTGTGTGTGTGTGTGTGTGTGCATGCATGCGTGCATGTGTGTACAAGTATATATAAGTGTGTGTGTGGGTGCATGCGTGCATGTGTGTGTGTGTGTGTGTGTGTTTACTTCTATAGATCTGTGCAAGACCACACATGAAGGTAGTAGGTTCTGTTCCAGTATTTTTACCAACACACACATGATGAAAAGTGCACACAACCTCCTACATTACAACACAAACAGAAAAAAACAAAAACAACCTTTACCCTCATCTACCAGATTCAGACACAAATACCTACTTTGATCTTTAGCCTGGTAGTTGTTGCAAGTCTCATCCGGAATACCTTTCTTGCTTGCATACTCGTAAACAGCTAGGTCATCTCCACCTTCACAGGACCCAGCATGGCCACAATCAATGACGTCCTGCACAGACAGGTAGGTGGTGGGCCAGGCACCCTTCCTCTTGATGTTGATCCTGTCCGCCAGAGCACTGGTGGAGCCCATCGCCCAGCAGGAGCCACAGTCTGGCACAAGAACAGAAGGAAAAAAATTCTGAATTCACGCAAGGCATTTTCAATATGGCAATTACAATCAGCATCCAAAACCCATACCTTTGCCAGCCCTCATGTGAACACAAAAACATTTGGTGAAAGATCACTGAGCATGTACGCATCATCCAATGCACAGGTCCAATGTCTCAGTCATCATGCATCACTTTGATGCAGTTTCTTTGGCAATCAACACAAGTAATCCCAAAAGGACACAGAATTTCACTGAGTAGTGAGTTTCTTGCCCATAGTCTTTGAATATAATGTGTTGTACTTGTAACTAAGTCTCATTTTATGCTCCTCTCAAACAGCAAAATCAGTGAGGCATGGTTTTGCCAGACCACTGGTGACTTTTTTCACCAGATGTCAATCTGTCTATGGAACACTAAGATATAATATTATAATCCCCTACTTCCCCATCCCAACCCCGAAGTTCTTTCCTTTCTAATGCCAGGCCTTCCTTCCTCTCTGTAATGGAGAAAGAAAGAAAAACAGAGAAAAAGGAATCCATGTTGTGGGATGTTTGTGGGTGAGTGAGGAAGAGGGGCATGAGGTAGTGTGGTTGGTGTGTGTGTGTGTGTGTGTGTGTGTGTGTGTGTGTGTGTGTGTGTGTGTGTGTGCGTGTGCATGTGTGTATGTATGTGTGTGTGTACGTGTGTATGTATGTATGTATGTGTGTGTGTGTGTGTGTGTGTGTGTGTGTGTGTGTGTGCGTGCTGTGTGCACATGCATGCACACATTACATTTTCATGTTTTGCTGAGCACTTGCTAAGGTGTCCACTTGCCAAGTTTTAGTTTTATTCTTTTGAGTGTGGCCTTTAGTTGAATTTGTTATGAACTTATGTCTTATCACCTTTTAAAGCCAAACTGAAAACCTTCCTCTTGTCAGAGTATTTCCACACCAACTAATATCACTACCCAGTTTCTGCTGTAGTCATTGTGTGTGTGTGTGTGTGTGTGTGTGTGTGTGTGTGTGTGTGTGTGTGTGTGTGTGTGTGTGTGTGTGTGTGTGTGTTAAAATAAAGACCAAACTTTAATCTACTGTTCTGTTTTGTTATTTTTGAGTGAAATGTATGTGACCCATTGTAATAGTTAAGATGAATGCATACCCGCACACGCGAATAATCATAACCTTAGGCATAGTCAGCCACTGACACTAGTGATGGAAAATTCATCACTTTTCTAGTGATTATGATTAAATGAAGAGCATAGGCTAAAAGTAAGAGTAAGATGCTAAGTAAGTAACTGACACTGAGGAATGTGATTATGATTAAATGAAGAACAAGGCTAAAAGTAAGAGTAAGATGCTCAGGGAGTAACTGACACTGAGGAATATGCTGGTTGCGGGTCGGGCTGACGTAGTTGGTTCCATTCACATTTCTCCAGTCCCATGCCTTGGGAAGCTCTGAACTGTCATAGTCAGTTTCCTCATATGCACGCAGATGTGTTCTGAAAAGTCCATAACAATGAACACACAAACATGTAGTTTCATGCCCATGTCACAGCATGCACTACAAAAATATCACAAGCCTTTAAAACTGTCATGGGTTGTAAGTAAATCCAAGAGTCAGCAGCTTCTTTCCAACTTGTAAGCTTTTACCTGAAATACTAATGAGATAGGGAAAATGACAGCAATACTAATACAATAGTGAGACCATTTTTACTCTGAAATTACAGGGATTATCATTATGGTGCCTTGCTGTCTATCTAAAAATTAGTATAACCAACACTATAGTCTAACTGAGGTAATATCCAAGGAGATGGTTGAAAATTCCTGGGTCATTTTAAATGCCATTTTGGGCCACAGATATCATCAGAATCAAACAGGGCCATATCTAGCAAATGAAGCCAATATTTGCAACAAAAATGACTTTGAAATGATCACATTGTAATTTACAGTATGTAAATGGGTGAGTCCTCAGTACTCAATTGTTTTGCCAACATCAGCACTCAGGAAGCACGAATGCACAGTTACTCATAAACAAGATCTAGATCAAATGTCTGAAAGGAGCATAAGTACACTGAAGTAAGTACAATGAAGGACACAAATACGATAAAACTTACTTTCTGTTGCAAATTTGGGGTTTATCTGCTAAGTATGACCCTGTTCGAATGATTCTGATGATATATGTGGCTCAAAATGGCATTTAAAATGTTCCACCAGGAATTTCAAACCATCTCCTTGGATATTTCCCTAACTGAACCTGTCCCATCCTTGCTGTGACCAGAAACCTTTCTTTTCTCATACCCCCCCCCCCCCCCCACCTGAATATGGCATAGCCCTCCAAGTTCAGTGTTGTTTTATGTCCACAGAGACCATATGGATGATTAGGGCTGGTAGTAGTAATTGGATTTTTAATGTCCTGTCATAGTGTCAACCACACAGGGTCACTTCAGGACAAACTCATATCATAAGCAAATACACATTTCTAAACTCTTCTCACATATATATATCAACCCTCTGTCAAGTCAGTCATGGGCGTCTTCTAGTCTAGGAAGCTGGCTGAAGTACAGAGGACAATCCCTCATTCAAATACTGAACAGCACAATAACTCTTTTTTTCTGTCCACACCACAACCAATTGGAATTAACTCAGTGATGACCAGGTGAAGGTCCCCACGCTTGAGGACTTCAGACGATGAATCACCACCAAAAAGCACCATCTAACTCACACGCGTGCACTTCCCTCCTACTGCATTTATACCTAAAGTTAGGTCCGGTGACATACTATATCAAGATCATAAAACCCCTTCAAAAGACAAATTAGGCCAACAAAATTCCACGACTTCACAGCAAAGAACATTATAGACAGACAGACAACACTTAACTCCAGACCATTCTCAGTCCCGTCCCTCACTCAAACAGTGAACAACACAAGAACTCTTTTTTCTTTTTTTGTCCGCACTAGCTCGGTGACGCCCAAGTGAAGGCCCCCACACTTGAGGACTAGTACTTCACGCGACGGATCGTCACCCAAAGCACCTTCTGATTTGTACGTGCCCACTACCCTCCCGTCGCATCTGTACCTACAATTAGGTCCAGCGACGTTCTTCTCACCTTGCGGGGTAGTCCCGTGGGGTCTTGCGGATCAAGCATCCTTTCGATGTCGATTTTTCGCTTGGCGACTCAAATTTAACAACAAACTCTGACTGTGGAAGGCCAGATATGCCACCCAGCAATAAAAACACCGCGAAGACCAAGATTGCTGTCATGTTCACGATGTCTTGAGACTTTCTTGTGAGTTTGTATCGTTCTCTGTTCGCTGTTTTATTCTCGGCGTCATGTGCTTTTGTCATGTGACAGCCACAGGCCGCTGACTCACGCGTCTTATTACTGGCATCTGCTCAAAACAATTAAATGTTCTTTAAAAAAAGAAAAAAAGTTGCACAGGCCATGTTCCACAGGCCATTATAATTATTATATTTACTTGAACTATTGAAGATTAATACAAAATGTGCAGAGAGTAAATGAGATGATAAAGCCACAAGGAGTGCTCATATCAAATGGTGCCATTCAACCATAAACGTTTTAGTTGACACATCATTGTATCTAAATGTATAGTGTGTGTGTGTGTGTGTGTGTGTGTGTGTGTGTGTGTGTGTGTGTGTGTGTGTGTGTGTGTGTGTGTGTGTGTGTGTGTGTGTGTGTGTGTGCATACATATGTATTTTACTCACAGTGTATGAACAAGTGAGCATGTCTGCATGTACAGGTGTTGTGTAGAAAATGTTATAACTTCCGAGTATGCAGTATAATACACTCTTATTCAGTCACTGTTTTTCCTATCGGCATACAAACACAAACAGCATCACATAACTGTTATTATTTTAATGCTCTGTCAGCTACACAGAGCTGCCTTTAAATGAAAGGAGCACACAAGCACACTGCATGAACATGTACATTTCTATCAGTAAAAGCATTCATCCAGTGGTGCAAGTACATCAGTAACTTTTGCCATGTGGATTTACTCTTTGGTTAACCAGTTAGAACTAAAATGTGTGGAACTGAATGTGTCTTTGGGCCTTATCATCCTGAGGTGACACCACGCAGTTGACAAGATGTCAACTCCAGTTACTAACTAACCTGTAGCTCAGAGCAAGACAGACCAAAAATAACCTGTAGCTCAGAGCGAGATAGACAGACCAAAAACTAACCTGTAGCATAGAGCAAGACTGACAGACCAAAACTAACCTGTAGCTCAGAGCAAGACAGACCAAAACTAACCTGTAGCTCAGAGCAAGACAGACAGACCAAAACTAACCAGTAGCTCAGAGTGAGATAGACAGACCAAAACTAACCTGTAGCCCAGGATGAGATACAGACCAATACTGTTTGACCCAACTGTTTTTGACAGCTAAAGGTACCCATTTTGAAATCAAAACTGCAAGCAAAAACTCTGTTGTCAACATTTTTACCATGCCCATACAAGGATGTACCTCTGGTGGATTTTATGTACCTTGTATTTACACACATGCCAGGTGAGTTATCACAGGCAACTCACGTCTTTGTTGTTGTATTTGTGTTACATATTTCAAACACTAATTAACTCCCTTGTGTGTTGATTTTACCATGCCCTTTCAAAACAAAATCCTTCTTTTTTTCCCCACAATACAACTGATATAACCATACTGGCTGACTGGGCATAAAAAAACAAGTTACAGCTGACAGTCCATGATATAACCGCACTGGTTGACTGGGCATTAAAAAAAAAAAAAGTTACAATTGACAGCAGCCTTGTTAGATTATGCTTCTTTACCACACCACTTTTTTACCATGACATGTTTAGTTTACAAATGGGACACCATGTAAAAAGTAACTACAATGTAACATGTATCAGCTGAATCACAATACATTTGCCCAACATACTGATTTTTTGCTGACAAGAACTTGTGACTGAGCATCAATATCAGGCAAAGTTCTGGTCAGATATTATCTGTGTTGTGATTTACAACCAGATTTGCCCAGTGTACTGCTTTTTTGCCGACAAGAACTTGTGACCAATACAGTGGAGTCCATTAATAACGACAACTGTAATAACGAGAACACTGTAGTAACAAGACATTTTTCAATCCCTGTTTTTTATCCTTCTTAATCTTTAAGAATAAACCATTGGGTTTAACGAGTTAGTGGATAATCATCTCTGTAATAACGAGAGACTTTCTATCATTCCTGGTAACAAAAGTTCTCGCCACTCGCCCCACCCCCACCTCGTCGTCAAGTTCCCGGTAGGGCACATCTCGTGGTGGCTGGTAACAAAGAAAAACAATGAAAGGCATGTCCTTGAGCGGTGTGTAATCCCCTCTCCCCCTCCTCTCATCTTCGTCTGGCTCGAGTGCGCATGTTGCCATTGGCGTTCTCGCCAAGATTATTTCCCTTTGTTTCCCTTGGTAAATTCGTCATTTGGGAATAACGAGAATTCGGCAATAGCGAGAAAATGTGCCTGGGCCATCCGCTCTCGCTATAACAGAGTTTCACTGTATGAATATCAGGCAAAGTTCTGGTCAGATATTACCTGTGTTGTGACTTGCAACCCGGTTTTCACATGTCTTTCTTTGCTACTCCTCCACCAAATGGAATCATTTGGTACAACACGCTACAGTATGATATGGTGATCAAATTTACTCAGGCTAAAGGTCTTTAATCTGACCTTTGCCAGCCTAAGCTATTCTATCCTTTTAACACTGTGGTCATTGTGCAGGTGGGCAAAATTTTGTGGAGAAATTTCCTGACTTGTCAAGTGGAGTCCAGCCTGCTCTTGAAAGCCAGCAGGGATGGGGCATCAACAGCCTCAGGTGGTAACGAGTCCCTGCTGTCTACAACTCTGAAGGAGAAAAAATGCTGGAGCAGGCTTGTGCTACATCTCAGCTTTTTCAGCTTGTCTTTGTGCTCTCCCAGTTGTTTCAACATCCAGTTCCAACTGATTATTGTTGACATTGTGCAGGCTATGTGTATATGTGTGTGTCTGGATCATGTTTACCCTCTCCCTGTGATGCTTCATACTTTGTAAACCCATGCACTTCAGTCTTTCAGAGGTAAAAGTTCACAACAGTGTATTGCAGATGTTACCCATGAATAGCAGCAATGTCCAGATACCTACAAACAAAATGATCCAAAATCTCAAATAAAACAAACAATTAATACAATTTCACAGACAACAGGGACCAAAAGAAAAGGAAACAAATGCAAGCCATACATTTTCAAAGACAAAAACCAGGTATGCAAAATATCATGTCTTTTACTTCAGCAATTGTAAGATGTCATCACAAATTCTTTCAAATAAATCACATCATACACAGCATAAAGAAGAAAAGCACACACAATCACTCACGCCAGACACACACACAAAACATACACACACACTCTCTAATTTGTACTGTCACACACACACGCATGCACACATGCACACACACACACACACACACACACACACACACACACACACACACACACACACACACACACACACACAGAGTCATACAGGTACAAACATGCCACATAAACACAAAGACCACACACACATTGCATGCACTTCCTTCCCATACTGTCTTTCATTGTTTTTCACACAGTGTACTTTTTGACACACCAGCTGTAGACATTAAAAAGTATGTTTGCATATTTCTCTTCCTGAAGTCAAGCTTCAGAGCCCCTACCACCCCTACTCTTTGCATGCCCATCCACTTGCTGGGGTGGTGGTGGGGGGGGGGGGGGGCGGGGAAGGGGAGGTACACCACACAGACATCTTCAGTCAATTCAACGCAAAACCAAGTTCAATGGATTTTATGTGACACATCAAAGTGGCTTAAGCAGACCTAGGTGGCGCTCTGTAGCAGACGACAGATCATAAGACTGCCTCAAGGTAGTAGGCTGCAAGACTAATTTCTCCTAGAGGGATAGGGGGTATAAACAGCCTGTCCATGGGCTGTAGCTGACGTGCCATGTTTGGCGCGCTTTGCAAAGGAACAAAGATCAACTTCCTGGTAAACAAACTCATACATATAGTAACACACCAGAACCTTCAACAGCTTTATTGCTGAGCAAGTACTGTTTCAACTGATAGTAGTGTATATTGTGCATGTTTCCATGACCTTGGCTGATCATTTTGTTGGCCAAGCCACACATAAGACAAAGAAGACAGGCAGGATGGAAGACAATACTGTACCTTCTTCAAGATTCAAACGTGTGGGTGAAAAGTCTGTTAAGTTATTGCCCTTGCCAGGGTTCAAACCAATAACAATGAACTGGGGCTGGACAGCTCAGCTGGTAGAGTGTCAGACCAAAAAGCATGGCACAATACTGATACAGGTTCAATTCCCTGATGTCGCAAGGGTTTTTTCTCCCCCAGTCAACTTTCAGTGCAGACTCTCTTACAGTGTTCACATAGCCCCCATGTGTAGTCACATGCATCAGCATCTGTGTGCATGTTAAAAATCCCAAGCACTGGCAGCCATACCACATGAACATACTGCGCACACTGGCAGGAATGGGTAGCGCTCATCTTGCAGCTGCTGTAGACTTATCCAGGTAAGATGACCTGAATTTTCCACATGGCATAGATATGAAGTATTGACCAGGTAAGATGATCTGAATTTTCCAAAAGGCATCAATGAAGTATCCTGAAAACAACAACTACAAAACCCCACTCAATGCCAAGGCAAGAGCTATCATCAGTCACCCACCACTTTTCAACCATTTCATGAAACAGAACACACAGTTTTTTGGCTTGATCTTCATTCTCCTCCCTCAGTGGGGAATGTGATGGGAAAGCGGTCACCCCATGCTGTGTACCTAGAGCACTTGTAGATGTCCCTGTCACACAAAGCAACATCACCAACAGTCAGTCAGTGTTCTCTACCTCTTTCACATCCTAACAGCTTCCCCACCACCTTCTCTGTTTCCATCACAGTCATGCATAATGCATGTACACACACACATACACCTGCACACACACACACACACACACACACACACACACACACACACACACACATCTATGCTTACACACAAATATATGCATGCACACACACACACATACGCACATGCACACACACACACACTCAAAATACCCTCAAAACAACCAAGATTTTTTGAAAGATGCCTAGAAGAATAAAAGAAAGCAAGACAGTGGAGTGACCAAAAAGAAGAGTACAAATTAAGGAAAGAAAATACTTAAAGAAAACAAAAAGAAAAATATAAAATCCCAATAAAACAAAAGCAAAGTAATATAATTAATTTTAAGCAATTTTTTAAATGGCAAGGAAAAACAACAACACAAATTTGCACAAAACACCTGACAAAGGGAAGGGAAAAAGGAGATTGACTACTACTCACTTTCCATGCTTGCTAGCTGTGAAGATCATGTGTCGGACCTTGCTGTCAGCACAGCACAGATGACAGTGAGTGTGTCGTGACGCCATCACCGTGTGCTGTATCACCCTTGGCCATGACTCACTGGAGTCTCCTGTGCACACAACAGAGAGTTTCTGCATGATCACATGGGTTCCCCTCTGCTATATGAAGGTCAGTCACACACCCATCCAAATATTCTGCCGCTATCAGAAATTACATTATTTCAATGCATGACTATTGGGGTGCTAAAATCTAAGAGCTACCCACCTACCTTATTCTGTCCACAGTGAAAACCAGTAATAAAGCCAAATGTAAGGAATATAACAAATCTTGTGTTGCTCTTGGCTTTCATGAAGGATTTTAGTCAGATTTGCTATTCCAAAGTCAATCACATATTCATCCCAGCATACTGCTACTATCAGAAATAACCATATCTGGCCTGCTGTAAAAAACATTACAGCCACAGGTGCAAATAATGTAACAGCCATATATAGCTGTTGGCTGCCATGAAAGAATTAAAGTCATGTATGCACACTGTAACTGATTGGGGGTACTAAGGCCAAGTGAAACATACCAGGTCTCGTTCCTTTGCGCATGATGATGTAGGAGTATCTTGCACTGCATTTGGAGGATCGGGTCTGTAAACAAAGTTTCCACATCAAACACAAACAAAATCAAACAGTAAATTCACTGTTTACATTTTGTTTACATTTCATACAAAATTTGATGCCTTCCATTTCACTGCTTAAAAACTCCACTTAAAACATAGATCAGTGTTTCTTTGCTCAACTGAAGAAAACACTCTTTAAGAATGTCAAAGAAAAACACTTTTTTATTTTTTCTGGCAATTTGTTCAGTTTGGTTTTATTTCCTTTTTATTTCCCCCACCCCCATGCTGCCACTCCAGTTTCTTTTTACACTATGCTGTTTTGCATTCAATACATCTGCTGACATGCTATCATCAAGCTCAACAGTGAGTGGAAATTTAACAAATCATCAATCAAGTTCTTACATGATTCTGGGGAAGAGGTTTGTATGCAACCTGTGAGAAACATGGCTGCTGCTTTTCTGCAAACTTGGGACACACATTGTCATGCGGACACTGAAAAAACATTAACATACAAACAATTTATTATAATAATAAACAATTTATTCCTAATGCACCTACCTGCTTTTACAAGACAGATCGATCAACTGATTTTATACAGCTCTGTTCTCCACTCTTGCACCAACTCAGTACACTCATGTTTTTATTCAGTGCATGCTGGATTATTTCATGTTTCCATAATCCACTGAACTCTCACATGGGCTACACAATCTTTAAAGTGTGACTGTGTCCTTTTCACACAGGGGACCTCATCCAAAGAACTTCTGTAAAGTCTGCATAGAATTTGACTCTGGACAAATCTTGGGGCCAAGCATATTATAAAAACAAACCTGTAAATCTTTTAGGTAAAACAGGCAAACTTGCAATTGTTTCAGTCATACTGCAGAAAGGGAAGTGGAAATGCAGCAAGTGCCTGTGTTAACCTGTCATGTCAGCTACTCCCTCCTCCCAGAAATAGTTTACTGGATTTCACTGAGCCATCAAAAAGCCTAAGGTAAAACTGTTCATTTCAGAGAAGAAAGCAAATCTGAAGAACTAGCAATAATGTTCCCTTTGCAGCATAACCATAACCACAGAACCTGAGTTAACCCTTCTGTTTCTCACTCTCTCTCTCTCTCCACACACACACACACAAAAGCACCATAAATAATCACCACAAAAAAACAGACAAGCAGTCATCTAACACTTCTTCTTCTCTTACTGGCACACCTAAGCAATTTATACAAATACTTACTGGAGCAAAAACATATCCTTTCAGTTTTTCGTCTTGCTGAGAGTCAGAAATCTGAAAAGGAATCAGTTTGTTTTTGTTTTTTAATCAACTCTTCTGCAATACAGTATACCATGAACAAAAACATCCAACATTTATATTAAACACAAAACTAAACACAGTTCAAAAAACATTCTTCTGAACTTTGTGTGTTTTGATCAAAGGAAAAGCAGTTTCTTTGTGGATCACTCAGTATTGTATGCCTATGTGTTACAGTTAATTGTTTCAAGTTGAGAAGTAAGCTTTCTGATTACAGCCTCACTGACTTGGCTTTTTCAACTTCACGGAGGATGCCTTCAGTTACCTCAGTTTTTAATTAGTTAATATAATAACAGCAGGCTATTCACGCCCAGTCTTCGCCAAGCTTCAGATGCATTACTAAGACTTCACTCAACATGATTTGCTAAGTACTTTGACAATGTCTTATCAATGTGGTTGACTGTACTTCACAGAGCAACTTTGACATATATTAAGCACAGCCATAAGCCCCCTGCTACCTGTCCCTAATAAGCCTTATGGTTTCTGTGGACATTAAGCACCATATTTACTTACTTACTTACCCCCTGCAAACACCCCACAACATCCTGCCAAGGAT
The DNA here is from genome assembly GCA_963584105.1 of Alviniconcha strummeri. Taxonomy (NCBI): domain Eukaryota; kingdom Metazoa; phylum Mollusca; class Gastropoda; family Provannidae; genus Alviniconcha; species Alviniconcha strummeri. The sequence continues at coordinate 16,548,217 of OY757546.1, read as the reverse complement.
TCATACAAACAACACCCCACCCCACCCTGCTATGGCTTTGTACAAACACCCCACCCCACCAAGCCATGGCTTTGCACAAACACCCCACCCCACCCAGCCATGGTTTGTACAAACACCCCACCCTGTACAAATACCCCACCCCACCCAGCCATGGCTTTGTACAAACACCCCACCCCACCCAGCCATGGCTTTATACAAACACCCCACCCCACCCTGCCACACCTTTGTACAAAGACCTCCATCCTGGCAAAGATTTGTACAAACACCCCACCACACCCTGCTGAGGATTCCTACATACACCCCACCCTGCCGAGGCTTCATATAATTCACAAGTAAATGGCTGTAAAAATTAAAGACAGAAGACAAATGATGGATGCCTAAAGGCAGAAGACAAATGATGGATGCCTTTACCTGAAGCAAATGATCCCGTGCTTCATTAATCAGTGAGAAGCCAGCTGATGTGCCATTTTCCACCAGAACCTGTACAGGCATAACATGTATCTGTGAGCCACTCATTTGTGCCAACAAAGTCCGAATAACGATGTGTGTGCAAACAATGTATATACATGCTTTCAAATTGAACCAGGTGTATACAGACATGTATACACTCACAGAAACATAGCAACAAAGATTCATACACACACACACACACACACACACACCCACGGAAAAACTGACCAGCACATCTGAAGTCATGCGCCAAAGATCTGTCACCATTTCCAGCCGTTCCCGCTGTTGCCCTGGGTGATCCAGCAGTGTATAGGCGCTCACAACCATCTCAAACTGATTCTGGGAACACCATTAAACAAATATATATATAAACAAAAATCTATAAAAATAAAAAAAAGCGGCAAAACAAACCACATCTATTTTTCAAGAAATAAATTATATTCAACATGCTGGTAGCAATTTATTTTCTCAAACTGATTCTGTGAAAACATTAAGGATTTAAAAGTAAAAAAAGAATTCAAAAAAAGAGAAACTTTCTCTAACTGATTCTCTAACTATAACATGTATCTATTTATTTATTTTTATTTATTTTTTAAGACATGCTGATAACAATTTACTTTCTGGAAATAAAAATGTCTGGGGAAAAAAAGATGAAAAAGCAACAGCCTAATACAAAAGGTGCACATCAGTCAATAACAGCAATATGTATTGGGCGGTTCAGTGAAGCTGGTTTGCATGAGTGAATGCCCTTTGTAATCTTTCACACTAGAAGTTGTGAGAGGTCGCAGCATCACTTCCAGGCCGATTTCTGAGTAGGCATTGCTAAACGCTGTGTATAACAATGGAAGTTGAACCTAGAATTGCGAAGTAGGACAAACGCCACAACTGATGCAGCTGCAAAAATTGCTGGGGAACGGGGATGGCTGGTGAAAAAAAAAAGTGTCTTTGCATCGTTTTTTGGCTGACCAGAAGATCGCAAGTTCGTGGAAAAAATGTGTTTTGGGGCATCCTATAGCACGAGCAACAAGTTATTGCTTGTTGCCAGATACATTCTGACTACAGGCCTCCAAAAATGTCTTTAAAGTTGGCAGTGTAAAATTTGCAAATTCACTGTCACCACCTTCCATTGTACCGGAAGTAAAAGCAGCCAAGGGACTTAAGCAATGCCAGGCAAAAGTCATGGGAGTTAACAACCCCGCCTGAATCGCCCAATACAGGTACAAGTACATCAGAACTCACCATTAAATCATCTAATCCCATTCTCTGTGACAATAATACCAAAATTTTTAATGATAACTTCCTTCGCTAAGACTTCACAGACTACATTCAAAGAAAAAAAAGTCTTATCACAATTTGCATCATTTTAATAAACTTGACTCAGTAGCTCCCAACCAAACCAATGAACAACTCACACTGAGCGCAGAAGGTGCAAACTTTCGAAAAGCCACACCTGGAATACACATCCGTTTCTGGCTGTCTCCATCTGATGAACCAAGCATACACCATGTAAGTCAGTTTGTGTGAACCAAATATACACCATGTAAGTCAGTTTGTGCAAAATCAGAGAATAGTGCTATATAAAAAGTTATGTTATTATTACTAAGACATATACCTGGAGTCATACATTTATATTTTTTGTGATTGTGTTCTGTGTGTTTATCTCACAAACGATTTGTGTGCGTGTGTGGTTTGTTTTTTTGTTGGTACTTCATTGTCTCATGTGAGAAATTCAGGTCATCTTACATGGTTGGGGCACAGCAGCTGCAAGAGCAGTGCTACCTATTCCTGCCAGTGTGTGCAGTATATTCATGTGTCCAAACACTGGTATGGCTGCCAGTATTTGTTTTTTTTTAACATCCGCATATGTTGATGCATGCAATCAATGCAGACACCATAAAAGTGTCTACACCAATAACTGACTCTG
>OY757546.1:16485843-16543343 GCA_963584105.1 Alviniconcha strummeri | reverse complement strand
GTGCATGCGAGTAGCATTATGCATATGTTACCCATTCTAGGACTATTTCTGATGGGCATTCAGATAGCAACTTCTCAAGAACACCAGCAGCCACTGAGCTATGCTGCCTGGCCTACAATCTAATTCCCACCAGGTTTGACAGGTGGCCAGCTTATGAGGATGACTACTAAGGCAAATTTTCTCAAAGTTAGCTATATGTCACAGTCACTGTCAACAGTTATTTATCTATCTATCTATATAAGTAGATCTCAAGGCTGTGGTTGTTTGAAGGTGTGTGTTACAGGCACATGTCATGGCAGTCCCTCACTAACCTCTGTGAAGCACTGAAGAAGAACGCTGTAGTTGTGAGCAAGGTGTGCAGTCAGGTACAGTAGAGATTTGTAAGCATCGTACCTGCAAAGCACAGAATGCACAATAACCTTCTCATCCACTGAATCAGCTGAAACTAGACCAGTGGTCAGTGCAAACACCTACAGGAACAGATGTCTGAAAGAACCGCCTCTGACAAACAATTGGAAATTACTGATCAATACATCTGTATTTTCCTCAAATGATATTTAATTCACCATGCACCTACATGGAGCATACTGTTTTACACACATTAAAATAGTTCTTTTTGTTTTTTTCACTCACCCACCCCAAAATGTACACTGAGTATTATAATCAGCAGAAGGGCAAAATCACAAACAATATTATTACAGTCTACCATCACCTAGTCTGAAATATCTTTATTTGAAATAATTGTAATTACTGGTGGTACTTTTTTTTTTTACTGCGAGGTAAAACTATGAAAGTGAACTCACGTGACAGGCTGCCAGTGATAAAGTTTCTGGCGAAGTGTCCGCAAGACAGCATCTTTTTCAACAGGGCCAGCCTTCCCTTCACTTTCTGCAAACAGCATTTAAATGAGTCATTTATTCTATGTGCATGCGTGCATGCATGTATGCGTGTGTGTGCATGCATGTATGCATGTGTGCACAGGTGCTTGTAAATTGTATACAACAACCTTTGGACAATGCTGTTTCTCTGACTGCTCCAAAGCAATGAAATTCACTCCCTTCTGCCATTCATCACATTCACTCCTCCCATGCCCTCCAAGCTGCGTTAAAAACTCACCTCAACAAACAATACCAGAACAAACTATTTCAAATTGTCTTCTTACTTGCCCCCCACCCCCACCCCCCGACACTCCCTCACCCCTCCTCACACAGTGTCCGCATTCTGTCTGTACATGTGTCAATGTGTGTGGGTGTAGGAAATACAATATTATAAGTCTATAATTATTATTTTTGTGGTGTAGTGTATACATTTTTGTTGAGCTTGTAAAGCATGGTCTGCTCACCCATGATTGTGAGATATGGTGCTACAGAAATGACCACTATTATTATCATTATTATTATGTCATTGTCACATGTGTGCATCTGTATCTAGAGTATGCAGTCTTTTCATTTCATCTCTTGTCCACTCTTTCTTAGTAAATGTTTGGTCAAAACTTACAAATGTCATTCACAGCATTTATGAAAATAATCCACATTAAAAAAAGTTTTAGCTGACTATGCAATGCAGCATGAATACATGGACCCAGCAATACATTCTTCATAAACTGTGTTACCCTTCTTTTGCAGCAACTGCTGATGCACTTGGCTGGCAAACTTGGACACCTGCTCATCTGTAGAAGGGGGATGCCTGCTCCACAGATAGTTTGCCAACTTGTCTGCCTTTCTTGACAACTCCTTCACTGGGTATTCTAAACAATTAATAGGTAAAATGTCACACACACACACACACACACACACACAACACACACACAAAGCATTATTTTCAACTGACTTTGGTATATAATGATAGTGATACACACAGTGATACAAAGAAGGTTACAGTCCAAAAAATCATTATCATACACAGTTCAAGGTTACACTGCAGTCCAAGTAACTAAATATATATAACAGTTAACGAACTTAACACCCAGCAGACTTCACTTGGTCATTTCACTTTTACAGACCATTTCAGCATTTCCTTTGGCACCAGAACCAGACTACCAAAACTACAGGCAAGGCCCTGTAACTGTGTAACAGTAAGAGTTCTTTGTGCCAATGATTATGGCTTCCCAAAGTACTGTTCAAGATGAAGGAAGTCCATGAACAAACCCAAAAAGCACACCATATCTCCTGAAATATGCAGCCTGTGAGAGACAAACTAAGACTTTTTTTGGAAAGTATGGCATTTTTAATCCCAAGCAACAAACAAACAAACTAAAAAGTGACAGTGGAAAACATTTGTCCTCTGCAAAAATGCTATTCAAGTATTATTGTATTATTACTATTTAGTATTATTGCACGTACCCTGACACAACAAGGTACAGGACTGAAAAACCAAGAACTTACTTTCAAGTATAACGCTGGCTGCCTCAAGAAGCCGCTGAGGGAGGGAAACTGAAGGAAGCACAACACGGCCTGGGTGACTTTTGTACGTCAAAGAACTGCTGGCCAGTGCCTCAGATAACCACGGCTCTAACTGCACAGTTGTTTTGTTCCTTGTAGCTGGTGTTACAGTCGCTGAATCTGCTGCAGTCGCGTAGTTATTCTTCTTGAGCTGCAACAGGACAACATTTACGGAGTTAGCTGTACATCACTACATGCTTGTAAATTTAATGCATTGCGTCGCAAAAGCATCGTCTGCTCAACAGGTCAAACATGTGACCGCGCAAGTCACACACATTGTATCTTTCTGATACAGAATCTCTTTTCTCAAGGCCGCCTCTTCGTTAAATAGGCATAGTGTGACATCCATGTGGAATGGAAATCCTTGAACGCACATGTTTTATTACGTGTCGGAGGTAATGTCTCTGAAGATAAGTGGACCGAAGAACACACAACCTCACGGGCGCGGCCATCTTGTATAGTGTAACAGTTTAGCAGAAAAATATTTTCTAAACGTCTATTCGTTAAAAACAAAACAAAATTATTATTTTTAATTCACGGGACAACGCAATTCATACTGATAGAATGCATAAACTCTCTCTCTCTCTCTCTCTCTCTCTCTCTCTCTCTCTCTCTCTCTCTCTCTCTCTCTCTGCAGGCACATGTTTCTCATAATATTCCTACTTTGCTCGGAACAGCTTTGTGCATGGGGAGATCACTCTGAGATTATAAAGAAAGCGTCTGCTAAGGGTGCATTGTGGTGGCGTGATACATCGTATGATTGTCGATCAAATAGACTTCTTTGGGCTATTCAAGCTTTTGCCTAGCATTTCTTGTGTTAATCTGATTGCTTAAAGCTATGGATGGCAAATGTTGTACTTGCAGGGCCCCTGTTAATATTGCTGTCATCAAATACTGTAAGTGTCTCAAGTTCTGTGTGTGTGTGTGTGTGTGTGTGTGTGCGTGCGTGCTTGCGTGCGTCTCTCTCTCTCTCTCTCTGTGACTGCTGTCAAAATGCTAAACATTCTGTCACTTAGGAGAGTGGTACAAAGATGTGATGAAAGAGACGGGGGAGCGAGAGAGGGAGAGAGAGAAAGAGAGGGAGAGTCTTCTTGTTTGTATCAATGGCTTTCCTCAGACTTCCACACTTGTGGTCTTCATAAATGCGGTTGAGAGAGTACTGGAGTGAAAACAAGCATTCTTGTATTCATTCACTATAATTGTTATCAATTTTATATTTGTTTAGTGTTTGTTCAGTCAATTCTTATTATTATTTCAGGGGGGAAGCGAGATGAAAAACTGATCTTGCCAGTTAACTCATCACTAAGTATTACGCTGGGTTTAGATGAGGTAAGCTTTCCTGCTCTCTAATTAATTTGTCACTTTGTGTTAGACTAAATAGGTGAGGTAAGTTTTGTGAGTTAGACCATTGCTTTATCTGGTGTTAAAGTGGCTCATCATAGAATTTTGCTGACTTGTCAAAGACCCACTTGGCAAATATGTCTTGGTCACTTTGGTTCATAAAATAAAAATAGAAGCTGGTCTGCTCTCAGATCTTTGGTGATTTAAGACAGGCTAAAAGAATACTTTACTATTATGCCATTAGTGTGAAATGTAAATAGCAAAACATTTATTTTTAAGCAAACGTGCACACATACACACACACACACACACACACACACACACACACACACACACACACACACACACACACACACACACACACACACACAATCAATCAATGTTTTATGTCTGTTCACAGCAAGGTGATATCAGACCAAATATAGATACAAACAGGCAAAAGAGACAAATGTAGTTCATGTGGTGAGGAATGTAACTTTTCTTTATTTCTGGTTTTATAAATGGAATCAGTTTTAGACTATATTAAAATGCCCTTAGGCTTAGATGAAATAGGTGTTGTGAATTTCACACTGTGTTCAGATAAAACAAAATGGCAGTTAATTCATCACTGTATCAGTTACATATTAAATTTAAATCTATAGGCTTTGCCTGTTTAAAGCTCATCAGTCTCAGTGTTAATACTGTTTCAGTTTCTTTTCCTTTTTTTGCACATGTAGCAAGGCCCTTCTAAACAATAGCTGATGACCCAGTGGTGTTATAAACTGACCAACCTGCATTGAGTTCAAATAAGATCAGTTTGTTCATTATGCCCCTAAGTTAATTATTTCTATGTGTGCATGTTTGTGTGTGTGTGTACGTGTGTGTGTGCACATGTACAGGCACGTGCATGCTTGCATGCATTTGTGTGTATGTGCATGCATGTATGTGCATGCATGCATGCATGTGTGTGTGTGTGTGTGTGTGTGTGTGTGTGTGTGTGTGTGGCCAGTGTATACTGCAGTTTGATTATTTTGTGTTTGATCAGTTTATTAGATTATTGGCATACAAAGAAGACTGACTGAGTGATTATCAAGCTTTGCTGTTTCAGAATACAATTAAATTCATTGAGAAGGGCTCACCTAGTATCTTTGACCACTAGCAGTATGTTGTTAGCTGATTTTTCTATTTTCATGTTCTTTTCCCTTTGCTTGCATGTGTATGTTACTAGTATTTAGCAATATTGTTTGATTATATGTATATAGCTGATCTTCTTCTGCCCATGTTGAAATGCAGTTGTGTCACATGTTTTGCTTTTTCCATGGTTATATATTTTTGTGTAATAATTATTTTCAGCTTCATGCAAAAACTTCAGTCGTCATCAGCAGCAAGTTCACAGATGATAGAATATGGTTGAATGGCAAGTATGTGGGCAGTTTCTGAAAGCATACAACTTAAAAAATAAAACAAACAAAAATAGCTTTGTTCCTAATGTTTTCAGGCCATTTGTTTTGTTTTATTCCAAAATCTGTATTGAACAAATAAACTTTTCACATCATGGACCATAAGTTGATTCATTATGTTTATAGTTTTACACCACACTACAATATAATACAACTTTATTGCCAAGTGTCAATACAGTTCCACAAGGAATGTTTTGTCGTGCCAGGTACACCCATCTCACATTTACTCCAATCATAAAACATCATTAAATTACAACAGCAAACAAACATCCAGGTAAAAAGTCATTCTAAAATCCCACTAGCATCAAGCTGTGCATATGACATAAAATTGCCACTTCCCAAGGATTTGAATTTGAATCTGGCCGAAACCTGTCAGTGTGGTGTGTGCTACCACAGCAATGCCATGGGAACATGTTTTTTGTTTTTTTGTTTTTTCTGCTTTTCTTTTTTCTTTTTCTCTTGATCAGATTCAGTGTTAGATTTTGCTTATGAACCATTGACATATATGAAGTAGTGACATTTAACATGGTTGGGATGTTCAGGTGGTTTATTCCAAAGTCAACTTTGAATTCAGACTCTCTGTGGGTATTTGTACTTTACAAATGCATGCATTACATTATAACATTTGTGCACAAGTCAAAGATCCAAGCATTGGCAGCTATGCCATTGTTTGGACACACATGCTAAAAAAATTTTTTTTTTAAGTATGTACTATAGGTATGGTGAACTTGGAAGGAACTCGGTTTTTTGTTTGTTTGTTTTTTGCATTCGGTCATGTACAGTGATATATATAATCATCAAAAGGATGGAGTTGGTCACTCAGTGAAAGGAACAGCATAAAAATAAAAATAAATCTTAATTTGTAATTTTGGTATTAACTAAGTTTGATTTGATACATATTTCATTTACAAAGGAATTTATTCTCTTCTCATCTTTTGTGTGACTATTAATTTGCTTTAGCTTGTTGTTGTTATGTAGACCATATTTTGTTTAAATCCTAAAGATAAACTGTTGTCTTTTATTTTCAGAGAGCAGTCTGTGAACAATCCAAGAATTCAGAATGTTCTCAAAGAAAGTAAGTCCTACTGTTAGTACTAACTTGAAATTTAGTGTTTATGTCAGTAATTACAAACTCCAAAACAAAGCCATACCATCAGACTTAACGACAGAAAAATATCTGTATACTCCATATTCATGAAGTTTGCTAATTGACCTGAAATTATTTGCTGATTGGTTCATATTTTTGAATAAGTGTGTCTTTAACATTTGGTTAACGTGTACTTGGTCTTGAAACACATACACATTTTTTTCAGTCCGCCAGCGCTGCCATGCAGAAAAACAGGGCGCAGGGGAGGATGCTGAATTAAAGGTCCACATATGCTCTGAAAATAACTTCCCCACGGCAGCAGGGCTAGCATCCTCTGCAGCAGGCTATGCCTGCATGGGTGTGTACGAATATTTAAGAAGTGCAAAAGGTTTTTGCTGTTGCATGTGTGTTCCTTTGGGTGTGTTCATATTTGTGTGTGCATGTGTGTGTGTGTGTGTGTGTGTGTGTGTGTGTGTGCGTGCATACGTGTGTGCATGCATGCATGCTTATAAACAGAGAGAGTGGAGAGAGAGAGAGAGTGTCTGATGTAGGTGTGAATTTCTCACCTAACAATTAACTTTTGATTTCATGATTGTAAATATTTAGAGTTTCAAATGCTTTACATCAGCTTTGACAGACATCGTAATACAGATATGTGTACAAATTATGCACTGTGGTAACACTGTTATTAGGTAGCTAACAGTGTGAACTTGACTTCCTTCTCTTTCAGTCTACACCCTGGCCAAGCTGTATGGTGTGGACGGAGAGCTGTCTGTTATTGCAAGGTACAATTTAGTGTCACCTGTGGGTGAGACCAGTGCATGTGGTGATGGTCAGTTATGGATCATACGTCTGAAGGGTGGAGAGGTGGAGCTAGATGCACTTATGAAAGTATTCCACACTCTTTCGTTCCTACTAGCACCCAGCTGGCACCTGTCAGTGGCATATATTACCTCTGAAAGATGAGAGGTGGGTCTAGGTGCACTCATCAGTGTAGTCTGCTCTCTTTGGTACCCACTGTCAACTCTCACCTGTCAGTGAGGGACAGTACCTCTGACTCACCTGTCAATGAGGGATAGTACCTCTGTAGGATGGAGAGGCGGGGCTAGGTGCACTTGTCAGAGTAGTTTACTCTTTGGTACCCACCGACAACTCTCACCTGTCAAAGAGGGACAGTACCACTGACAGCTCTCACCTGTCAAAGAAGGACAGTACCACTGACAGCTCTCACCTGTCAAAAAGGGACAGTACCCCTGACAGCTCTCACCTGTCAATGAGGGATAGTTACCACTGACTCACCAGTCAATGAGGGATATTACCGCTGTAGGATGGTGAGGTGGGGCTAGGTGCACTCATCAGTGGAATCTACTCTTTGGTACCCAGTGACAGCTCTCACCTGTCAATGAGGGATAGTACCACTGACTCACCTGTCAGTGAGGGATAGTTACCACTGACTCACCTGACAATGAGGAATAGTACCAATGACTCACCTGTCAATGAGGGATAGTACCAATGACTCATCTGTCAATGAGGGATAGTACCACTGAAGGGCTCTTTGGTTCCCACTGGCACCCAACTCTCACCTGTTAGTTAAAGATGGTACCTCTGAAGGGTGGGGAGCTTTCAAGGGCAGAGGGGTCGGGCTAGATGCACCCATCAAAATAGTCTACTCTCTTTGGATTCCACTGGCACTCGGCTCTCACCTGTCAGTTAGATCAACCTGGGGTGACCTTGTGTGGTTGGCGTGGTGTTAGAGTCCAATCAGTAAAACTGTCAGTGAGTGATAATACCTCTGAAGGGAAGACTTTTAAGTAGGGCTAGATGCACTGATGAGAGTAGTACAGTCAATAATACCCACTGGCACTCAGCTCTCGCCAGTCAGTTAGGGATTGTCCAATTTAGAGTGGGGCAGGACAAGATGCACTCATTACAATGCTCTGCTGTCTTTGGTTTCCATTGACACTTGGCTCTCACCTGTCAATGATGGCACCTCGGATAGATGGAGAGGTGGATTGAGGTGAACTCATTAGATCTCTGTCTGTCTGTCTGTCTGTCTGTCTGTCTGTCTGTCTGTCTGTCTGTCTGTCTGTCTGTCTGTCTGTCTCTCTCTCTCTCTCTCTCTCTCTCTCTCTCTCTCTCTCTCTCTCTCTCTCTCTCTCTCTCTCCTCCTCCTCCTCCCTCCCTCCCTCCCTCCCTCCCTCCCTCCCTCTTTCTCTCTCTCTCACTCCCTGCCTTCCCTCCCTCCCTCCCCCTCTCTCTCTCTCTGGCACTAGGCTCTCAGTTGAAATTTGTTCCCCTTCAAACCTTTGTTAGTTCAGCAAAGGCAAATTTTTCCACAACTCTTCAATTGCAACTGCTGTGGTCCCTTTTGCCACATAGGACTGTAACATGCAAACAACTTGTTTTTCGTCTTGACATCAGCTGGACAGGAGAAGCTTACTTCAGTTTTCTCAAGATCAAGAAAAGGAGTACACAAGTCACCATTACCCAGATCTGGGCTCGGAACTACAGTGTTTGTTTTCCTGTGATGGTCAAATGATGTTGACGTTTGTGTGACCGCCCCTGCGTCAAACAAATGGCCAAAACGTTATTTTCCTGTGTTCAGGCTGGGCTCTGGCAGTGCGTGTCGCAGTATGTATGGCGGCTTTGTTCTGTGGGAAATGGGAGAGCAGCAGGATGGTGCTGACTCTGTGGCCAGGCAGATTGCGCCAGCCGACCACTGGCCATCGCTACGCACACTCATTCTGGTGGTGAGCATTGCAGCATCTGTCAGGTTGTAGACTGGATTAAAACAGAGAACTGACCCTGGATCTTTCTTAGTGAGCTAGGTTGTGGCAGGTCACAAGATCGGAAGCCAGGCTGGGGTGTGCTAAAATAATGATAATAACTCTTATATAGCATTAAGCCCTGTAAAAAGTTACAAGCTCATGGTGCTTTACATTATCAGCATCAACATGAGAAAAAAACACATACAAACATGTGCGTGACCACACCAACACACACACATGCACGCACACACACACACATGCACACACACACAACACACACATAAATATATATATATATGTGCAAAATGATGAGAGCGTGTATAGATTTTGTTGTCTGCATCATAGCATGTGCATACTTTAAACCTCACTTTTATCTTGGTTACTTTGATGACCTCACTTTATGAATGATCTCTGGGAGTGGTCCATTAGCAAACAGTAAGGAATAAAGGAATCTTTTGTTTTTGTTTAAATATGTACTGCACAAAAACTGCCATTCATTAATTAAATTTTTTTTTTTGTCTCAATTCAAACTAATCATTTGTATATCATTTGATGTTGATAGTGTACACGTTCAGATCAGTTCAAGATGGTGTCTGTGCTCTTAGAAAAGCCCAAATGCTCCACCCCATCTCTCAGATGTTCCTCCAACATAGCCTTTGAAGCAGTTCCAGTGTTCATCATCAGATACACTCACACACTCACACTCATTATAATTACACACACACACACACACACACACACACACACACACACACACACACACACACACACACACACACACACACATATATTTACATCAGTATAGCCAGGTGTGTTTTGATGACCAGGTGAGTGATCAGAAGAAACAAGTGGGATCGACAGAGGGGATGCAGACAACAGTGGCAACAAGTGAGCTGATGCAACATCGAATCCAGCTGGTTCCGCAGCACGTGGATAAGATGATAAAGGCCATCAAAAACAGAGACTTTGCCACTTTTGCTGAAATCACCATGCAGGTGGATAATTTACCCAGTTTTACTTATTTTGATTTCTGTAATATTAGCATGTTGCACATCATTTGGCTGCATACATATGCTTGCATGTGTGCAGGTGGGTTAATGAGTGGTTGGATGGACCTTGTAAGGATCACAAGGCAATATTAAAATTTCCCCAGAAAAGTGAAAAGGTGGACAAAAGCTCACCAGCATAATGGTTTGTGTTTATGACATTATTTATGTAATGTTATTTTTGAACTCACTTTGATGCCAACCCCATGGTCATCAAATTGTGTAGCTTTTAACTTGGTTGTTTTGTTCTGTACAAAAATGCACTATCATGGAATGCAGGGTTAAGAATGTGTGTTCTGATTACTAGATTGACTGGCTGGGTAGTTGTTTGGCTGGCTTGAAAAGGCATTGGCTGAACTTGCAAAATTGAAATCGGCTGTTGTTAGCTACACTGCCAGTAAATGTAAGCAACAGTTTATGAAGAAATGCTTGTGGTGTAAGTAATTGTACTGACAGTTACCAGTAAGATCTTACTGTGTTTAATGGCTGGTGTGCTGAATGTGGCAGGAGAGTAATCAGTTCCACGCAGTGTGCCTGGACACATACCCACCTGTGTTCTACCTGACAGACACATCCAGGCTGATCATTCAGATGGTGCATGCCTTCAACACACTCTGCAAGGAAACAAGGGTAACTGATTGTTAAACTCTCCCAGCCCCTGTCTCCGCCATTTTTTCTTCAGTTTTTTTAACTTCTTTTCTTTTCTTGTTGTTACTGTGTTGATTTTATATTATAATAAAAAATCAGCTTGGGTGAGGATTCTCTGTAACTGGGCTTGGTTTGTTTGTTTGCAATCCTTTGTTAAAACCCTCAGGTTCACCTCAGGTTGGATAAAATGGTACAGCATGCGGAATGACAGTGTCAGTAGCCTCTGATTCGGGCCCTACTGGACCTGGGAATTGTGAACTTCTCAAAGATGTATTTGAAGCCTCTCAGAGAAGTATTGAAGCTTCTCAAAGCGGTATTGAAGCTTCTCAAAGAGGTATTGAAGCTTCTGGAGAAGGTATTTCAAGCTTCTCGAAAAGGTATTTGAAGGCTCTTCCAGAAACTGCTGTTCGGGCAGAGTAAGTTGTTCATGCCAGCTTACATCCTCTGCTACACATTTGTGGTATTCATTTCCACTCCTACTATTTTTTTATAAAAACAAACAAACAAACATCTGCAGTATCTTGTACTTGAGGTGTGGTTTGAAAGCTTTGGATAATCAGCAGGCGATGCCAAGTGCTGTGCTTGCTTTCCACCAGGAAATCTTTGTACTGGGTTTGCCTTCTCATTTCTTAACTTTGAAGATGGAACGCTAAGTCACAATGCATCCATCTATTCTTATAACATACACAAAATGTTGTGTCACCTGTATGAGATAGAAAGGTGTTTGAAACAATGTCATTTGATTCTCAGTGTGAAGTGCGCACAAATATTCCATAGTGGTAGAGATGCCTTTACTCTGTAAACTGAGAATGTACCTTTGGTGGAGTGTCTGTGCATTGTACTTACTCGCATGCCAGTTGAGAGCTACAGTAGGTGACTCAGAACTTTGTTGCTGTGTTTGTGTGATGTCGTTCAAGCACTGATTAACTCCCTTATTTGTTGATTCTGCACAGGTAGGCACCCGAGGCCATTCTGGGAACAAGTTGCAATATTCATGTGAAATCTTATTGGCAGGTGGCATACACCTTCGATGCTGGTCCCAATGCATGCCTGTACCTGATGGAAGAGGATGTGGGGAGAATTGTGGGACTGGTGAACCACTTCTTTCCCCCTGCCTCCGGTGCTTCAGAACCGTTCATTCGTGGAAGGACAGTCATAACTCAACATCCGTCACAGGTCAGGCGCATGCCTGTTCACATCCAACTACCTGCCCTCTCACTGATTTGATTGCATTTGAGTTTCACCGTTCTTGCATCAAAATTCCTGTGCTGATACCAAATACTGTTATGATTTTTGTTTTTATTTCGTATCAGATTTCTTGAGTCTGCTATTTAGGTTCTGACAGTTTCTTTAACAAACACCCTGCAACAAACCAGCAACAAACCTGGAACACAATCTCAATGGTTGCAGTGTAGCATCCAGTGATAGCTGTGCTGGACAGGCTTTGGGCAAGTCTTGCACCAAGGGATACACACAATATTAACACTTTCCTCAGTCATATGTCGGTAACATGCGATGGAACAAAATTACAGTGGTCTCATTTGGGCCTCTGTCTCCATTTTGTTTTGTAGTCAGTTTCAATGTTAATGTTGCTGGTCTCTTGCAGATGTTTTGCTGTATGAAATAACAAAGTTACACCGCTTCTCATGAAAAGCTTGAGGGTGTGTGAAATTATTTGTATGAAATTGCAGAATTTCTGCCTGTCATGATGCAGTCTGTAGTTAACAAAAACAAATGCATACACATCCACTGATGATGGTGCATTTCTGATTGCAGGATGAACTGGCCATGTTTCATATTCCACAAAGTGAAGGGGCGGTCAAGTACGTCATCCACACAAAAGTCAGTGCTCTCCCCTGACTCCATGCGCTTATTTACATACTTCCTCCAACCACTGCCATGATTTGTTATAGTTTATGCTATATGCCTCCAAAAACTAACTGACAGTTTTTGTCTTAATGCTCAGCTAGCAGTGAGCTTGTAACAGACAACTCAAATTATATCAGGTGTTTCTTTTTATAACCATTGACATTGCTTACGCCATCACAAATAAAACCAAAATCATTTTAATCTAGATGGGACTTGTTCCGTTTTTACCTGGATTGGACATGCCTTATGTTTATGTGCATGCTTTGACACAGCGTTGCTTCCTCAGTCGTATTAGTACCCAAACCTTGCATAGGGTGCTGACAGCATCAGTGGACAGATGTGTGGAGAAAAGGAGTGGCCCGTCAGTAATACAACCAGTTACAGCAGAGTTTGGAGGAAGGTGCCAGAGTGGATTTTGTACTCTTGCTGACATGTACGTGTTCCAAAATAAAAGACAAAGATGACTCTTCGTTCACTTTTTGTTTTGCTGGGAAAATCACTTTATTCAGCTGCTACTGCCATGGTCACTGATTTGTCATAGCATAGTGGTTTCAATGATTATTTGTGTGAATGGCGTCTTTTGGATACCAAAATTAAGATCCTGTATTACCTACCACCTCCATTTCTCTCCACACAGTATGAATAATGCTTTATTTACATATGCCTGTGCAGGAATGTATGTGTGTCAGTATGTCTATCAGCTGTGTTTGTGCATGTATGGTTGTTGTGTGTGTTTGTTATTTGTGTGTCTTGTATACATTTTGACCCATGCCTTACAATTGTTTTTTTCCGCAATGTTGAAGGTGTGTGTGTTTGTTTTGACCTGTACCTTATGATCACGTTTATCACACAAGGTTGCAGGTGTGTGTGTATATTTTGACCCATACCTTATGTTCATGTTTATCACAATGTTGCAGGTGTGTATGTTTTGAACCATGCCTTGTAACTATGTTTATCACAGTATTGCAGGTGTGCATGCATGTCTGTTTTGACTGGTACTAAAATCATGTTTATCACAACATTCAGGTGTGTGCGTGTGTGGATATTTTGACCCATACCTTATATTCATGTTTATCACAAAATGTTGCAGGTGGGCATACATGTTGTGGATGTTGACCCATACGTTATAATCTTCTTTATTGCCATGTTGCACCTGGGCATACGTGTTGTGTGGGTGTTGACCCATATGTTATAATCTTGTTTACTGCGGCAATGTTGCAGGTGGGGTCAGGTCCTGAAGAGCTGAACTCTGAGGAGAGTCTGCTGACTGCTGACGGTCTGCCCAAGAATCTTGTCTGATTTTGTTTATGAAACTTCTGTTTTGTCAATGAAAATGACTTTCTTTTCCTTTGTGTGTATGTGTGTGTGTATGCATGGATCATGTGACTGTTCACTGTGGGAAGACTGGAGGGTGATGAATGCTGAAGTTGTTTCATGTGGTAAGATGTTATTTAAAAAAACTGAACTGCATTACATATCAGGAAAGAAATATATATGTGTTAGTGCCTGACTGAATGGATTATGTGACTTTTCACTGGGAGAGGACCGGCATGTGATGAATGCTGAAGTTATGTTTTTAAATGTGAAAGCAAGGCATAACATACGAACTGACTACATGATTACATGAATCATATTCTTGACTGTTCATTGTTACAGTGTTAGAGGACAGGATTTTGATGAATGCTGAAGATGTGTTGATGAGGTAACATGAAATAAAATATGCTTCACAATACCTATCAGGAGAGATATCATTGCTTTTGCAAATGAAGTAAATCTGTGTGTATGTTTGTTTGGGTGTGGCCGTTATTTATAAATTTGAAAGACCCAGTTTGCCGTCAAAAACAACTGGACAAATCCAATGGGCCATGGTGGGATGACTCTTGTCACCCTGTTCACTGCTATACTTGTACAGTGACCTTGTAAGACTGAAGAGGGCAGCAGCATTTCCCCCCAACCTTGAATTAGTCATACAGACATGCACAGAGCCCACCACACAGCAAAATTACATGCACTTTCCAAGGCATTGCTGTGCTGTGTCTGGTGCCAACAGTTTGCAGCAGAGGCACTGTAGAATCAGTTCCTCAATAACCATGGTGTCTACATTATCACAAAGAATTAAAGAAATAATTCTGAGCATTTCTGGAACTATAATTGTATAAACCTGTCTAAAAAGAAGAAGAAAGTATACAACACATTGCCTTCCACTTCAGCTTTTTTGTTCATGATTTATTGCTCCTCGTGTTGTTTTGTTTTTCATAAACTCTTAACATCATAACTTTAATTTCTATAACACCTGTCAACAAATAAACAGACCTTTGAAAATATGGGTCATTTGTGTGTGTGTGTGTGTGTGTGTGTGTGTGTGTGTGTGTGTGTGTGTGTGTGTGTGACCTACACTTACAATCCATTGCATTATACCAAGTTTGAAATTTACTCTTGAAAAATATCGGTGGATATACTGATCAGGACTCAAAGGTTCTGTGCCATGTGTACATGTATAATATACAATTATTTATGCTCTCTCATTGACACCCTAAATGATATACAATTATTTATGCTCTCTCATTGACATCTTAAATGTCAACCCCCACATTCATTACATAAAACAACTCAAACACAGATATTGCTGCTGTGGGCCACTACTTAACTGTGACATTTGTTTATTATGAATTTAGCACACTAAGCTGTGCAACCAAATTAGAGAAAGTACTACACTTTTGTGCCAAATATTCCGGACTGAAAATGTTCAACAGTGATCTCCCCTGATATGTACTTTACTCAGTTGGCACCTTTCCTTTTGAATCTAGTCATATGCTGGACAATACTGACAGGCACCTAATTGTGAGTTGATAATACATTTAATTACTTACATATTTATACATTACATATTTATGATATTTCTGTTAATCAGTTCTTTGATTTACTTATTTTTAGTTGTTTCTGTTTGTTAATTTGTCCTATTTGTGTTTTCTGTATTTATTCTAGTGGCTGACCGAAAATGTTCAAATTTGAGCAGCTTATCATGTTAGCCATTTAAGATTTATGCACCCTGGGCCTGAACTTTATTTAAAATTATTAGCCTTTGCCTTGATTAATACGTAAAAATGTTTCAAACACATTTATATGACACCTTTAAATGAGTTAAAACTTAAATACAAGAAAATTACTATATTTCACAGGCCTGTGCCGTCGTGGCTTTCATGATGTTGCGTCATTTGACAGACAAGGGCATTCAATTCTGAGAAATCGCCTACTAAACGCTACACTACTTAAAAGGCAGTCTCCGGTCAGAAAGACGCAGTTCATATATATGGCTGTCATGACCAGCACCGTAGCCGCTGCACTTATTTTCCGTGATAGTCCAACATCCTCATCTGGTTTCAATTTCCATTTAGTTAGATTTAGCCACCGCACGTGTGATAATCATGGCGGACTCCGGTGAAAGTCTCAGCAAGAAGTAAGTGCAACTCTCGTTTTTGTTGTATGTTCTGAAAATTTATTGATGAAATTTTATCCTTGCATATACCCCCGGGGCGGAGGCATATACTGCTGACGCTGTAGTGATAATGTTGGTCACTGCTGACCAAAACTGGCTTTCCACATTGTGTTATTGATGCGTTGTCATGTTGTCTGCTTTGGCGGGTTTATGATCATTCCATTACCATATTGTGATTGTCAGTAATCTTAATTAAAATTGAGCTATGCTGTCGTTTATTCACATGTGTGTCGGAGTTGGGTCGAAGATACTTTATAGCCCAGGGGTCAAAAACACCTTAAATTAGACGTTGCGTTCAACAAACGGAGTGCCTTGAAAAAAAAAAAATGTGTACAAACATGACGCTAAACACTGAAAGCTATTTTTTAAAGAACAATCCTGTGCTTATCTAGTTAAAATTCTGCTTCTCACACCTACTGCAGAATTCTGTGCAAGCCCGTCGGATAACAGTACTATTTTCGATACTCTCGAGTTTGGGACCCTCGTAGTCGTACGAGTCGTAGCCTCAATGGGAATCAACATTTCTCACCGGTCCGGTTAAATTTCCGACTTTCGCTGGTAGTGGTACTCGCCCCTTTTTTCTTCTTTTTTTTTTCCTTTTTTTTTCTTTTTCGCAGGTTCCTAATCCTAGCTGGTTTGATTACCTTCTTGAGTAGTGGCCCATTGTCAAATGGCTCAGAGCTAGTGGAAGGAAATGGTTTAGAAGTATCATCATGGCTTACAACAACCAAATAGTTAGAGTTTTTAGTGTTGTCTTTTGCAACATGAGCAGCAAAATGTGGTTGGTCCCACAATGCAAATGAACCACAGGAAACTTACAGGCCCTAGGAATGTCACTGATATGGATAAGTTAAAAAGGAAAAAGGATGACTTGAAGAAAAAAATCACCAACATGTTTACCATTTATAAGCATATTTGACAGTGATACTGATAGTATTACTATTACACAATTTACAGTATTAGACTGTTACTGTACTTTTCTTCTGATTTCTTCTTTGATGTGGGCAGCCACCATCCAATCCATTGGCATTGACTAAGCAAGAGCTGCTTTGGAGATTATACTGCTATATTACTATTATTAGAGAACTGAGTAGTAGAATGCTTATTGTTTCATTTTGTATTTAGTCTTGAGCACCCTCAGGCCCTCAACTCAGAACCCTCTACCCCCACGCTAAATCATCCGTTCGTTGCCATAGTCACATACCTTCACCTTACTGTGCTTGAACTGTCCTCCTTCCTTGCCCTTGTCAATAGCTAAAAACAGTAAAAACAATCATGACAGTTGACATGTAAACAGCAACATTGTTTGACTTTAGCAATGTTCACTGTTTTACCGCTTTCAGTTTTACAGTATTGTTTTGCAGGTTTCACGTTGTTGTATATTTTTTCTTTATTTTTTTCAGTCCTCTTCTAATTCTAAACTATTTCACTGATTTTATTCACAAAAGATGTCAGCCAAGAATATTTTGCCTTCAAAAGCTAAGATCTCTTAATGTCAGTGCTTCTGTTTTATACACTTTCTACCAGAGCTGTATTGAGTCCATTTTAACATTTTAGTTCCTGTGCTGTTTTCAGTAACTTTTCTTTGAGTTCCAGAATATACAGTATGTGTCAAGTTATTGTGTCCTGTGAAGTGTGATGTGGTAAATTTTCAGCCATGTTTTAATTTTTCAAATGTAACACACTCTTACAAAACCAGTGCTAACTCGTTTTGGCGTATTTTGAAATATATATGTTTTTCAAAACTGCAGATTCTGCTGATTATTTTGGTGTTTAAATGAAGACTGTCATCCAAATATTATTGAAGTTGTGGTCGTTTGAAGTTGCTAAGTATAATGGCAGCCATTTTGAGAAAATACCTCAAAAAGATTTTTTGTGTCATTTTGCATATTTTCCTTAGCAACGGGGGTTCAGAGTCAGCCAAACTACCTGACTTTTTGTCATGGTGATACATTGAATATGTTGTTAGCACATGCAGAGGTTAATTATTATTTTTTTAACTGGTCTTTATTTGGTGAATCATAGTTGTCATACCCAACTTCATCACAAAATGTTGGCATGTTGTTGTATAAGGAATAAGAACAAAAAATTAGTAAGTTGACTGTGTTTCTATTAAGTTCTAATGCAAGAAAGAAAATCTCTGTTAAAACAAAATGATTAAAATTTAATGAAAATGGGCGGGGGGAGGGGGGTGGGATTTGTGAGTCATTAATATTTAGTCCAGCTCAGTGCAGAATAAGCAGTGAAAGACAGACTGTGTATTTCAATGTTGGGTTCGGATGAGCATTCATCATCAGACCACTCTGGGTCAGATCCATTGGAAACGAAGTAAGCTGTGATCAGACTACTTAATTCCTGTTGATTTACAACTGGTAAATTCCCCAATTTGCAAGTATTCAGCAGGTAAGCGAGTCATTGTTCCATTGTGAGAATGAAAAACAACAATGACAGGAAGGAGCGAGGTTATTTCCCCTGGTCATTTTTTCAGCCAGTCAGTAGGCAAGTACTTTGTTCGTTGCTACGAGAATGAGTGCTGGTATCTCTGATTGGTTGACAGCCAAAGTTTGTATAGTAATAATAATAATGTACATTTATCATGCGCTCATCAACGCCCTGAGCGCTCACATGGTACATATTAACCTAAATATGATATTCTATACACATGTAGAGCATAGTCCTACAAAACAATTTACATAAAGTATTATATTTAAAAAAAAATACGCACTACAAACAAATAAACACACACACACTGACTGTAGCAGAAACTAGGTCCTGATATTAGTTAAGATGGAAATACTGTGAGAAGAGGAAGGTTTTCAGTTTGGCTTTAAAAGATGACAGGGTTGAGCAGTGTCTTGTGGGAGTGAATTCCAAATGTGAGGTCCAAAGCAAGTGTAGGTGTAAAACTAAAAGCCAAGTCTTGCGTTTGCATTGTTGGATTTCCAGCATGCGGATATCAGACCTATTTTGGAGGACTGACCTAGCTTAATCTTATCTTGACACCTCCGGCAGGAAGGTTCTCACAAAGAGCTTTCCAATGGTGCACTACATTCTGGGGTACTGTGGGGGAGGGGGGGAGGGGAGTGGGGGGTATGTTTTATTTGGCTAGATGTTGGTTTAAACAAAATTTATTTACTTTCATGAAAACATGGACAATCAAATCATTGTATGAGCATTAAACAAGCTAGGCTTACAGTAAATGCTCACAAACATAATTTATTAATTCATTCATTTTGCAACAATGGGTATGTATGTTTATATTAAACAACATGAAAACAACAACAAAAATCCAGAGAGAGAGAGAGAGAATGCACTTATGCGCTGCCAGTAACTATTTAATTGATTTTGTCATACCATGGCAAAACGGCCGGACTGGGTAATGAAGTCTTGGAAAGCTTTAAGTATTAATGAGTTCATAGTGTTCGATATGTTTGGATCCCCTTGCAGGAGGGTAGCAATGTTTAGCAAATTTGCAGGGAGTGTGAATATGATGTTTTGACGTACGTGTGTATAACGTGGGCAGTGTAGAATGTAGTGTTCAGATGTTGGTCATTTCACGCAAACTTTAGCATCTTTTATTCCAGGCAGGAGCATTTAAACCCACTTTTTAGCAATTTAATACTCTTTCTAAACCAAAATACCATAACTACATGATAATTCAAGGTCTAAAGAATGTAATTCAGCAAAAAAGTGAAAATCACCCGAATAGACCCCCAGTGGCTATTTCTGTGTCTAGGGCCAATCAGCTGCTGCGACTTCGCACTTTATTGGTGGGAATGGGTCACAAATGAAATAATACAGTAATCTTGAAACAGACTGGCAGCTGAGTAACTGTACTAAAAAGTAAAACTGCCAGCATGCTGCAATATTTTCAAAAGCAGCAACAAGGGAAATCAAAGCATATAGCCATCTCTCTCTCTCTCTCTCTCTCTCTCTCTCTCTCTCTCTCTCTCTCTCTCTCTCTCTCTCTCTCTCTCTCTCTTCTCCCCCCTCTCCCTCTCTCTCTCTAAGTTGCATGCACGCGCACATACACACACACACACAACCACCACACACAGAGATAGAATCAGCATGTACAACTTTGCGGTAAGCCTATCAGCAAAAAATACAATACATTGCTATTACCAT
Organism: Alviniconcha strummeri; assembly: GCA_963584105.1. Classification (NCBI taxonomy): domain Eukaryota; kingdom Metazoa; phylum Mollusca; class Gastropoda; family Provannidae; genus Alviniconcha; species Alviniconcha strummeri. Next base: position 16,523,080 of record OY757546.1, on the reverse strand, counting down.
TTGCTTGAAGTTGAAGTTGAGTTCCCTGCTGTGGGAAAGCTGCTTCAGTTGATAGAATTTAATCAAGTTCAGTAGCTCTGATTAGATGTAGACTGAGGGACTGCAACAAAACCACAAATAGCAGAAGCCGACTGGAAGTGGAATGGAGGGACCTGTTGTAGGGGACAGCAGCCACTCATTAGGAGGACATGGGGGATTTTTGTGGCCAGTCAGATTACTGCTTAGCATGTTTTACATCTACTCAGAAATTGCTCAGTGTCCCTGTTATTTCTACATGTATCCATATGACTTTTATGAGGTATGTGGTTTTTAGAGAAAACTACAGCATGATCCCTGATACTGTGATAGGACAGCTTAATTCTAACATTGTAACAAACTCTGTACTGTATACATGTATACATATCCACAGCTTAATTCTTACATTGTAACAAATTCTCTACATGTATACATGTCCACTCATTAATCCAATGTGCATAAGATTAAAAAGGAATCAAAAAGAACAGAAAGAAAATCTGAAACAAAGTTGACTGCAAATGTTCTGAAAAGATCAAAACAAATAAAAGGTAAAAACAATTAATTTTTTTAAAGAGTTCTTATTTTAATTAGACAGTACAAAAAAATGCAGATGTGTTGTCTAATTAAAATAAGTATTGGTGTTTATATATATATTTATTTTTTAAAAACCTTTTTGGCTTTTATGTATTTTGGTCTAAAATGAAAGAGGACTCCAGACTGAATAAGAGCTGTTTGTGTGTGTTGGTAGGTTTGTGGCTCGGTGACATCCCAGACTCCTTGGTCTAGTGCTTCTAAACAGTAGGCCATGTTTTCCACAAAGACCCCAGTCCTACTGCAGTCTTGCTGCAGGCTTCTGTCTGCCTCCTTTCTCACCAACCACACTTTCAGACAGTCGGCGCCAGCTGTTCTTGTTTCATCAAAGTCTTTTTATCATAAAACGGAAATAAGGTTTAAGACAAGGTAAATTTTGACATTATTTGCAGTGGCAAACTCAGGACTAGGAATGCAGAATGTTGTGCATTTATACTCTTAGGTCTTAAGATACTAAGCCACTGCAGTGCCATTGTTAATGTTATTTGTCACATTTCAGGCCCCCCCCCCCCCCCCCCTTTTTTTTTTATAATTTTTTTTAAAATATGTATGCTACTAGTTGCTAGTGCTGTGTTTTTAAACTTATATTGTAAAATAATATTCCTTAGAATTTTGGATCATGATTGGTTGATTAAATCTCTCTAAATTAAGCGGAGGTAAAATCATTTCACTTTCACAAGTTTCAGTGATGAGGTTGTGCATTCATTGGATAACTTTGTGCATGCAGATGTTTAAAAAAAGAAAAGAAAAAAGGAATAGCTACAGGATAGACAGTAGCTACAGAGTAGCATAGTCTTTAACTGTGTCTACAAGCACTGAAGCATATGCGTCTTTCTTCAGTGCAGGAGACTGACATGGAAGTGTGTCACATGTGCTTAGCATGCAGTGGTCTGTTCAAGAGCATCAGGAGTCTTCGCTATTTAGAATTAGATAGCCTTGTTACTCTTATAACATCAGTCTTTTGCATTAGATTATAGCATAGTCTTTTGCATTAGATTATAGATGCATAGCTTCATACCTACCTAGCATCCTGTCTGCCTGTCCCACAACTTGACAGGGTCCAGGTTACAGTGTAGCTTTGCCTGTCCCACAACTTGACAGGGTCCAGGTTACAGTGTAGCTTTGCCTGTCCCACAACTTGACAGGGTCCAGGTTACAGTCTAGCTTTGCCTGTCCCACAACTTGACAGGGTCCAGGTTACAGTGTAGCTTTGCCTGTCCCACAACTTGACAGGGTCCAGGTTACAGTGTAGCTTTGCCTGTCCCACAACTTGACAGGGTCCAGGTTACAGTGTAGCTTTGCCTGTCCCACAACTTGACAGGGTCCAGGTTACAGTGTAGCTTTGCCTGTCCCACAACTTGACAGGGTCCAGGTTACAGTGTAGCTTTGCCTGTCCCACAACTTGACAGGGTCCAGGTTACAGTGTAGCTTTGCCTGTCCCACAACTTGACAGGGTCCAGGTTACAGTCTAGCTTTGCCTGTCCCACAACTTGACAGGGTCCAGGTTACAGTCTAGCTTGTACTGTTGTTCTGCATGCGTCAGACTCTTCCATTCTGTAGCACTGCCAGCATGTGTTTCAGTGAGCTGAAGCGGCGACTGAAGGCTGAGAAGAAGGCAAAGGAGAAGGCAGAGAAGCAGGCTACGCAGGAGGCACAGGCGTCAGCAGAAGGGGACAAGGAGAAATCCAAGAGGGAAGAAGAGGAGGACATTGATCCCAATGTGAGCTCCTGTAAATGTGTTACTTGTCCAGTCGTTTACTGAAATAACCCTGCTGCCCAGTCGTTTACTAAAATAACCCTGCTGCACAGACTTTGCTGCTGAGTGTGTCTGAAAGTAGTGACATGGAGTATATAATAATTTATGAATTATACCACTGCTGCACACTGGGAGGGGGGGGGTTGGGGGGCATCCTTTTTTGAGGATGTGCCTTTGGACCTGCTTTGGTGGAATTTATGTGCCTTGTATTTACTTCAGTCACAATAGGCAATTAGGCTTTTTATTGTTGTGTTCAACTTTATGTGGTGTCTTTTCAGTGCAAATTTAGTAATTAGTTCCCTCTCATTGTGAGTTACTGTAACTCAGCTACTGTAAGCGATGAAAGCACTTATTGATTACATGAGTAAATACTTTTTGCTTTGCAGATAAGCTTTGAGGATTTTTGCACTGAACTTGTTGAAGTCACTGCAATGTTTTTCGTTCATTGTATTTATCAAATTTTCTTTTCACACTTCTTGTACTACCTGTTTTGATAAAATAAAAACAAAAGAAAGTCAATGTCAGTTTTTCTGGTTTAGATGTTTATCAGCTAAGTAAACTTAGAGTAGTGTACTGGGAATAATTTATAGTACTAGTAGTTGTTATTAATATTAATAATATCAGGTATGGATACACATACACACACTTTAAAATAAAATAAAAGTAATCTTATATAAATATTTAATATACAAATTGGGGCTACATTTATTCATTTTTTTAACCTATTATTACTATTAAGAAGACCAAAATGGCAAAGCTTCAGATTGTCATGCTTACACTTTACAGGAATATTTGCGGTTGCGATTGAGAGCAGTGGCAAAGCTGAAGGAGGCAGGAGAAAACCCGTACCCTCACAAGTTCTTCGTGCAGCTCGCTTTGGAAGAATTCATTGAACGCTACAGCCATATAGAAGATGGAGACATTTTGGAAGAAGAGGTCACTGTTGCTGGTACTGAACAGGTTTTTTCATCTTGTAATTGTATGTTGTTGGGACTTCATTATACTTATGCAGGTAAAAACTCAGACCATGTACAACCGTACGGAAGACGAAAACATTTTGGACTCAGGACTGTGATGCAGAATGTATTTCTTAAAATAAAAATGGTACTTACAGTCATTCAGGTGAAATAAGAATGATTCTTACAACACTTCGTTAAATGTTAGCCACAGTGGAGTCCCTTTATAATTACACAGCTTGAACCATCAGAATTGCTGCTTCTTAATGCAGATTTGTACCCAGACACCCAAGTGCAGGGACTCTGTAGTGGGGACATTGGATTCACTTTGTCTTTAAGGGATACCGACCTGAAGAAGCACCAGGAGCCATAGGAATAGGAATGAACAACAACAACAAAAAGACTCAAAAGCATTTTTCAGTTTATTTAAGTTTATCGTCCTGTTTGTTAAAAATGTACATTTGAAAGTGCCAACAACATTAAATGCTGTAAGTGGTGCCATTTTGTGCCCAGCAGTCTGTCAGTGACGTCATGAACAAGGCTGGTGGTGTGTGTGGCAAAAGTACCAAACACACCGTAAGCCAGTCTTTTTCTGCTTTTCATTGAGAAAGAGTGAACCAACATGGCCATGCCTCAAACTCAGATTTGAAGTAGTAGTAATAACATGGTGTTTTACGCCCAGTCAACCATTGCTGTTATATCAGGGCAAATCAAATTTGAAGCAGAAAGGTACTTGCATAAATACTGATAAAAGATAAAACAACCAAATGAGGCATGCAGGTGAAACAAACTGCACATTTTCTGTTTTCAGGATAACCTGGATCTTCAGTTTTGTTCCCTTAAAAGTTTTAACACCAGAATTTCATCTTTGTTAAAGGAGTTTGTAGCACTAACAAAATTCGACCTGTGTGTATTTTGAATAGACTACCCTCATGTGTATAAATTAAGATTTGTTGAAAGAAGCTTTCACTCTTGTATTTGTAAACTGATCCATTGTTGATGAACGAATATGTGTACTTTTTTTTCTCAGGTCGCATTCATGCTATACGAAACTCAGGGGCCAAGTTGAACTTCTATGATCTCCGAGGAGAGGGCGTGAAAATTCAAATCATGGCAAATGCCAAGTAAGTAGGCAGGGTCAGTAATGACTATGTGCATTGTGTGTAGAAACAGGCCAGCCTTCTTTTTGAAAAACAACACACAAACCCCACCAACAGATTGTTTGGAAATACAAATCTGTACATCTACATGATATGGAAAGATGTAGATGAGTAGATTTAATTTGTAAGGTTCAGAATGACACCTGGATTTTGTTTTACTGGACTAGATTTGTTTATTTGATATTCTGTTTGCTGTTCTTGGATTGGTGAAATAAAGCATTGTTCGAGTTATTTCAGTACCAATTTTGAATGTCAAGGTAATTGCTCATGCTCATTCCTCATCCAACCCCCATCACCTAGTCAAGGTAATTGTGTGTACTCATTCCTCATCCAACCCCCATCTCCTGGGCAAGGTAATTGTGCGTACTCATTCCTCATCCAACCCCCATCTTCTGGTCAAGGTAATTGTGCATCCTCATTCCTCATCCAACCCCCATCTCCTAGTCAAGGTAATTGTGCATCCTCATTCCTCATCCAACCCCCATCCCCTTGTCAAGGTAATTGTGCATCCTCATTCCTCATCCAACCCCCATCTCCTGGTCAAGGTAACTGTGTGTACTCATTCCTCATCCAACCCCCATCTCCTTGTCAAGGTAATGTGCATACTCATTCCTCATCCAACCCCCATCTCCTTGTCAAGGTAACTGTGTGTACTCATTCCTCATCCAACCCCCATCTCCTTCCCACCCGGCTCCCTCTCAACGCCTTTTCTCTGACACCCAGCTTATGGTATTGCTTATTGCTAAAGCCCGTTCTTAACTGGGCAAATGTTTGTTCGCCCGAACATACTTCGGACACTTCGACAAACTATGATTCGTTTCTTAATTGAACATTTAGTTTGCCGAATATGGTTCGGACAGTCCAGACTTTACTTCATTCTCAACTGGCTTGTAATGAGATGCAAGCTTCGGCCCAAACTTGCGGCAGACGCGCAGCAGACAGCATGATCGAAAATGTAGGCTAAAGTCAGGTCAGCATACTTTAATCATCCCTCACAGGGTAATTCAACTAACTACTATCTCATTCTGGGTTCTCCGAGACAAGGCTGCGCCTTCCACAAGTCAACACAAGTCAACAAATAAACAAATTCCCTTCGAAGCGAGTGAAGAACCTAACGACACCGTCATCCATTTTTATTTTTGTTTTTTCTCCATTTACAGGAGAGCTCTGCTCTGCAATGATCGTCCAATAGGGCGAATGTTCCCAGAACATGTTGAGCGAAGGTTTTTGGACCCCTAATATAGTTTCGACGAATACTTCCAACTAGGTTCGTGAAGAAACATTCACCCAATTAAGAACGGGCTTAAGCCTTGTTGGTGTGCAGTTCATTTGGGTTTGTGTCCTGTAGGTACTACAAGTCCGAAGAGGAGTACAGGAAGATGGATGAGAGGCTGAGGCGAGGAGACATGGTTGGCGTCAGGGGGAGACCAGGTAAGTAATAATAATAATACATAACACTTATGTAGCGCCTAATCCAACTTGACTGGCTCAGAGCACTTGACAATTTGAAGCAAGAATGAACATCAGAATCAGTACATGAAACATGCATTCACCAGACAATCCGTTGCCAACGGCAAAATGCAGATGAACATGCACACATCCCGGAACAGTCGGTGCCACCCAGACATGCAACGCAACAATACATGGACCATGGACACATCTCGTGATTGCAAGTCAAATACAAAGAGCATCATACTAATCATACACATAAATAATAATAGATTATTAATGGCACCCCATCTTGTAAGAGCCCAGAGTGCTTACAAAGACTAGGATTCACTCATTTCATCTCACACATACAGATGCATGCGTGCATACACTCTCTCTCACTCACACACACATACACACTACAAATACATACATTACTGTTGATGGATTGGTACAATGAGAAGAAAATGACGGATCAGTATGCAGAAGAGAAGAGGTGGGTTATCAGTTTTAACTTTAAAAAAAGAGGGTGAAGACAAATGCCTGACAGAGAGAGGAAGGGAGTTCTAGATCACAGGTTCAGTGTATTGAAAGGATCTCTTCCCCTGGGTCCTTCTGCCCACCCTGGGAACACAAGATCAGGCATGGGAATTGTCCATGAAAATGAAAATTTCCACGGCAGTGAAACTGACTGCAGAGAAAAAAATTGTCCACAGGGAAAAGAAACCGGTGGTACAAGAAAAATAGGAAGGACTGGTTTTAGTTCCGCACCAAATACTCACGAAACATATGAAGCGCATTCACATGTGGCTATCGCCCATCTTGGTCGTGTAATTGTGAACACAATGCTTGCTGTTGCTGTCATGGGCTGGCAACAGGCTTAACGCAGTCATTCTTACATGCTTCTGCACTATGTTTCAGCTTTTTAAAAAAGCAAATGTTACAAAAGTTTTGAAAGCAAATTTTCCCGCGGGGGGGAGGGGGGGGCTGGATTTCAGAGTTTTTCTTTTGAATCAATTCCCATCCATGCCTGCAAGATCCAACAACCTGTCCAGAGGTCCGTCTGTTTGGGGGGATAGCCCATCATATGGTGTTTCTGTGCTAGAGTCCCTTGTTTGATGGTCACAGTACAGTACACTATAATGATAATAATAGATTATGTATGGCGCCCGCCCCATCTCATTGGAGCCCAGATCACTTACAAAGACATAAGGAGATATGCTCATTTCATCACACATGCACGCACACTACAAATACAGACATTACTTGTGGTGGATTGGTGGAATGAGAAAAGAAAAAATGACAGATCAGTATGCCGAAGAGCAGTCAATGAAGAGAAGATAAGCAAAATACCCACATTGGCCGGCTCTTCTACAGGAATGAAAATGCTGAAGCTATTTTTGGTGATGTGGATGATAACACAGAGACATGTAGACACAGAAAAAAGGGTTGCACATTCTCGGTGATGTTGATGTTGCAGCAGCTGAATAAAGATGGGGAGGGGGGGGGGATTTTTTTCTTTTTAGGTCCCACAGGTATCTGAACTTGTGATCACTGGCACGAAAGTCCGGAGTGCTAACCATTAGACCAGAGAGATACCTGAGAAATGGGGCTGCAGTTACATTTGTAGTATATCACCCTCCTTTTACTTCAGAGAATGACTTGCTTGCTTTGATAATTTTTAGCATTATTGTGTTAAATAGCAAAAGAGGTATTACCTGTCCTACAGGTACAGAGGACCTCGTGTCACAAGGCATCTTCACAAGTCTTATCTCAACAGGTGCATTGGGTTGAGTGCCAAGTCATTAATGGCATTGACACAGACAGACTGAGGCTCGCCTATATTGATCCAGTTTGTGCTACGATGCATAGGAACAAAGTGGTTTGGTTTTGTAGATGCCTCCAGTTGGTTCACATGATCTGTGGTAGATTTTTCAACATTCACCCCCCCCCCCCCCCAACCCCCTCCCCCCCCCCCCACCCACCCACGCAGCCCCTCAAAGAAATGTTATGATAGGGGTGGGTTGTATACTTCACTGTGTACCTCCTTTTGCATACCTTACTTATCCCCCCACCTACCACACCCCCAAAAAGGAAATAAAATTGAACTTGTGTTCCTTTTTTTTTTTCAGGCAAGACAAAGAAGGGGGAGCTTAGCATTGTCCCTTCTGAAATCACAGTGCTGTCCCCCTGTTTGCATCAGCTGCCGCACTTGTACTATGGCCTGAAAGACAAGGTCAGTAGAGCATGTACAAGGAATTTGCTGAATCACCTGAGTAGGGTGTGAATGTTTAAATTGTCCTGATCAAGCAAGACCTTTCAGTCTTTGTGATATGATGGCCTGTTCATACTTCTAGTTTCAGTAGTTTTAGGTGACAACAGCTTCATGAAGGCAAACTGGAATGTTGTGCTTTTTTCCCTTGAATTGTTTGAGTTACAGTGAATTTTTTCAAACTAGTAATGATTTGTAATGAGCTCAAATTTTCTTACAGTAACATTTTTGTTCATTTGTCATAAACATCATTTGCCTTTCTGGGAGTTTTTGTTTGTTTTAGACTTCTGGAGATCTATGATGACTTTCTTAAACCATGTACATGATGTAGGTAAGGTTGCACATGACTGCCATATTGGCTGTGGTAGTACGCAGGCTGCAGTGTATAACTTTCTGTAAGCTGTTCTGATTGGTTGGTGCAGGAAACACGGTTCAGGCAGCGGTACTTGGACCTGATCATCAATGACAGCGTGCGGCAAATCTTCATCACACGGTCCAAAATCATCAATTACCTGCGCCAGTTCTTTGACCATCTAGGCTTCCTAGAGGTGCAGTTTCACTGTGGTTTTATCTTTTCAGTCAAATTATGCCTCTCTTTTCAATTACTTGAAAGAATGCATTTATGTGATGGGTTGATCAGGAAAATCTCCAAAGATGTTACAAATGTTAGCACTTATAACAGGGGGTATTTGCTTTACAACCTTTTCAAGGTATTTGCTGGTAAGTATTTCCAGCCCTTGTGAAAATATATACCAGGAGGTGGTAACTGTTCTGATTGTGTGAAATTCGAAAGCTCACATTTGTTTTGTACAGAACTGTAATTGCCATTGCTTTTCTATCTCCTTATTTGCAGCTGGTGATGCCTCCCTCCCATGAAAAAAAAAAGAGACAAAACTTTGCAGTTCTCCTGATCCCCTTGTGCAAAGCACACTCGCATGCACGCACACACACACACACGCACACACAAACATGCACACACGTGTGCGCACACACACATGCACACACACAGGGGCGAGAGACAGATGCAGTATCTGACGCAGGTTTTTGTTTGCCTTTAGTTGAATCTTCAGTATGCTGTGTGTAGGTGGAAACACCAATGATGAACATAATTCCTGGTGGAGCTACAGCTAAGCCTTTCACCACACACCACAACGACCTCAACATGAATCTGTACATGAGGGTTGCTCCAGAGCTGTACCTGAAGGTAAACTACACTTCTGTACATTCTGTCCCATCTCCACCCTCTTATTTTATGTTTATCGTGTGTGTTCAAGATCTTAATTTTACACCTTACGTCTCAAAAACAATCTTCCAAGCACCAAACAAACGGCAAAAACTCAACCAAAACAAGATAAGTGTTTTTCCTTCATTTTTAACCATTTATCTGTTGTTTTGTGGCTTGATAAAGGGGATTTCCCTGAAAATTAGCATACTGTGTCCGTCTTAAATAAGTGTTCGTTTGAACCCATTTGTGTTTGGATCTTCAAAATCTGTTTGTCATGTAGCTTTTTGTTAGTATGAGACTGATGATACTACTGGAACATTTTGTAGTTCATAGAATTAGGTTGTTCATAATTCGATGAGGTTCTTCTGTTTGAATTATTTGATGGAGTACTATAATTGGTGTGTCTGCTTGTATGGGTGTAGGTTAATTTTAGAAGCAGTTTAGATTCTTCTGTGACTGTGAGCCTAAAGCCTAATGGGAAAACTGGCTTTTGGGGGCAGCAGAAATAAATTGAACACGTGCTTACTCTGTGTTTGAATTTGGCTGGGTGGATTGAGGATAGATGCCATTTTTGTGTTTCTGCAGATGCTGATAGTCGGTGGGTACGACCGAGTGTATGAAATTGGAAAGCAGTTCCGCAACGAAGGCATCGACTTGACGCACAATCCAGAGTTCACCACACTAGAGTTCTACATGGCCTACGCTGACTACAATGACCTTATGCAGATAGCAGAAGACCTTCTGTCAGGTTAGTTAGATAGTTGGTGTTTTACACCCAGTCAACCGGTGCAGTTATATCAGGTTCTGTTAGGTACACAGTTGCTGCAGCATGATTTCTAAGAGGAGATTTTTGGGGTGTTGTGATCAGTCACAAACATTTCTTCTTCTAATTTACTGAAGTAATATACCAAGATTTTGCTGATCCAGATACTCAACCTCTCCCTAACCATTTAATGTTGACTGTACTGATGTTTGATTTTCCTAAGCTACTGATATAAAGATATTGGTGTAATAAGAATGCAGAGTATGGAAATAAATGCCTCGTCACAAATAACTCCTGGCTCTCAGTTGAATACTAGCATTTAGACTTATAGTTAATCAAAGAGAAGTTTTTATAATGAGCTGAAAATACCTGTAAGTAGATCCATGGATGCAGCATCACATGTTGGAAGGTGTGATTAGCTTGGGGGGGGGCGGGGGGGGGGGAGACGTCTGTGACTTGAAGTTATCCAGGGTTTCAGGCATGGTGAAGAGTCTGACCGGGGGGTACAAAGTGACCTATCACCCCGATGGACCGGATGGAGAGGCCGCTGAGATCGACTTCACTCCTCCCTTCAAGCGTGTCAGTCTGATCAAGGACCTGGAGAAAGCCCTGAATCGCGAGTTCCCTTGTGCAACCACCTTTGACACTGAAGGTGAGCTTGGCGTTCTGGGCTTCCTCTTTGTTTTGCACATCATGTTGGGTAAAACTTGATGTTTTACACCCAGTCAATCAGTATGGTTATATCAGGGTTAAAGGGTAAAACTTGATGTTTTATGCTCAGTCAACCAGTATGGTTATATCACGGTTAAAGGGTGAAACTTGACATGTTTATGCTGTGTCAACCAGTATGGTTATATCATGGTTAAAGGGTGAAACTTGACATGTTTATGCTGTGTCAACCAGGATGGTTATATCATGGTTAAAGAGTGAAACTTGATGTTTTACACCCAGTCAACCAGTATGATTATGTCAGAGTTAAAGGGTGAAACTTGACATGTTTTACACTTGGTCAACCAGTATGGTTATATCACGGTTAAAGGGTGAAACTTGACATGTTTATGCTGTGTCAACCCGTATGGTTATATCATGGTTAAAGAGTGAAACTTGATGTTTTACACCCAGTCAACCAGTATGATTATGTCAGAGTTAAAGGGTGAAACCTGACATGTTTTACACTTGGTCAACCAGTATGGTTATATCAGGGTTAATGGGTGAAACTTGACATGTTCTACGCTTAGTCAACCAGTATGGTTATGTCAGGGTTAAAGGTTATATCAGGGTTAAAGGGTGAAACTTGATGTTTTATGCCCAGTCAACCAGTATGGTTATGTCAGGGTTAAAGGTTATATCAGGGTTGAAAGGTGAAACTTGATGTTTTATGCACAGTCAACCAGTATGGTTATGTCAGGTTAAAGGGTGAAAAAGGAGTCGGTAGTGCACTGCAGAAGACTAAAATAAGCACAATCAAGCCTTGTCACCGCATGGATGGGTGACTGTTAAGTGCTGGGCTTCGCGCCCACCCCAAGATTTCTCCCAAGTCCAGATTCTGTGTGTAAATTGTAATAATATCCTGCAGATGAGACTGTACACTGATGTCTCCATATCCGTGTGCATGCAAAAGGATCAGATGAGACTGTACACTGAGGTCTCCATATCCGTGTGCATGCAAAAGGATCAGATGAGACTGTACACTGATGTCTCCATATCCGTGTGCATGCAAAAGGATCAGATGAGACTGTACACTGATGTCTCCATATCCGTGTGCATGCAAAAGGATCAGATGAGACTGTACACTGAGGTCTCCATATCCGTGTGCATGCAAAAGGATCAGATGAGACTGTACACTGATGTCTCCATATCCGTGTGCATGCAAAAGGATCAGATGAGACTGTACACTGATGTCTCCATATCTGTGTGCATGCAAAAGGATCAGATGAGACTGTACACTGAGGTCTCCATATCCGTGTGTATGCAAAAGGATCAGATGAGACTGTACACTGAGGTCTCCATATCCGTGTGCATGCAAAAGGATCAGATGAGACTGTACACTGAGGTCTCCATATCTGTGTGCATGCAAAAGGATCAGGTGCACATTAAAGACCCTGTAGTCCATATCGGAGATTTGTGGATTATGGAAGCATGTCTTCACAGACCTTAAGACTGTTCATGTGTTGTTTCAGAAACACGGAGGTTCTTTGACAGTTTGTGCACAGAGCACAACGTGGAGTGTGCACCCCCTCGCACAGTGGCTCGTCTGCTGGACAAGGTGAGTGGTCTTGTCAGCTGTCTCCTTCAGGGCTGTGTCTTGTCTGTTGTCTCCTTCAGGGCTGTGTCTTGTCTGTTGTCTCCTTCAGGGCTGCTGTGTCTGTCTGTTGTCTCCTTCAGGGCTGTGTCTTGTCTGTTGTCTCCTTCAGGGCTGCTGTGTCTGTCTGTTGTCTCCTTCAGGGCTGTGTCTTGTCTGTTGTCTCCTTCAGGGCTGCTGTGTCTGTCTGTTGTCTCCTTCAGGGCTGTGTCTTGTCTGTTGTCTCCTTCAGGGCTGCTGTGTCTGTCTGTTGTCTCCTTCAGGGCTGTGTCTTGTCTGTTGTCTCCTTCAGGGCTGCTGTGTCTGTCTGTTGTCTCCATCAGGGCTGTGTCTGTCTGTTGTCTCCATCAGGGCTGTGCTTGTCTGTTGTCTCCTTCAGGGCTGCTGTGTCATGTCAGTTGTCTCCTTCAGAGCTGTGTCACTCAGTCAGATTGAGTAGTCTTGTCTGTGAGATCCTTCAGGGCAGTCAGATTGCACCACATGTCTTCTTGTTCAGTCACAGCAAATATGCTGAAGAATGTTCAGATGTATGGGGTGGTCTGTGATCTGCTCTCTGGACAGAGCTTTATCATCCTGAGGTGACCCTATGTGGCTGACAGGACGTTAATGTCCAGTTACTAATGTACTATTTTCGGAGTTTCCTGTTCTTTAGAGAAACAAGCAAGTGAAAATTTAATATTGTGATCATATTGTTGATCACTTTTATATAGCGCTATTCTCCCCTCTTGAGCGGACTCACTGCACTTGCATGTGATTCTACATGAATGAATAGCCTTCTTTTCTTTTTAACCCTTTCACTGCCATGCTTGCCAGCATGTCACTCGGAAAATGACCAATGAAAGTGCCAAACTTGAAATCATTAAGGCTTTCGCATGAGCAGGTGAAAGGACTTTTATTCAAATGCACAGTGCTGAAAGTAGAGTTGTTATAGGACCATGAAATATACCATTTTCAGGCACGTGTGGGTGCAATTCTCAGTCCAGAGATGTTACAGGCTGATGCAGTGATGGGGTTAATAGTGCATTTTTTTAAATCTTTTTTTTTTTTCTTTCAATATCCACGGAAGTGGGGTACATATCAGCAGATAAGTTTGTTTCTGTGTTTGCTGTTGGTAGCCCTGGTAGGAGTTCTTCACATGAGCAGCCTGTTGCCTAGTGTTGTCTCTTTCCCATCCCTTAGGACGTTGTATGATGTCACTGACAGAGTGCTTTCCATCTGCTAAAATTCAAGCAGGAACATATCCAGCATTGTTTAGATACTCGAGACATTCCTGCTTGCATTCTAACTTCTCACAAACTGTTAGGTGAAATAGAGTTCTCAAAACCAGCATTTCTGGTCAGCTTTACCTTTTCTTCAGGGTATTCTTGGTAGGAGACAACATCAAAACTGTAAAGTAGTTGGCAGTAAAAGGGTTAACAGTTTATTTAAATTCAGCTGGTTGCCTATGGTATGGTTGCCTATGGTATTGTTAGGAATATTTAGTTTGGTACAGCCAATTTGACCCGTAGTATACAATACCATGTTTCCAAGCTAACTGTACAGGTGTGGGGAAGGTTCCACATACTACCTCCTTTTCACTCAGCATTGGGTGAACCTTGGAGTGTGACTGAAGAACACTAACAAACAAAACAAAGAAGCCAACCATTAGTGGGTTTTACTGAGTGGTTTTGCTTGCTTTTCATTTTCTTTAAAACAGTTCCGGACAGCTCAGGAAACAGGAACACTGTTCTGGCACAGTGCAGAAAGTCAGCATGGAAGTTCTTCTCAACAGTATCTGAATCTGGTTAACAATAGACTTAACCGGTAGTTGGACAGACTTTAAAGCTTTGTTTAGCAGGGCACTTTGAACAGACTGAGTTACTCTAAGCATATTGGGATAAGTGCAGTGCCTAACAGCAGTCACTTGTGTTCCTTTCAATGGGTAGTTGTGTTCTTCAACAGTTGGTGGGAGAATATTTGGAGGAGAAGATCATCAACCCAACCTTCATCATTGATCACCCCCAGATCATGAGTCCACTGGCCAAGTGGTGAGTTGGAGAAGTCACGTGGTTAGGGCCTCTGCCTGCATCTGTCACTGTGGAGGTGACTGTTCAGTGCAACAGAATAGTATGCCTGATACATGCTGATCACTTGTTAGTTTATAAAAACATTATAGTATGCCTGATACATGCTGATCACTTGTTAGTCTATAAAAACGTTATAGTATGCCTGATCACTTGTTAGTCTATAAAAACATTATAGTACGCCTGATCACTTGTTAGTCTATAAAAACGTTATAGGACGCCTGATACATGCTGATCACTTGTTAGTCTATAAAAACGTTATAGTATGTCTGATCACTTGTTAGTATATAAAAATGTTTTTCCTGAGCGAGTCATCCTGAGGTGACCCTGCGTGGTTGACAGGATGTTTAGAATCTGAGAACTGACAAGTATCTTCATGAGCCTCAATGGCTCACAAGTCTGGTTTAAACGTAGTTTTGTGTGACACAAGCAGGTGAGAGCCAACGAGGGTTATGTGCCCTCTGGATCTGAGAACTGACAAGTATCTTCATGAGCCTCAATGGCTCACAAGTCTGGTTTAAACGTAGTTTTGTGTGACACAAGCAGGTGAGAGCCAACGAGGGTTATGTGCCCTCTGGACACGGTGCCAGTGTATTGCATGCAAACTTTCCTATTGGAGTGGTCAGGCACTCACCTGTGGGTTAAGGCAGGTCAGAGATAATTTTTTTGCAATATCCCAACAACACCTCTCACATGTGTGCATCTTGAGCCAGAGTCCAGTTGGAGCCAGCTGCATGTCGGTGAATATTTTATTTTATTTTTAATAATAATAGATAACTTTTGCATAGCACTATTCTCTGGTGTACCCAAGCTCATGGCGCTTTACAACATTCTCCAACAGTTTCTAAGTTTCACAAACATAATACATATAATTATGACAACTAACAATGTATAATATACAAGTACATGTGCCATATGAGAAGCAGCAATATATAAAGAAAATGAATCATTATATTACTACCTACTCTTAATTCCATCCCTCCCAGTCCCCACCCCCGCCCCCAACTGACACACACACACACGAATATGAAACAGGTAGCGGTTGGCATGTACAAATCAATCAAAGCTTGGTGGAAGAAATGCGTTTTTAGGTTAACTTTGAAAGTTGGGGGGGGAGGGAGAAGTTCTCAGGTCGGCTGGCAGCGAGTGTGCTGACAACTATACTGCTGGTGCCCCAGCTTGTTGGTGTGCTTTGCACATTAGTCTAAAGTGCTAGGGTATGCCGACGAATGGGTCACAAGTGTCAGAGAGAAGTATTGTGTCACTTTGGGTTCACTCCTCACCATCACAGTGTTCTTCGTGTGTGAAAACTGCTCTTTTTAGTTTAAATAACATGTCATATCTGTTTCCTAAAAAGAAATGTAAACAAACAAGTAAAGCACTGTGCAAGATAGAAATGTTAGTCTAGATAACTTTATTCATTATGGTTTCAAAATGTCAGTTTGACTGTAACCAGCAATGGTATGGCCACTTTCGCATTGTTGAACCAACAGTGATCACTTTTGTTTCGAGTCATTTACCAGTAGTGCCTGCCTATTGTGGCACTAACCATTTCACATTAGCTTGACAGTCTAAAATTTATAAGTGAAACCAAGTGGTGAGTTCTGCTGTACTGTCACATTACAGCCATTTCTGTAGCTGCTTAAGAATGCCTGATCATTATGGACACTTGGAAATGACCCACATGTCTTTTTTGTTCTTCAGGCATCGCACGATACCTGGCCTGACAGAGCGGTTTGAGTGTTTTGTCATGAAGAAGGAAATCTGCAATGCTTACACAGAGTTGAACGACCCCGTAGTGCAGAAAGAGCGGTTCCTGCAGCAGGCTAAGGTCAGTCATTCTGTCGGGGGTTCTGACTAGTCATTGTTGGAATACCTATAGTGTGGGTATTGCCAGTTTCATTTCACTGACAATTTATACTTACCTTCCACCTATAATGATGCACACCTTGTGATATACACCTACAACCATGCACATCTAGTGATATACATGCACAGTGAGTGATGTACATATACAGTGATGCACACCTTGTGATCAACTCCTCTGGTGATGTACAGTCATGTATGCCTCATATGTACATCTAGTGATATACATCTACTGAACTGTACACTTCTAGTGATATACATCTCCCGTGATGTACACCTTGTGATATGCACAGGTAAATAATCTAGCAATATGCTCTGCCAGTGATGTACACCTATAGTGATATACACCTAGTGATATGCCTATAGTGATATACACCTATTACTGTATGCGCTTCCAGCGATGTTCACCTAATACTGTATGCGCCTCCAGTGATGTACACCTGGTGATGTAGTCCTCCAGTGATGTACACCTAGCGATGCGTCTCTAGTGATGTACGCCTGTTACAGTATGTAGTATGTACGCCTGTTACAGTGATGTAGTCCTCCAGTGATGTACAGCTGGTGATATGCACCCTCCAGTGATGCACACCTGGCAGTATACACCTCCACTGTTAAAACCCCAGTGATGTACACCTCCAGTGATGTACATCTAGTGATATGCACCTCCAGTGATGTACACCTCATCATGTGCACATAGGGATGTATACCTACAGCAGTGCACAGCTTACTACTTAATACTAGTGATGTACACCCACAGTGATTCACACTTACAGTGATGCACATGTAAAGTAGATGTAACCAGCTGTTGTGGTGAAAAGTCTCTATTTTCTTTCAGAAGAATCCCAACCATGATGTTTATGTATCACAGCACATTATTTGTCCATGATAATAAACGTGCAAGAGACCAAGTTGATGGAGTTCCCAGTCTAGAGTTGCGGGTCCGAGTGAAACTGGGTACAGTTCTGTATTCAAATGAAATATTCCTTGCCCCCTTGCCCTGCCCTAATGCACAACAGTGTTGTTTCCTGTAACTTTGTATGTTTTTTCTTCATTGCCACATGTAAACAAAGCTCCAGATTTTTCTCTCTTTTTTCCCCTCCTACTTCAGGACAAGGCAGCTGGTGACGATGAAGCCATGTATGTGGACGAAAATTTCTGCACTGCTTTGGAGTACGGCCTGCCCCCTACTGGTGGTTTTGGGCTCGGCATTGATCGGCTGACCATGTTCCTCACAGACAACAACAACATCAAGGTGATGCAGCGTTCATGTCTGTTTCATATTTGCTAGGGTGGATTAAACCAGGGTTCATATCAACAGGTTATTTCTGGTATTTCACCAGTTATGATCAGCTGCTGCACACACACACATTACTCATGCACACATATAAGCACATGCTGCATACACACACGCTGCACATACACACTGCACACACACACACGTTGCACACACACAGGGTGTACATGTCAATTGCTCTGTCTCCAGGAGGTGCTGCTGTTCCCAGCCATGAAGCCAGATGAGCAGCGTCCGGCGGACAATAGCAGCAATGCTGAGCCAAGCGCTAATGCCGCCTCCTAGTACTCCTGACCACTGACCCTGGCTGGTTTTCTGTGAAAACACTCTGCAGCCGCATCACCAGGTGTGGCACACTTGTTGCTGCCTTGCACAGTGTCACGCTTTCTGCTGGTGCATCTCTCAGTCTTGGCAGCTCAGCTGCACTCCTAGACCTTGTGTGCTTGCTTATTAAATGTGGTAAAAGGACCACTGTAAAAGACTGTAATGTGTGTTGTTTGAGCTGATGTACACAACAGTTTTTGCAAATAAAACGGAAGGTAGATGTTGTTGTTTTTAATTGATAAATTGTTGCTTACGGACAGTCTGCCTAACAGTTTTTGTTTAGGGGGTTAATTTTAATATATTTCTGGCTTGGTTGAAATATTTTTGTATTGACTTTAAAAACTGTCATTTGCCCCAAGCGTGCCTCTATCATGTATGTAGTGTGGGGAGTCTGGGGGTTGATTTTAATTATCTGTAGTACAAGCTTGGTTTAGTTCAAATACTTTTGATTGATAATTATTTCATTTCCCCCAAGTTCACCTCAGTCATGTATGTAGTGTTTTACTATTTCATCAACCATGCCTTGCATGTAATAGGCATTTTGTTTTGTTTTTCCAGCCATATCTTTGCTGAAGTGCACTGATTTGTTCACAAACAAATAATGATTGTTATTATGTAAAAACAAATGTATATGTAGATTAAAAACAGGCAAGCTGCTGGTACATGATTAAATACTTCTGTAGGTCAGGGCAAACTCAGCTTGCACTGGTAATTAAACGTAAGCTTCTTTATGGAAGAAAAAAAGTAGTTTGTCCCTCATCAGTGATTCTTCAGGCTGATACTTTAAGAAAAAGGAAGAAAGTAAACTTCTATTTTTATTCACAAAAACTGTTTGCATTCTGTCAAACCTATCCTTGACCTTTCAGCTTGTGTAGTTTTCCTTCCCTTTTTGTGCATGTGTGAAGACATTTGTCAGGCAGGTCTGGAATGGAGTTGACATCACAACTTTGACCTTTTTACCAAACCATGTGTAGTTTTGCTACTCTCTGTTTTTGACAGTTATGTGACAGTCACTAATTTATTTGTTTTGAAGGATGTTCATAACAGATGTCACTTTTAAAGTACTGTTAGATGGAATTATGCATCTTATAGTTATACTGTGAAATAGACCACATTTAATTAAGATTCACTTCTTTTTGTTGCATCTAGAGCTGGAAGATTACATTCAAGATACCTCTGCCTCAGGAAAACAGATTTTAGTGTCGTTTTTTGTTGTAGTTTTTGCCCAAGATTTCTTTCTGTTGCATCCTCAGCTAGGATCAGCTGCTTGCAGGACTCTTGATTGTAGTATCAGTACTGTCACATCATCATTATGTGCAAGACTAGTGTAGTATTTGCTGTTGTATTATCTGTTTTAGTTAACAGCATCTTGCCCACAGTAGCTATAATATAGTGATGCAGTTGAAAGATAGCTGGCAAAATGTTTTTGGTTCCCTAGAATTCTGCTCATGGTAACATGTACATAGTTGGAATTGATTCCAGAACAGCATGGAGTGACAACATGTACCAAGTCTGTGAATGTGCCTGTGAAAGTTATACTTTGTGACAGGGTGACATGTAATAAATGCAACTCAGTGAAACAGCCCATTTGTCTGTTTTTTCTTCTCTCACACCAGCATGCACACAGTTTTACATGCACTCCAGTAATGTGACAGTTAAAATGGTTATGAATAGCAGGAGAACACTTTCACTATCATAAACAAGTACATCAATGCTGAAAGATTAAAAAGTAGGAAAACACATTCTCATAACAAAATGCTGCAACATTTTCCAGCCAATTTCCATGTCGTTCTGTGCACAATATTGTCAAGGCAATAAACACTCTAAAATCCTTTTCAGACACATAGCTATAACAGGATTTGCATGTTTTCACTCTTAAATCAATTTAGTGTTAAGCAAACATGCATGCACACATACACTGTAAAATGAAGCCAACTAGTTTCAAAATGGCTACCCATTACTTCTCAACATTTGCATGTCCTTAAGATGGAAAAGGTGGTTACTCTGTCTAGTAACTGACAACTGGACCAATACAACGAACCGTAACTTGTAACTGACAATTTTCTAAGTTTCACTGATGTGAACACGCAATAAACATCTAGCGTAACTTTTAACAGTTACAAGTAGCCAAACATATTTCCAACATTTGCTCTCTGAGCCATGCTTTAAAAAAATTAAGCATTTTTATTTTTGTGAAGAACAGAAATGTTCATACACATATAACTGTACATACACAGGCAATTTTAAAATCAACACAATTCATGCAGGGCAGTACTATGTTGAGGCTTGTCATCTTTTCCCTTCTTCCTCCTCCTCCTCATCAGGGTTGCGCTCCACCACCGAGTTGTAGTGTTCCCCCAGTCCTAGTGCATGGCGGTGATACCTGGTGAGGCAACCCAAAATTACCATCAGCTTGTAAGACAACCCCAAACTACAGTCAGCTGGTGAGGCAACGCCAAACTATGGTCAGCTGGTGAGGCAACCCCAAACTATGGTCCGCTTGCCCATTGTGAGGCAACCCCAAACTGGTCAGCTTGTGAGGCAACCCCGAAGTATGACCAGCTTGTGAGGCAACCCCAAACTATGGTCAGCTTGCCCATTGTGAGGCTTCCCCAAACTATGGTCAGCTTGCCTGTAGTGAGGCATCCCCAAACTATGGTCAGCTTGCCCATTGTGAGGCTTCCCCAAACTATGGTCAGCTTGCCTGTAGTGAGGCATCCCCAAACTATGGTCAGCTTGCCCATTGTGAGGCTTCCCCAAACTATGGTCAGCTTGCCTGTAGTGAGGCATCCCCAAACTATGGTCAGCTTGCCCATTGTGAGCAACCCCAAACTATGGTCAGCTTGCCCTTTGTGAGGCTTCCCCAAACTATGGTCAGCTTGCCCATTGTGAGGCATCTCCAGACTATGGTCAGCTTGCCTGTCATGTGTACAAACTGCCTAATTATGTCACAGGCTAAGCACATTTACTTATTAAACTAAAAAAACACACACCTAGAAACAAATGACAGCAATTACTGTTAAATCTCTACTTATTAAACTTAAAAAAAACACGCCTAGAAACAAATGACAGCAATTACTGTTAAATCTCATTTGCTGCGTGGATTTACCATTAGCATGTTTTCATACACAAGCTAGTGAAAATCAGTACATTTTTTGCCTGTGTTGCACACACCAGTCTGGATTATGTGCAAAAGGATGCGATACAGCTCAATGATGACTACTGGGCTCGGGAAGGGTGCCAAATATGCATATTTTCAATAAGTTAAAGCCGGTTATTAATATATGTAGTGCAGTGTTGATGCAGTCGCACTGCATGCACAGTCAGTTCACATTCACTTCCTAATATATGCCACTGCAAATCCAGCAGACTCACTTGTCCAAACAGTTCCCATTTGCTTCTGAACATGCACTACTGCAGATCCAGCAAACTATGTGTTAAGCCCATTCTTAATTGGGTGAATGTTTCTTTGCGAACCTAGTTCGAAGTACTTGGCGAAGCTAGTTGGTTCTTAATTGGGCCAACTTTTCTTCACGAACCTAGTTGGAAGTATTCGTCAAAGCTATATTCGGGGTCGAAAAAGCTTCACTCAACATGTTCTGGGAACATTCGCCCTATTCAACAATCATTGCCTCTGATTGGCTGAGAGCAGAGCTCTCCTGTGAATGAAGAAAAAACAAAAATAAAAATGGATGACAGTGTTGCTAGGTTCTTCACTCGCTTCAGAGGGAATTTGTTTATTTGTTGACTTGTGGAAGGCGCAGCCTTGTCTCAGAGACCCAGAATGAGCTAGTAGTTAGTTGAATTACCCTGTGAGGGATGATTAAAGTATATTGACTTGACTTTAGCCTACATTTTCAATCATGCTGTCTGCCGCAAGTTCGGGCCGAAGCTTGAATCTCATTACAAGCCAGTTGAGAATGGAGTAAAGTTTGGACTGTCCGAACCATATTCGGAGAACTAAAAGTTCAATTAAGAAACGAATCATAGTTCATCGAAGTGTCTGAAGTATGTTCGGGCGAACAAACATTCACCCAGTTAAGAACGGGCTTTACATGTCCAGATAATCCTGAAAGCAGCCAATCAGCAACCAGTCTGGATTTGGCCGTGTGCAGGTTCTTGTATCTGTGTCCCAGAGCTGCATGCCTATCTGCAGGCTCTACAGCAGCCATGTACCTATCTGCAGGCTCTACAGCAGCCATGTACCTATCTGCAGGCTCTACAGCAGCCATGTACCTATCTGCAGGCTCTACAGCAGCCATGTACCTATCTGCAGGCTCTACAGCAGCCATGTACCTGTCTGCAGGCTCTACAGCAGCCATGTACCTATCTGCAGGCTCTACAGCAGCCATGTACCTATCTGCAGGCTCTACAGCAGCCATGTACCTATCTGGAGGCTCTACAGCAGCCATGTACCTATCTGCAGGCTCTACAGCAGCCATGTACCTATCTGCAGGCTCTACAGCAGCCATGTACCTATCTGGAGGCTCTACAGCAGCCATGTACCTATCTGCAGGCTCTACAGCAGCCATGTACCTATCTGCAGGCTCTACAGCAGCCATGTACCTATCTGGAGGCTCTACGGCTGCTACATGCTCCACAAAGGTCCTTCAGATGGGACTAAACCAGGGTCCCCCATGTGAACACGTGCAAAAAGATGACATACATTCAAGCTGCCATAGTATGTGGGAGCTTGATGGATAACCCAGCATGCACTAAATGACAAGATGAACATGGGTGGTTTTGAGTAACACTATAAACTGGTGCATGTTTATATGGTGAACACAGAACATGCACTGAAATGGCAGCAGTTTTGTTTGGTACCAGCCATACAAATTAGCACTGTAAGTAGGCTGCACCACTTTGTGCATGCAATGTAAACCTACAGTCGCCCGTTCTGAGTCACATGTGACTGAGTGTGGTGAGTCTGCCTAGGAATAAGTAATTTGGTGTTTTACACCCATTCAAGTCTGCCTATGAGCAGAGAAGAGCAGTATATAAAAGCAATCAATCAAAATGTAAAAGACCACAGGAGCCCTGTGCAGTGACCAGTAAGGAGAATATACTTACCCAAGAGTGATGGGAGTACTCGATACACAAGAGTGGTATGAGTACCACAACAAAATTGCCCCTTGTAGGATGATTAAAGTTTTTTTAATTGAATTGAATACTCAATACACAAGAGTGATCGGCCTACTCAAGTAATACTTACGCAAGAGTGATTGGAGTACTCAAATAATACTTACACAAGAGTGATGAGTCCTCAAGTAATAGGTGCACAAGAGTGATGGGAGTACTCAATACTTGCACAAGAGTGGCAGAAGTACTCAAGTAATACACAATAATGAAGAGAGTACTCAAGTAATACTTACACAAGAGTGATGGGAGTGCTTGAGTACTCATCTCCAACTGTCACGTTTGGCCCCTCCGCCTGAACCACCTCCATTGGTATAGACAGTGCTTCCGACATAGCCCGTAACTGCAAACATGTGAAACATAATGATGAAAACGGTCACTCTATCATAACAGGCGCTTAAAAAAGAAAGAAAAGTAAACATGACATACAGAGCAACAGCAAGGACCCTCTGCATGAACCACTTACAATATTTTCTGCTTTATGCTTTGGGACACTCCCAACAACAGCAGCAAGATACATGTATGAAAGGCGATTTGGCATGAGCAGGTTAAAGGTCGCACAGCAGCAGAAAGATGTCCTGGCAAAATTCTGAGCCCATTTCAGGAACATTAGGGATTATGGATGGGTAGCAACATTTGGGATTGTGGACAGGTAGCAACATTAGGGATTAGGGATGGGTAGCAACATTAGGGATTAGGGATGAGTAGCAACATTAGGGATTAGGGATGGGTAGCTTACCTAGCTCATTGCTGTTGTTGGGAAAGTGTCCCAGATCATAAGTGGACAATTTTACACATAATTATATACTCGTGTTTTTATTGTCAGTAAGGAGAATATGGTATAAAACACTGAACCACAACTTGTGAGGATGGATGATCAAGGCTGGGATGGAGAGGAGAGACAGATGGATGAACATACAGTCAGAGAGGGACAAACAGACAGAGGGGGAAACACAGAGAGACTGACAGGGACAGACAGACAACCTGACAGACAGAGAGGGACAGAGGTGGCAGACAGAGAGGGACAAACAGAGGAAAGAGAGATGAAGAGGGACAGAGAGACTGAGAGGGACAAATAGGCAAACTGACAGGAACAAACAGAGGCAAACAGACAGGGGCAAACTGACTGACAGAGAAGGACAAACAGGCAAACAGACAGGCAAATTGACAGACAGAGGACAAATAGACAGGCAAAAAGAGAGGTACAGACAGACAGGTAAAAAGACAGAGAGGGACAAACAGAGGCAAACAGACAGGGGCAAACTGACTGACAGAGAAGGACAAATAGGCAAACAGACAGGCAAATTGACAGGCAAAAAGAGAGGTACAGACAGACAGGTAAACAGACAGAGAGGGACAAACAGACACAGGAAGAGAGAGAGAGAGTGGCAGAAAGAGTGACAAAACCAGTATCCCATCCATTATCACTGCCCCAGCTCTTCCCCTTTGGTCATCAGTGGACAAGCTGTACAAGAACGTGAGCTTGTAACAAATGCTGATGTTCTTCCTTTTCTTCAGGCCAGTCTTACCTCCAGGTGTCCTCCCCAGGCAGCCGTTGTGGCCAGCTCCTCGCAGTACTGCTCAAACTTCTCTGCAGCACACAAGGACACGTAGCAGATCCAACATCCATGTCCCAAACCATAGCACAGTCTCAGTGCATGCAATGTTGGATGCGTGTGTGTGTGTGTGTGTGTGTGTGTTTGCACCCATTTTTGTTCTGTTTGTATATGTGTGTGTTTGTATCTATTTTGTGTGTGTGTGTGTGTATTTTGCACGTTTCTGTATCCGAGTGCTTGGGGGTATCAGTACTTGTGCCCACATGTTTCTGCATCTGAGTACTTGGGGGTATTTGTATTTGTGCCCGCATGTATCTCTATCTGAGTACTTGGGGGTATTTGTATTTGTGCCCGCATGTATCTCTATCTGAGTACTTGGGGGTATTTGTATTCGTGCCCGCATGTATCTCTATCTGAGTATTTGGGGGCATTAGTATTTGTGTCCACATGTTTCTGTATCCAAGTACTTGGGGTATTTGTATTCGTGCCCAATGTTTCTGTATCTGGGTACTTGGGTGTATTTGTATTTGTGCCCACACCTGCCTACGTGTGTCTGTATCTAAGTACTTGGGTGTATTTCTGTTTGTGCCCATGCATGCCTGTCTGCTTGCATGTTGAAAGTAAGTGAAAAATCAGCATAAATACTCGGGCACATGAATTCAAATCAACCTGAGTACATGCAAGATATACAGATCTTTGAGGAGACTGCATCTTAATGTTCACCCCTTCATAGCCTTACCCCACTAAGTTTTGATGGTTAGCCAAACAAAACATAACTTCCATCATCTCACAAAGGACATGATTATAGTATGACTGTTTTGTGCCCTGATTTAAATCTACAGCTACTTCAAATATCTGTCATACTGACAGATGAATATTCAGACTGAACAAAATGTTGAAGTGAACATCTTCTGGCAGTGAAGGGCTTAAACACAAGGAAGCACATATTGTTACAAAAGAATCAGACAGCCCAAACTCTGCTTGACTCCTGGTGCTCTCTCTACCTGGCGTGTAAAAATCCCCTGTTTCTGGGTGGGTGAGGAACGGCAAAAAATCATCTTGCTTGGAGCGCATCACCTGTGCCGTCTTCTGCCTCAGACTGTCATTCGTCTCCTGAGTTACAACAAAGCAAAGTTTACAAATATGTACATGAACCACCATCCTGGCTTCCTTTCTGTTTCACTATTTCCAAACAAATGACTAAACTGATAAATGCTGTCCTTTTACCAAAGGTAAACGTAGCAATGGTTTGACTCCTATATAAAAATAAACAAAGAAAAACAACTGAAATTACCAGAATACATTTTCCACAAGATCTGGGTACACATGTCAATGCTGACATTTTCTTATAAGCAACATTGCACAATTTTTGCATGGTCATAATGATTTATACTTTACATGTATGTTTTTGTGGCATGTGGACAAATACTTTCTCTGGAATAAGCTCACAAGATAAAAGGTAGTATTTTTTATGATAAAGTTCTATAGCAAAGGTAAAGGGCACACAGAAGATGACCAGCTTGAAGAGTACAAATATTATCACATTAACATACAGTAAGTTTGAAACATGTCCATGAGATAAACAACAACAGGTAGTTGTTGTAGTCACAACAGAACCAGTAACATGTAAAACTACCCAGAAGTAAAATTTACACACACCTGCATGCACGCATTTGCACATGCAAGCATGTTAAAAATCAGTAAAGAAGTATGAGTCACATACATGTGCACACAGATGCAGGTCACAATTTTCACACTCATCAAAATCTGAAGACAAATATTGCTGGCATCAAACCATGTTCTTATAAGTTATATCTCACACAAATAATGTGAGAAAGCAGGGGCAGGTAATATCTCAAATCTTCATGCTGATGAGCATCTACCTGCTTACACACCTTTGCAGTGAACTTTTTGTGAAATCCTTTTGCTTCAACTTTCCACCTAAATGAACTGCTGACCAAGGGCCACCCTCACTTAAGACCAGTTTCACTTGGTTTTAAGGGTGATCTTTATACAGTTGTTCCACTGTACTGGGTGAAGCCAAAAAATCTTAATTTTCAAGAAACATTTTCTTCCATACAGAACTGGATAGGGTCTGATTCTTGTGTGAACAAGTCACAAATGAGTTACGCCACTAACCTCAATTCCTCTTTGACTGAGCTGATGTTTGACTGCATTGTACATGCTGGAAAAAGAACAAGATCAAGCTAATGAGATCAATCAATGAATCGTGAATACACACTGTCCACTCTACTTTCCATAGAACAACTGAGCTGTGAAAGACTACGAGTCAGTTTGCAGTTGGATAGATGGCAGTAAAAAATATAACCAAGTATCCCCAAGACACAAACTAGCCCACAAAAAATTCTCTGGCCTTCAGTAAATAAACAAATTCTTTGCAGTAGGGTTACAGAGGACAAAGTTAAGACTGGATTAACTTCAGGACAATCAGCCTATGTCAAAAACAAATACAACTTTCAAATCTTTTCTCATTTATATAACAAAATAAACCTCTGAGTTTGATTACTTTGATCTTTGATATGAAGCAAGCCATCCAGGAAAACTCACATTTAATTTGAAAACACACACACACACACACACACACACACACACACACACACACACACACACACACACACACACACACACACACGTGTTCTTTTACATGCAGTCAGTTGAATGACTGTCCATTATAGTGTAAATGCATGGACTATTTTCACACCATCAATGGTGTGACAGAAGACAGAAGACAAAATACATTTATTTACAGCTATCAAGAAATATAATACAAAGAGCTGCACTGAAGTTCTACTGGGCTCATATTACTCACCAATTTCCATCAGATGGAATCTAAAGAAATAAAACAAAAGTGTATCAGAAAAATACACTAGTGAGTACACTAGTATGCAAGCAAGTAAGCACAGAATGCCAAAAGCATAAACTCCATTTTCAAGACACCATGCATGTACATACATATTTTTTTAATGTAACCAAAATAGTTTGAAAACTAATGCATGTACATACATATTTTTTAAATGTAACCAAAATAGTTTGAAAACTAACTTCCTGCTAAAATGTCAAGGAAAAAACAAAAAAAAACTTTATAACTGAATGTATAAAAGTGATAAGAATGAAACTATTACATTTATTTTTGGTCAAGTGAAAATACAGGTGCTGTGCAACAAACCCTCCTGATATTAAAGAGAGAGAGAAAAAGACAGAGAGAGAACAATAAAAGCTTTCAATTCAAGATCAGCTCACAACCCCTGATAAAGATCATTAATGATTCATATGAACTGTGTCCCAGCAAACAGAAGCTGCCCACTGACTCAGGACACTTAAGAGCTGCCGAAGGAAGCACAAGTGCACAAATGGATGAATAAATAACAAAAATGGTACACAGTGCATACAAAACTGCACACACAATAATGCAAGTTCACAGTGCCAGGTGCACACCGATGCTCTTGCCAGTTGAAAATATTCAAACAAAAACTTGCAATACAATTACAAACAATGCAATTACCCACAGAAATGCTGCTGCAAAACCCCAGACTGGAGACATAATCACAGTGTGACTAAACATACAAGGATGGTGGAAAAATTCATAGTTTCACAGACCACACACACACAACACACACACATAAGCATGCACACTCACACACACACACACACACTCACTCTCGTTCTCACACATCCCATCAACATTAATCATCAAAACCACCACCACCATCAACACCATGATAGGGGAGTTTCGTGACTTAAAGAAGTGAGTCATGCAAGAAGACTGGACAGACTGATCAGAACAGAACTGAAGTGCACGTGATACAGGTATGCAAAGCTGTGAGGTGTGCCCCAGTTTACCTGGTGCACTTTGAGCCCTCTCTGTGCCAGCAGGGACTGCAGCTTGAGATTCTCCTGGTGCCAGGGCCCCTGCAAGTTGCTGACGGCTGCCTCCTTTACCCGAACCTCTCGCTCACGCTCCTTGGCGCTCTTCTTCTCCTGCCATCACAAGTACTGGCTAACTGAGTCAGGCACAGCTTCTTCAAGTGAATAAAGCTATGGGCAAGAAGAAGAAGAGAGGATGTTACTGCAGGCAACTCAGGTCTTTGTTGTTGTGTTTGTGTGACATCTTATGAGTGCTAATTAACTCCCTTGTTTGTTGATTATGAATAAAGAGAACCAACCAACAAACAGAGCTAATCAGCACTAGAAAGACATCACACAAACACAACAACAAAGATCTGAACAGCCAACAGTAACTCTCACCTGGTAAGCCAGTAAATTATATAAGGTACACAGACGCCAACGAAAGTACATCCTCAAATGTACACAAACAACACCCACTGCTGTCAACAACAGCAGTAAACAACTACAACAACAACACGATGTGCACCTTTAACCCCTTCACTGCCCAGCCCATAATATTTCCAAGCTGAAAGCTGCATGGACGCACCTGCAAACAGTATATTTTCCAGTCCTATAACACCTGCAAACAGTATATTTTCCAGTCCTATAACACCTGCAAACAGTATATTTTCCAGTCCTATAACACATCTACTTTCAATGCTGTGTGTTTTGATAAAAGTCCTTTCACGTGCCAGTGTGGAAAAAGAAGACAAAAAAGATTTTGCACTTTGGTTGGTTGTTTGCAAGTGACATCATGGCAGTGAATGGGTTAAATGATGTACATCAGCAGCCGGTATGGTCCTGAAGTAAGGGTCTGAGACACGGAACAGGCTCAAACTCATCCAGCTACTTTGCCTTTGATTGGTTAAATGTATATTTATATCCAATCTGGAGAGGAGAAAAGAGGACCAAATCAATAGCTTTTACTTAACCAGACTGGGCCTGGTGGGTACTGAAAGTGACAGGGGAAAAAAATGAAACACTGATTGCTACAAAGTTTTTTCTGCAAGTCAAAAATAAAGAATGGCTGGAAATGAGATACAGATACATTTACAAAAGGTGGAAAAAAGATGAGTGGAAAAAGAAAGACTGTGGGGTGAAGTGCACGTGTGTGTGTGTTGGGGGGGGGGGCAGTCTGGTTACAGAGGGTGCTGGCATTGAGTATCTCTTTGCAGAGTCTCTCCTAGTGTCATACCACTTTTGCAGCCGGCCTAATGCAGTATGTTTAGGGCTTTCAAGCACCAGCCTTTAACAAGCTACACCACAAATCAACTGAAAAACCGCGGTGAGTAATTTATTTTCATCCCATTCCTATCAATAGAACAGAAGCAATCAATAGGGACCATAAATGATTCACCTGTGGTGTCCCATTTTAAAGGTGTCCCAGATTTCTAATAACACTCGTAGACAGCTCATCACAGACAGCTCATCAACCCCGCTGGTAGATGCATACAATCATTCAGCCTGTACTTGTTAGCCCCCCCCACCCCCCACCCCACTGACCCCTACCTCTCAAGTAAAAATTATTGACCATCATGTGGAATTGTAACAGCTATATTGATCATCACAAGCAGCTCATCAACTCTACTGTATGTGAACAGTTGCTTAATCTTATTTTTCCACCCCACCCCATCCCCCACCCCCCAAAAAAAGGGGAGAGAAAAAAAAAAAGTACATATATGTCTGAGTTGTATTGACTAGCACAATCAAGGAAACATTACTGCTACATTGACAATCAGAGGCAGCTCATCAACTCCATTGTACGCCAACAGTTGTTAAATTTGTACTTCCTATTTCTCCCATACCTTCAGAAAACGAAAAAGGAAATACAACCACTCTACCGATCATCTGAGGCAGCTCATTAAACACACAGTCAATCAACTTGCATTTTCTCCC
This sequence comes from Alviniconcha strummeri, assembly GCA_963584105.1. NCBI lineage: Eukaryota > Metazoa > Mollusca > Gastropoda > Provannidae > Alviniconcha > Alviniconcha strummeri. The sequence continues at coordinate 16,492,574 of OY757546.1, read as the reverse complement.
CCCCCCCCCCCCCCAACACACACAAACCACCTTACCACACACACAACCACCATACAAGTGTGTCTTCTCTCAGTTGTACTCACCAGCAAGTGGAAGTGTAACAGCTACACTGACCACTCCAGGCAACTCATCAACTCCACAGTATGGACACAGTCAGGCCTTCACCTGTACTACCCCTGCCCCCCCCCCCCCCTCCCGCCCCCCTCCCCAAACAAGCGGACATGTTGCAGTTGTATTGGCAGCTAAGTGGAAGCCTAAGGCTGGTACTAAGGGCTGTATAGGCCATCACTTCACATGCACCTGCTCATTCAGCATGTAGCGGAGATAACAGGATTCTCACAAGACAAGAGCTGCTCAAACAAAGGAGAGCAACTTCACAGAGTAGCTACAAGAACTGTTACCACTGACCAGGTCAACAATGCATGATGACCGCTGCACTTCACATCATGACCAAGTGTTGGCTTGACCAGTAGGGCCACCTTGGGGGGGAAACAACACCAGGCAGGGGGACACCATCTTACATGTGCTGCATACAGTCAAACTCCAGAAGTGACAGGCCAACACTCAGTACATGGAATCTCTGCCACCACCACCCCCCCCCCCACCACCCCAAAAAACCCCGCTGGCCCCTACTCTCTTCTGATTTTTGAGCAGTGTAAGATTTGGCAGAATTCAGTATAGTAACATATGATTCCGCTCTCTCTCCACTCTGTACGCACTTTCTCTCTCCCTCTTTCTCTCTGCCTGTGTGCCTGTGTGTGCACACGCGCACCTGTATATAAATGTCTGTGTACTTGTGTGTATGTGCAGTGCATGTGTGTGTGTGTGTGTGTGTGTGTGTGTGTGTGTGTGTGTGTGTGTGTGTGTTTGCGTGTGTGTGTGTGTGTGCATGAGAGAGTGTGCATGCATACCTATATGCATATGCGTGTGCATGTGTGGGGGGGGGGGGGGGGGAGCACAGCAGCCAGTGGAAGGCATGCACCATATCCTCAAGACTTCCTGTCTTCAATATAGTACAGACAGCTCTGTAGTAAGAGCAGTGCAGCACAGTGTGACACTAACAACTTGATATGTACTACAAGTACACCAATGTCAACAAAAGCAAGGCACACTGCTTCCTTTCCTCCCAACCACCCCCTTTAAAGGAATTATCAAAACAAAACAAAACAAAAACTTGAATTTTTTCTCCTATTCTTTTTCATTTTTTTGCTCACCACTACCCTCAGCAGTCAACTCTTACACACAGGATTTTAGCTATACCGCTTAATTCATGTAGAGGACAGAACCAACAGCTGTTACAGAGAGATAGACAGACAGGTAGACAGAGGGAGAGACACAGAGGGAGAGAGGGAGGGAGAGAGAGAGAATGAAGCAGAACAAATTAATGCTATGCACACACCTACACACATTCTCACAGCGGCACCCTAGTACAGCGACTACAAATGGGCATTCTTTGAACACTTCTCGAATTATGCAAAAACCTGAGGGCTGCCTGTTCTTATTGTTGCTGGAAACAGTTAAAAACTAAATCAGATAAATTGGCCCTTAGAAACCTGACAATGCGAACAGGCACTAAAGGAGGTATGTGTAGCCTAACTTATGGTGCTGATACACGAGCCCTTTCTGCACCCTGTAGGGAACAATGCTACACAGACCACCTGTGACTACGAATGTCAGCAGGCTGTAGGGAACAATGCTACACAGACCACCTGTGACTACGAATGTCAGCAGGCTGTAGGGAACAATGCTACACAGACCACCTGTGACTACGAATGTCAGCAGGCTGCAGCTGTAGGGAACAATGCTACACAGACCACCTGTGACTACGAATGTCAGCAGGCTGTAGGGAACAATGCTACACAGACCACCTGTGACTACGAATGTCAGCAGGCTGCAGCTGTAGGGAACAATGCTACACAGACCACCTGTGACTACGAATGTCAGCAGGCTGTAGGGAACAATGCTACACAGACCACCTGTAACTACGAATGTCAGCAGGCTGCAGCTGTAGGGAACAATGCTACACAGACCACCTGTGACTACAAATGTCAGCAGGCTGTAGGGAACAATGCTACACAGATCACCTGTGACTACGAATGTCAGCAGGTGTTTTTTTAATGATCGCTTATATAGTGCTATTCTCCACCCTCTTGTGGTTCTACATGAGTGACTAGCTTTATAGCACGTTTTTGTTGTTGTTGAATATCCACCAAAGTGGTGTACTTACAGCGCTGGCATGGCTGGTGCCACATGAAACTGCAGCCATCTCGGCGCAACTCCTGTGTACACAATACAACCATGCACCTTGCACACTTCATGCAAAGCCGCATACGTAAGGTGTATGCGTGTTTAGCTACTGCAGTAACACGGGGGTGGAACAGATACTGAAATAAGAGTCAGCACAGAAAGTCGACCCTGGAGAAGAAAATCCTCCTGCCACTCCAGCAGGGATTTGAACCCACGACCATTCAATCATGAGTCCGGCGCTCTAACCACTGAGCTATCCCTGCCCCCCTGAGAATGGGGAGAACAAGGCTACACAGATCACCTGTGACAATGAATGTCAGCAGGCTATAAGGGAACAATGCTACACAGATCACCTGTGACTATGAATGTGGGGGCACAAAGGTTCTGAGAGGGGCCTTTGAAGCCAACAGAGGGACATAAGAACTGACCAGCAACAAATGGGACAATGCAGCAAATCTCTCTCCTCTCCCTCCCCCCTCTCTCAGATTGGGTGTGAGACTCTCTCTCTCTCACACACACAGGCACACACACACACACACATGCATGCATGTGTGGACACACGCATTTCTATTCTTAATACCTAACAATTAACATGCATTCACACAGAACTACCAACTGAAAAGCAACACACACACACACACACACAGCTACTACTGTTATATATGTGATGTATGTTTACCGTGATTCTTGGGATGGCTGTGGGTTTTTTTTCTCAGTATCACAGCAGTGAACTGTTCGTATTTCATTCTGTGTTTTTCATGCCATTGTTGTGATGCCTGGATGTTTTTGTATGCTTTTCCTTTCTGTAAAATGGTTTGTTTTGTGTGAGTACAGATGCTGAGCACCACTGTCAATAACTGAATATATGTTCCACAATGATGTGGCTTGTGAACAAGAGAAGCACACACACACACACAGACACACACACAGACACACACACACACACACACACACACACACACACACACACACACACACACACATTATCATGTAAAATATTTTAAAGTGATCACAAACAGATGCATAAAAATTCAACACTGATCTGAAGCCAGGAGGTCCATGTCATAAGAAACTGGAATGGGGGTGGGCGGGTGGGGGCTGGGGTGGAGAGGGTAAGAGTAATTCATACACATGTTTGGGAGGTAAGGGTCTAATTCCAACAAGTATCTGGGTGTCAATATGGGTGGAGAAACAACAATCACAAAGGCAAACACAACTAGCAGCGCTCAGACTCATGGCAAACAATGGTCAATCTGTGGTCTCTGGGCATGTTGAACAACAATGCTAATAAACCCACTTACCCACAAAGCGCAGGGCGGAATACCACTGGGTTCATTACAAGACTGAGAGTGACCCCAGTAGCTGCCATCCAGGTCTACCTCTCCACCCCAATCCCCTGCAGAGATGGCAACTACAACGCAACCAACCTTATCAGCAAGTTTGTATGTATGCAGCAAATATAGACGTTTCACAGTTCCAACCTGCCACACAGACCAATTCAATGGATACATTTATACCAATGAATGTTTATCTTGTACTGAACTCTTCCTTTGTTAGGAAAGCAATAACGTTAAACTGACCTTATCACTCCCTTGCTTCAGTCTCTTCAGTGCCAGTGGCTCCCAATCCCACTAGGAATTCAGTACAATAGAAACGCTCTTCACTATAAATATATCAGTGCACTGCTCTGTCCTATCTCTGTGACTGTCTTCAGCTTTACACACCCTCCTGTACTCTCCACTCTGCTCCTGACACTCTCAGTCTCCAGATTCCTTGTACCAGACTTTCCACTGTTAGTTCTTGCACCTTTTCTGCCTACCTTTTTTCTACATGGAACGACCTTCCCCTTCCTCTCCGACAGAAACTCTCTCTGGACTCATTCAAACCTAACCTCCAGACATTTCATTTCCAAAACAATAGACCTGCCATGTTTTTTTTTACTTTACACTGCTATTTTTCTCAACCGCAAGTCCGTATATTATTTTAGTTGGTCATAAACTGTGTATAGTGTATAATTGTGTGTGCATGTATACACTTAGAATAGTCTCTCTGGACACGATTTTGTGCTGTATTATTAAAAAACAGCCTGGAACCACCATAACAACCCAGCTGTCCAGTCCCTCCATGGGAGTCACCCACTGAGCACAGGACACAACATCACAGAGGTCAGTGCACCTCCGAGACTGACACCATAGCCACCAGAAGCAGGACTGAGGTTTGGAGAGTGTCAGTGGCACAGAGCAAGAGCCTTCACTGTGGAAAGCCAAGTCTAAGCATGATGACTGAGTGCAGTCACCACAAGTATGGGTGGCCATTGCGTTCAAAAACTTCTTCACATTCACCAAGGTCCCCCATGTGTGTACACATGCAAAAAGATCACATACACACCTTAAAGATCCTGCAGTGCACACCAGAAATTGGTGGATATGGGGAATACCAGAATAACCTGGCATGCACTAAAAGCATCAGAGTCTTCAAAACACTGAAGCTGGACACTACTGGGAAGAAGAGGACCCCTCCCCAGTGGCTGCCAGAAACAGGACTCCCTTTCCCCCCATCTATGCCACCTGCACACAAGGAGTAGATGCGTCTCTTGGCAACCACAGCCTGAAGATGTGCAGTGCAGTCTCCTGTCTCCTAGACTTTAACAACTTCACAGGCACACAGACTATGGGAACAAAAGAAGACATGGGGTGGGGGGGGGGGGGGATTTCTGAGGGTTCCAGAGCATAAGTAGACTGGATTCTGAGTGGTGATGTGGTCATCATGGCAACTGACACCCCCTGTCAATAGGCTTAAACTATAAACTCTCAGTGCAGAAAAAAAGAAGAAGCAAAAAAAGGTGGAGCATTACTCTCTCACCTTTGATAGACACAATTTCCCTGCCATCAACTCTTTCATTGTGTTGCATTTGTTAAAGGAACTAGCACTCTCAGATTCAAATCAAAAATAACTCTGTGAGTGCTTGGAACAGGTGAAAAGAACATGATCCTTAGTTAATTTTTTTCTTTTTTTCTTAATTGTGATTGAAAGCACTTTTGAGTTGATACATTTTACAAATTCTCAGCATCACTTTCTTTTTTCATACAGTGCTCCTTCCCACATTTTAGTTTGATATCACCAAAGCATCTCTGACATCACAGACAGAACACAGTTTTTGCTTACAGGTCACAGAGCAAAATACATAACGATTCTCATATTTCTTTTTAAAATTCTGCAGTGTTTATCTCTGTGGAATGAACTTCAGAGAACATACTGGAGGGTTTTTAAAATGAGATGATCTATTGGACTAACCCAAGGTGATTTTAACTCATGAAATTTGTCATTTTGGTGTAAAATTAGCCAGCAATTACTTATTATTTTATTTTTTATTTTTTTGTAACAGGACAGAAAAACAATGACTGTAACAGGACAGAAAAACAATGACTAAAATAACATAAAATCATATTGCTTTCCTTTTCTTCTGGAACTGAGAAGGCTAGTTCCTTTAAACACAGGGGACTCATTGTTCATCACTAGCTGTTGCAGTATTGATTGGTAAACAACTTCAATATGCTCCTGTGAAAAACATAAAAGATGACAGCTGAATGTGCTGAGAAATACAATGTCAGAACTGCAAGAACATCCAGCACTTGTGGAGCGTGTCCACTCACCTTTCAAGCACTCACCAAACACACAATGCATGTGTGTGTAAACATGTGGGGGGCTGTGTTTGCATGTGTGTGTGTGTGTGCGTGTGTGTGCGTGCGTACGTGTGTGTGTGTGGACATGGGCATCTGTTTGCATGAGCATATGTGTGTGTGTGTGTGTGTGTGTGTGTGTGTGTGTGTGTGTGTGTGTGTGTGTGTGTGTGTGTGTGTGTGTTTGCATGAGTGCATGTGTACATATGTCTGTACATGTGTAAATGTATGCATATATGTTTTGTGTCATCTATTACTCTTTATAAGTACCATAACAAGTCATTCTTCCTTCACTTCTTGATACATTTTGAAAAAGGAAAAGTACCTCTGTTGCATAACTATTGGCAAAGCCACTTTACCAATCCTGCAAATGGAAATATTTGCATAATTTTTGTTTTCAGGACAGCTGGCATCTCTTTTTGGTGTCCCCTTTAATGGAAACGGGTCTTAAATCATCCAGAAACTAAAAGAAAATTAAGAAGCAGGGATGTTCAATCAATTTTAAAATGTTAAAATCTAGTTATTAACTAGTTACAGTATTTAAACATTTGCATGGAATGCTATAATTGATTAATTACTATATATTTGTGTCTCATGACCCCATGGGTTTTATGGCAAATAACTGTTCTTGTTCTTTGTCTCAAGCAGAGATTTAGCTTTAAAGGAGTTTGTCTTAAGAAGAGTGTTCCACTGAACACATGGACTATGACAGGGGAGTGGCCAGAACTCTTCACAGTATTACACTTTACAGCTTAGGTCGAACTCAAACCTGAGGTTATTTTTGGCTTGAAATGGATCTAGACA